>PVHT021183666.1:18437393-18565399 GCA_004024745.2 Catagonus wagneri | reverse complement strand
CGGCGTTGCCGTGAGCTGTGGTGTAGGTTGCAGACGCGGCTCGGATCCTGCGTTGCTGTGGCTGCGGCGCAGGCCAGTGGCCACAGCTCCGATTAGACCCCTAGCCTGGGAACCTCCACATGCCGCGGGTGCGGCCATAAACCCGCGGCCATAAAATGACAAAAGGCAAAAAAAAAAAAAAAAAAAAAAAAAATTAATATCTCACTGAGAGGAATAAGTTGCAGAAAAAAAAATTCCTGGTTAGGGTCAATCTTCTTAGTCGTTTGATAAATTCTATTCTTCACCCTTTAATGGGAGGAAGTTCACTCATGAGGTTTCAGTCTGTCTCTGAAAAAGGCTCATCAGCCTTTATGGAATAAACCAGCATGCTCTGAGAAGGCTCACCCATCTCTGCTCCCTGGACAGAGGGGTGCTGAGAACCAGAAAAGGTGGGGACAAAATGAGAAAGAGGTTTCCTGCCTGGATCTGGGACAGGGTTCTCTCAGGAGCTGGATCCTCAGTGATGACATAAAGCCATAAGAAAGCTGAAAAGGAGGTTCTCATTCCTTTATTAGTCTGGCATTTAGCTCTTCTACATTTTCAAAATGATCCTTTTCCATTCACTAACATCCTCCTTAAGAGAAGCTTAAAATGACTCCCTACTATTTTCAAACCATTGATGTGTTGGAGTTTCTGTTGTGACTCAGTGAAATAAGAGAGAAAGACAAATACGGTATCGTATTACTTTCTAAAAGGTAAAACAAACTAGTGAATATAACAAAAAAGAGACAGACTCACAGATACAGAGGACAAACAAGTGGTTACCAGTGGGAAAAGGAAAGGGAGGCGGGGCAAGATGATGGGGTTAGGGGGTTAAGAGATACAAATTATTAGGTGTAAAATAAATAAGCTACAAGGATATATTGTACAACACAGGGAATATAGTCAACATTTTATATTGACTCTAATTGGAGTACATAACCTTTAGAAATTGTGAATCACTATCTAGCACACCTATAACTTATACATTATTGTACATCAACTATATCTCAATGAAAAATGTTACTGCATTTAATATTTAGCATCCAAAAGTCCAGAAAACCTCTGATGCTGCAGCACCAAATGCATGTGGGATGTTCCTAGGATGTAAGAAAGGGAGCCCTTCCTGTAACACACAATTCACGTCACAGTATTAGGAGCTCTGGACTCCTGTTCTGGCTCTTCCAAAGCGGCAGATCTCGTCTGCTTCTCAATCTGTTTTCTCTTCTGCTAAATGACTGGTTAAGAAGAGAGGATCTCAAAGGCCCTTTCCAGTTTCATGCATGAGAAAATGTTATTCGGTTGGGAGAGAAAAAGTTAAAAAATAAAATAAGGAACCATAAAATGTTAGTGACGAAGGGATGGCCTAGGAGTTTGGAGTTAATAGATGCAAGCTATTGCATTTGGAGTGGATAAGCAATGAGATCCTGCTGTATAGCACAGAGAACTCTATCCAAGTCACTTTTGATGGAACGTGATGGAGGATAATGTGAGAAAAAGAATATATATATATGCCTGGGTCACTCTACTGTAGAGTAGAAATTGACAGAACACTGTAAATCAAGTATAAAGGAAAAAATTAAAATCTTAAAAAATGTTAGTGATGGAAAGGAACTCAGAGATCAGAGATCAATCAATATTTTCATTTTTTACATGAAGAAAACAAAGGCCAAAGGGACAAGGTGACACCCCAAATTACACAACCAGAAAGTGAACCCTATATAAAACTGAAGTTTCCCTGAGTTATAACATCAAAACCCTCCTGCTACAAGGCAGAGCAGAACGAGCTTGAAATGAGACATACATATAATTGAGGAGAAAATACTTTAAAAATCCGTAAAACTAACAATTATCCATATCTCAATCAACCCAGAGTACTGAATTAACTGGATTTTAATGTATTTTGCCCTCCGCTTTTACAGAAAAGAAGCAAAAATATATCCCAATCCGGAGTCAATTTACAAGCAGCAGTTCAAGGAAGCAATACACGACCAACTCCCACATTTATAACTTCAAAGCCAGTTGTTCTCACATTTTAGGGGGCATAAAATCACCCCAGGTGCCAAAGTACAGATTTCCTGTCCCACCACCAAAGGTTCTGATTCGAGTCTAGGCAAGGCTCAACCACTGGATTAACAAGAGCCAAGGTCAAGGTTGAGACCTGTATTCAGGAACCACGTGTTCTGAAGCTAGATGCGCGGGGCCAATAAAATTTTGTTAATTATGGTCACCTGGAGATACTAGGCGCCCCTGACTTAAAACTCCCAGGGCAATTTCAACAGTTATCGAAATCAAAGAGTTTTTTGTTTAATTCTCAGCAATTACCCAACTACTCCATCTATCACAGATGCCTATTCATCAGGGCATTGTTAGTTCTGTGCACAAAGCCGGCAGATTCATAAATAAACCCAATTTCCTAAAGTGGGACTTTTTATGGGACCGTGGAATACCTGGTTTGAAATAGACAAAGTCGCTATGACAACTCTAATTTTATAATGCAAAAATCCACAAACATCCCAGCGGAGAAAATAGAGACTAAACAATGGCTTCTGAAATGCTGCATCTCTTGAGGTTTTTCTGCAAATTGGAAATGTTCAAGTCCTCATAAGAAAGAAGCTGTTGTAGCATCTGCAGGTCACGTTATAAGGCGAGGCCTTGACAAGAAGATCATAAAATATTCAGTAGAGCAGTTTTCAAATCCACCAAGTTTCACACAGAAGCTCTTTCTCTGGGTCATATTGTTCCAAGATGAATTTCAAGCTAACAGAGTTACATGAAATGGGAAATAATGGTCTCCTGCCTCTCCCCGCTTCACCCCAAACCTGCCATACATGTAGTTAGGTCAGATTATAGCCAACGCGTCTTTCTTTTTGGAAATCCTGAGCAGAACATGTGTGTTGTGACAATTAATTCTGCCCGGGAGCTGCAACTGTTTTCAGAAAGCCAAACCGACACTCTCGCTTTCCAGAAATGAAAGGACCTGGTTTGAACTATCTGGAGGCAAATGGCAGCAAGAGTGTCAGGCTGGTTTCTGCTGCTCTTTGTAGCCCACACAGACACTTGTCTAGAAAGAGAAAGCATGGGGGCTGGGCTGTTATGAGGGCATGTGGGGTGTCTTGTCCTTGGCACACCCAAGGTCAGGTACACCCTAAAATGAAGCAGTGAGGGACAGATGAGAGTTTCACACCCTGTTTACAGCATTTTGTGTTTAAATTCAGGGGATCCTATATTCTTTGTGAAAGCTGCCTTTTCTTCTCTGCATTTATTATGCTATAGTTTTAACCTTTTATTCTTTTCTTCTCTTTATACATTTCTGCTCCCCTTGGCCATAATATAAACGTGGAGTCCGATTCCCCATGCCACCCCTCTCCCAATGGAGAAAAACCTGTACTGATGAGAATCAGTCAACTACAAACACCATATTTTGGGAGAGAGGGTCGGGGAGAATTGTGTGCGCTAAAACGAACCTGATAACTTGTTGTAGGAATGTAAAACAGTGCAGCCACTGCGGAAGTGTATTTTTCCCCCCAAAAGTTAAACATAAAATTACCACAGAGTCCAGAAATTCCACTTCTAGCTCTACCCCAAAGGAGTGAAAGCAAAGCCTCATACAGTAGTATGCACACTCATGTTCACAGCAGCATTATTCACGATAGTCAAGAGGAAGTCGACAGTTTAACAAGGAAGGAAATTCTGGCACATGCTACAACGCAGGTGAACCTTGAACACAGTACGCTAAGTGAAAACAGGCAGACCCAAAAGGGCACAATAAGTGGTACCCAGAGCAGTCAAGTTGATGGAGATAGAGAGTAGAACGGGTCGCCAGGGGCTATAGCCCAGGGAGAAACCATTATTGTTTAACAGTATAGAGTTTAAGTTTAGAATGGATGAAAAACAATGGAGATCGTGGTGATGGGTGCACACCAAGATGAATGTACTTGCTGCCACTGAACTGTACATCAATGACAGTTAAAATGGTATATTCTATATTATGTATATTATTGCAATTAAAAAAAAAATCCTGATAGGAAGATGGTGATGTAGCGCCAGAGACTCCATGAATGCAACTTGGTTAGCGCTTCATTTGAACCATGGCAGAGTTGAGTACCAACCTGTCTATCTCTGGAGAAAAGAAAGGATCCTCTACCTTCTGTAACTCACACCTTGACATTGGCATCACAAGAAGAAGCCCCAAAGACTGTGTCAGGGTTGCTAGAGGACAGAGAAATGGCTACACTCAACCTAACAGGGCAAAGTCTGGCACCAGAGAGGGCAAGCACATGACAAAAAGGACCTTAAAAAAGACAGAGCATTCCTTGAAAGTTGACTCCAATGGCTAAATCTTTATGAGAAGCAAATGTTCTTCTGGCCTTCCCATATTTAAGTGAAAATCATCTTGACAACTTCATCTGTAGAATTTCTTCCCAGGGTCTTATTTCAGATTCTGAAGGTAAGCATCAGACATGTCCTATAACAGATGGAAGCTATGCTGTGTAAACATTCACACAAAGATGCCAGGCACTCACTGTCATGCATAAACTCATCTGATGAACTTATCAGTTGCAATTCAACAAGTCTGTATGTCCCATTCAGATGCCGCCAGACGTAGCGGTCTGTGGGAGTGGGGCGCTGGAGGTGGCTAGGAGAAATACCACAGTCACCAATGCAGCAGATCACACTAAAGAACTTGGAAAGCTCTGCCCTGGTTTTGGGCATATTTTGAGAACATAAAACTGAAAAAGTCACATGCAACACCTGTTCCTCATTACCCCCTTTCCTCATTACCCCCTTTTCTGGGGTAAAGAGATCCCCCTACCAGGGAATAATCAAAAATACAAACATTCCTTTAACTTAGCAATAAACTGAAAACAGCAAAAAGCAGAACGCAAACAAAACAACCTATAAACACCAACCCCTGGCATGAACTCACTTATGTTATTCTTTGACCTATCTGGAAAGAGAGACAAAATTCACCCACAACCTATAGCTGCAACTTGGGCATGAAGGAATAACAAGACTTCGATGTATGCTCTGCATTAAAACCACTGCATAAATAGTGCAAGCAGTTTCAAATCATGGAAAGATACCAGGAATCTTTTAAAAAGTACGTTCAGAAATATTTTCAAAAAGGAAAGGGGGGGGAGCTAGTCTCTTTTAAGTATTATTTTAAACAATGACTTCCTTCATTTAAGGGGGAAAAATCTTGTTTCTATTTCTGGCACTCCATCTATTTTCTTGGACTGGATATCCAAGAGAAGGCTACTAACGTCCAAGTACTTGCAAACAAGGAATCCAATAATATCCCATTCCCATCCGCTCTAACTTCCATATAACTGATTAAATAAAAAAGCCACTGTAGTATGTTTAATTGATGGAAACTGAAATAAATAGATGTATTTATTACCCACATGGCAAAAAGTATGGAAAAGGGCACAGCTCCTATCATCTGGTATTTATTTGATGGATGGAAAGTTTAATAAGAAATCTAAAAAGGCACATATGAAGAGATTTTAAATCTGGAAAGAAAAGAATCATACAGAAGGGAACTCGTTAGAGGAAAGAGTTTTAATTTTTAACTGTTGGAGGAAAGAAAGGAGGACTTTCCTAAAGAACTTGTGGTTTAGGTAAAAAAGGGAATAAAATAGTTAAGAATAACTGAATGACTTTGGAGTTGAATCTGTCCATTTTTATTCTAATGGTAAACTTACAAGAGAGAAGTTAAAAAAGAAAAACCGGAAGGTCCCCTTGTGGCTCAGTGGTTAACGAATCTGACTAGGAACCATGAGGTTGCAGGTTCAATCCCTGGCCTCGCTCAGTGGGTTAAGGATTCAGCGTTGCTGTGAGCTGTGGTGTAGGTCGCAGAAGCGGCTTGGATCCCGCATTGCTGTGGCTGTGGCATAGGCTGGTGGCTACAGCTCCGATTAAACCCCTAGCCTGGGAACTTCCATATGCCACGGGTGAGGCCCTAAAAAGACCAAAAAAAAATAAGGGGGGTGGGGAACGAAAGAAAGAAAGAATGACCCTTAACACCTATTCTTTGTGTTTCTCTGATATCTATTCAGGCTGATTTTGAAGTATCAGTTCCAATGTATTATTGCGAACCACTGAAAGAAAAAACACCAAATAACTGTAATTACGTAAAGGAAAGGAGCGTCAAAGGGGAGCTGTCCACTTTCCACCCCTAGTGAGTAGCTCTGAGTGGACATCTAGCTGCTTTCCCAAGCTCTTTCCTCTCCTTCCTCCTTCTCACAGCCCTGACTTCCATCCGGGCATCCATGCACAGTAAGCGGACTGCGCTTCAGGCCCAGGGAGACAGAGCCTGCAGCTTAGGCTAAGGCCGTCAGGGCATTCATCACCCTGTCCCTGGCGAATGGGCTCATGACCCAAGTCAGCCAGCAGGATCGGCTTCAGGATTTTCTTGAGTTTGTCTTCCCCTGCATGCTCTCTTTCCCCCAAAGCTGCTGGCAGCTGTTTGGAAAGCGTGAGGAGACAGTATGCCTGAGAACAGAGCCAACCTAAGAGATGGAAAGGAAGACAGTGTCTCAGTCACATGTCTGAGGCCATGTTAAAAACCTCTTCTAAGGCCATATCCACTTTGGAATTTTTTAAATGTGTGCCAATATGTTTGTTCAAGTCAGTTTGGGTTTTCTATCACTTGCAACATAAAAATCCTCACTGAAATACAACTCTTAAAATATGTTTTAATTTACTAAAACATCATTTACACAGACCCCTTATTGGTGAATTAAAAAAAAAATTGTAAGTCTGGAAAGGGGTACGCTGAAATTTACCCATGTGATGTCTAAATAAACATGATTCAATGAGAATATTTAAGGTGTTCTCTTGTGGCACAATGGGCTAAGGATCCTGCATTGTCACTGCAGTGGCGCAGGTTGCTGCTGTGGCATAAGTTAGGTCCCTGGCCCAGGAACTACCCCATGCCATGGGCACGGACAGAAAAAAAAGGGAGAGAATGTTTAAACTAGCAGACTATAAGCTGATATACAGTAAGCATTCAATAAAAATTTGATTCATTGTATTGGAATTATTTTAGGTTATTCTTAACAACTATGCAAATACTCATTACAAATAAGTGAAATTAAATAAAAATATATCAGCTTCTTTGTCTTGATCTTTTATCACAAAAAGCAAGACTCAGGGACTTGTAAAATTTCAAGGAATGCTTTAGGTACTGATAAGTTGTTAATTTTTATTTTAGTATGAAAGGATACTAAAACACAAACATGCACACACATACTCACAAACACACCACACTTGACTGTTATCTACTATGTTTCACTAAAACATAAAATTAAAGCCCAAAATGTAGGATGATCACAATTTCAGAATAAAGGCTACCCCTTCCCAAGAAAACAAGCTGATAACGATGAGAAACAATGTGCGAGCGTGCGCGCGCGCGCGCACACACACACACACACACACTGTCTTTCTCACGTTGTCATATTTGCGTCAGGAAACTTTAGTTCCTTGATATATGTAACTGTAATAAACCATTCTGATATTCAGGCTTTTCAGTAGTTCAGACTCGATATTCCTCAACAATCTGGAAAAACAGCACTTGATGCGTCTCTTCTGTGCCACTGGGAGAAGCCTGCTAATTTGAGGCTATTTTGCCTGTGCGAAGAGTCTCTGAACAAGTTCAGAGAAAAACATGAATATTCAAAGCTACTTCTTTCAATACACTTTTATCATTGATTGTTTTATAAAACTACAATTTTGTAATTTATTTTATATTTGTGTTTCTATCACGAGGGTGCAAGGATTTTAGGTAAGTGCTCAAGGAAGTTATTGGGTTGGGAAGCCAACAGGAACCCAATAACCTCCGAGGCATAACCTGCAGGCATAACCTGTACCACCCAACTCAGCTAAACACTCAACTTTGCTTTTAATCTTTTTTTTTTTTTTCAATCTTCTTAGGGCCATATCTGTGGCATATGGAAGTTCCCAGGCTAGAGACTGAATCGGAGTCATAGCCAGTTGCCAGCCTACGGCACAGAAACAGCAATGCGGGATCTGAGCCACGTCTGCAACCTGCACCACAACTCATGGTAATGCCGGATCCTTAGCCCACTGACTGAGGCCAGGGATCAAACCCACGTCCTCATGGATACTATCCATGTTCCTTACCGATGAGCCATGATGGGAACTCCTCAGCTTTGCTTTTAAGCAGACTGAGTCTGATTCCTATTTCTGCTGCTCACTAGCTCTGTGATTTTAGGTGACTCACCTTTGCTCTTGGCTCTGGGGTCTGCAACAGTGGCCGGTAAGTAACACCTTTCTCACTAGCTTGTAAAGATGAACAAAAATGGTCAGCACAGTGTCTGGCACAGGATAGGTTCTCAGTGAAATAGAAAGAATGATGCTATGCAAATTAAAAGGATCTCAAGTGGTTCGGGCTGGAGTTGCATTTGGAGTTCACGTGGTTAATATTAAGTAGGTGAAGCAACTGGAAAAAGTGATGGGGTCTATAGCCCAGAGCTTAGGAGACCTTACACCTATTTATTTGCTTAAACAAAATACCATAAATGGAAAACAACACATTTGGTGTCCAAATGTAGCCCTAATTCTTAGTTTAGGGCCTCTGGCAGGTAGAATCTGAAAAGGTAGTGAAGAGTACAGTGTTTCAGTGAACGGAGTGTCTTAGAAAGCTGCACTTGAATTTGTAGTAATTATAATGCCTTCCCTAAAGCAGCCACTTGCTAACACATCAATCTATTTAACTCCTGTGCACAACACTTATTGCTTTCTGATACTCTTCTTTTACATTATTTTCATTTTGGGTCTAATTTCTTGCTAGGATGGAAATTCCATGAGAGCACAGACCTTGCTCCTAAACCCGGCAAAAGAAGGTATTCCACAAATATTTGTTGAATGACTAAAGGAAAGTTACCATTATTTGGTCCTGTGGATTTCTACACAGAATCAATACTTTCAGATAAGGAATTTCAGTTTCTGAAATTTAACAGACCTCTCTCCCCTTTTGAATGAGGTCTCAGCTAGGCAATCCATGTATGGAAGCTAGGTGATTCAATAAAAAGATTCATATTAATATGGAGAACAGTTTCAAAGGTGTTGAAAAACTTGGATTTAGCAATTGCAGGATACACAGACCTGCCGTGGGGCTGGAGTGAGTGACAAAGAGAGAAGGGGATGTTGTTGGAGGCCAGGACCACCCCAACAATGATGGGTCACCCCATGATGGCTCACCCAGCAGAAGCTGCGTCCACTGAGGACAGGACTCAGACTCCAGAGCCCCACTGCAGGCCAGTTGGCAAAGGAACCTGGAATCTTAGTTGGCAGCAGTCATCTGCCCTGTGACGCAGAGAGGGGCAGGTCAAGGTCAGAAATGCGATCTGAATGTAAAAAACCAAAGGAGCAGCATGGCCTCTGAATTTTAAAATATTAATACCAAAGGGACAGCGACTTGTGTGGATCTAATCAATGCCAGGGACTGAGCTGGTTCCCTGTTATCTTCCCTCACTCTGGATGCTTTGGCAAACTCAATAAAAACAGTACTTTTTGGTCCCAAACCTACTGAGTTTTTGGATAAAAAGCATTTGAAAGAGATAATTATTAAGGCTCATACACCCATACCTTTCTGGTTCTTTACTTCTGAGCCAATCCTGTTTAGCAAGAAGGGAAATGTTCAGTATTATCTCTATTTGAAAATAACTTTTGAGTCTCTGAGTTGCTAGTGTGTGTGTATGTGTGTGATACAGTAACAAATACTTTCAGCATATACACATATTTCAAATTTTTACTTTCACACATGACAGCATAGTTAACAGAAATATTAATCTCTGTTTGGTTTTCCTCTGTTTTTCTCTCCCTTATCCCAAGAAGGCCTTTGTGTTTCTTTGCCTCAGGGGTGTTTGTATATCATGGTTTAAGTGGAAGTTGCCAGAAACAGCCCCCACACCCCCACCCTTCCTGGCTTTTGTTTTCACCGAGGGCATGAAGCTAGGTCAACACTCTGGGGAGGGAAGCCGGGCGAGTGCCCTTGGGGATGGGGGTTGGGGAAGGACTGCCAGCCGTAGTCAGGATAAGCAGGACAGGGAGCTCCTCTCCAGCAAAGAGGCAGGGCTGTCTGGAGTAGGGAGCCCTCAGCTGGAATTCCTGGCAAGGGGGCAGGGTAGGGGAGCAGTGGCGAGCCTTCACAGCTGTGTGACAATGTCCCTCAGGGGACCAAAATCTTGCCCTCAGCCCCAGCTTGGGCAGAGATCCCCCAGCCCAGGCTGGAAAACGGAGCCAACACCTGCTTTCAAGGGACCATGCAATGCCACCAAAGGGCCCTTGAGCAGTGGACCAAAGTCCAGAGCCCCCCCGCCCCATGTCCTGGTTCTTCTCTCCAAGGCCCTAGGCTGGGAGCCAGGGCAAAGGGAGCCATCGTCATGAGCAAGATCTAATTTCTTCCTATGCTAAGCACTCAGATTTAGATTTCAACTCCAAAGGCAAACAAACAAATACGTTGATGTGAAATTTCTAGCATCTGTGTGTCCTAGTGGAATAACATTCACACCTGCTACACATGTTTAAATGTTTAAAAACTCAAGTTGCTGGTGCAGAGTTATTGCTCACGCCTTGGGCTTTCAGCAGTAGAGGCAGCTGGTGGAACTGCTGGGAGTGGGAAGGGGTCGGTGATAGTCAGAATCCTGACCTGGGAGACAGACTTGCTGATGATACGACAGAACCACAGTAAGATGACATGGGTGTCTCTCCGAGTAACTTAGGGAGAGCCACAATCTCTACAGAAGAGGCGCCAGCGTTCCCCAGAGGCCCCGGATACAAGGCAAAGATGCTGTGTATTACAACAGTGCTTCCCAAGCTTCAGTCCTTATGTACCAGAGTCATGATTCATTTGCCACATCTGGGTACCACCTGTACTAATATTTAGTAACTATTTCTCTACACATGGGCTCATTTTTATTACTTAAATAAATGAATCCTCACCCTAAACAATAATATCCATGAAATCACGAGTTTGGTGTGCTACATGTATACACACACACACACACACACACACTCACTTTTCAAGAGGCATACCATAAATATAAAATTACTAAAGAACAAATGTTCATCTGTGCACCACCTAAGACTATGTCATGTTTCATTAAGTGGCAGAACTTAGCACAGTTTGGGAAAATGCATCACAGGCATTTCTGTAAGAAGGACAGTTGTTCTGGATACTCTGATCACCTCTTCTCTTCGATCCATTTCCCAGACTTTGATAACTTTCTGATGATGAATGGTCTGAGTATAAGGTGGTACTGCAAGAAAGAAACACAGAGAAAAAGAGAGAGAGAGAGAAGGAGGAGGGGGAGGGAGAGAGGACGGAGGGAAGAGGTGAAATAACGAGAGAAGCAGAAAGAAAAAGGAGAAGGAGGAGAAAGAAAAGATGCCTAGGCAAGAGATCCAAACAAAAATATTAACAACCTAGGAACCTCTACGCTTGTGTATGTGTGTGTGAGCAACGCAATCATACCAGGAAGTCTGTTTATCAAAAACATGATTATTTCACGAGGGGTGCAGTGTTACCCTGAACAATTACACAATGCTGGTCCCAGGCACAGACCTGGAAATAGGAAGTATTTATGCTCTAATCTAGATTCTTCCCTCGGAGCTCACCCTACCACTTGATCCTGGTCTCTTGGCTCTACAGAAACTCCCAGCCAGCCGCACGGCCAGCCTTCCCTCTGCCCTTCCACCCTTCCCCGCTTACCTTCTTTATCAGCTCAGGAAGAAATTTCTGCAAAACCCTTCCTCTGGTCACTGATATCTCTGGGAACCAAATCCATTAAGATATTTTTGATCCTTACTCATGCTATTTTGAATGTCTGGTGCACAGGAAGGAACCGATAAAAATAGAATTACAATGCCCTTACCGCCAAAGTAGCAACGGGGCTGATTAAGATTGATGTCTGAATAAATATACAATAGCAGGCTCTACAATTTTAATCGCCTTTGATGGGAGCAGAAAGGGAGTGCCGTTTTCCCTGGCTGTCTGTGCGTACATTTCTGTTCCTTTACCTTGTACTTTTTTCTTAAAATATGGCCCCTCTCTTTTTAAAATATTAAAAGTCACGTAGAATAACAAGAATAATATAAAACCATGGCCAACATCCATCGAGCACTGACTAGGACAGGCATGGTTCTAGGAAGCCTACATGTACCAACTTGTTCGTCTTCACAACCAATAACCTAATAGGGACACATGTTCCTCTTATTCCTTTCTTAAAAAAAAAAAAAAGTTTTAATTAAGTATAGTTGATTTACAATGCTGTGATAATTTCTGTTGTACACCAAGATGATTTCAATTATATGTATACATACACCCATTCTTTTTCAGCTTCTTTTCCCATATATATTAACAAGGAATATTGGGTAGAGTTTCCTGTGCTATACAGCAGGTCCCTGTGGGCCAGTCATTCCATATACCTCAGTGCGCAAATGCCAATTCCAAACCCCAGTCCATCCCTCTCCCCACCTACCCCCTTTGTTTTCAAAGTCTACGAGTCTGTTTCTGTTCTGCAAATACTTTCATCTGTACCCTTCTTTTAAGATTCCACTTATAAGTGATACACGATGTTTGTCTTTCTCTGACTTCATTTAATGCGGTAATCTCTAGGTCCATCCATGTTGCGGTAAATGGCATTGTTTCATTCTTTTTTACGGCTGAGTAATATTCCATTGCATATTGGTACCACATCTGATGAAATTCAGAATCAGAGATGTAGCAATAGCACAGCAGAGAGAGCCAAGTCTAGCCCTGCTTCTCCAAATAAGTATGTCAGCATGAGAGTCATTTAACATTGCTTCTTCCCAGCCTCCAGAGGCATCTATAATGCAGGCTGTTCTGAGGGCTGAAGGAGAGGTGTGTAAGGTCCTTCAGAGAGGCTTGGCCATAGAGTAAGCCCTTAAAGCAACATCACCATCATCATTCCTTCTTCCATATCCTCCGCTAACTAGGAGAATGATTCTCTCTCTCTCTGAAGATATTAAATTTCAGTGCAAGGAACATGGCTTAACCCCTACGATCTCTCCACGGAGACAAGTTCTGGCTCCTTGTTATGGTGTCCTAGAAGGTACACCAAGCACTCTGCAGGGAGTACCTTGAGCCCAACTAGAACCGCATCTTTAACCAGCAACATTCAGTGAATAGTTAGCAGTCATTTCAACACAAGAAGACTTGCTGGCCTGTGAGTGGTTATACTTGTGCTTGGTGACTGAACTGAATTCTTTCAGCTGTCTGTCTGAATCACCCTACCAACTTTTTTAATAGCTGCACAAGCGGCATATGGAAGTTTCTGGGCTAGGGGTCCAATTGGAGCTGCAGCTGCCAGCCTATGCCACAGCCATAGCAATGCCAGATCCAAGCTGCATGTGTGATCTACACTGTAGTTTGCGACAACACCAGATCCTTAACCCACTGAGCAAGGCCAAGGATCCAACCTGCATCCTCATGGACACTATTTCAGGTTCTTAACCTGCTGAACCATAACAAGAACGCCACTCTACCCACTTTTATTTTAGTATATTCTCCCTCTCTCTCTCTCTCTCTTTTTTTTTTCCCCACTTGAGGCATGTGGCAGTTCCTGTGCCAGGGATTGAACCCGTGTGACTTGAGCCACAGCAGACAAGGCTGGATCCTTAACCTGCCGGGCTACCAGGGAACTCCCTACTGTATTTTCATGCAACTTTATTACTTAATTTTGCTTAACATTTTATTTTTCTGATATAAGTAGGATAGTCCCTCATGGAGTGGTCAGTGGGTAGACAGTTCAAGATTGAAACACAGGAGTTCCTGATTCAAACACAAGAAGCTTTAGAAAACATTCTCCCTTCATTTATCTCCTACCCTCCTGGTCCAGCATGGCTCTTGAAGCAAACAAGGCCCCCACGATCAGCAGCAGGCACCAATTAAAAGTACAGGGCCCATATCGTCATATCATTCACAACCTTACTTAAATCATCTGTTCTGAGCCATTTCTATGCTCTAAAAATTTCCCGCTCCTCCCAGCTGAGGATCTGGGAGCTTATCTCACACTCACCTTGCTACCACTTTAGCCCAATACTTGGCACTCAATGTCTGGTTTCAACAGACGCTTCACTCCTTGCTTCTTCCCCACTTTATCTGCCTCAAGTCATCCCATGTAGGATCCTAACCTCTAAAACTCTACATGGATATGTCTCCTAGGATAATGAGAGAAGGAAGCTTGTAGGATGTGCCACCCACGAAGGTACCTGACTATATTCAAGGCAAATATCAAACATCTCTCAAAATTTCTCCTTGGAAAAGGACTGAGTTAACGTTAACGGTCCATTAACAGGTTACTGCAATTATTGAATACTAGTTGGCAAGCCAGAAATCTAATCTTAATTTCTCCTTTACCCTCAGCCCATCAGTCTTAAATCTTCTGATTCTATCTTCTCATTATACCTTGAGTCTTCCTCTCCTTTTCATCTCCCCTGACAATGTTTTAAGGCAGGCTCTCAACATCATCTTCCTGAACAATTACAACACTTCCAGATATGATTCCCAGCTTCATTTCCTTCCTCCCTCCCTTCATTTTCATCTATACTGCTGCTGGAATTCTTTCCAGTAGATAACTACAGAAAAACAACTCTCCTACCTCAAACCTTTCCAGGGCTCACCAGAACCAGAAGAAAAAGTCCAAACTCTTTCACCTGCTTCATCAGGGCCTTCACAGCCTTCTTATCCTGCCACACCCTGCATTCCAGGGCAGAGGAATTACTTGTAGATCCTAAATTCTTAATTGCTTCTACTCACCGTATGTGTGCTCTTTTGGCCTGAACTACCTCTTACAGATTCTTCTCAGTCTTCCTGAAGGCTTTCCTTACCCACCCAAAGCTGCACTAGGTACTCATCACGTCTGTCTCCAAAGGAATCTTGCAAAATTAGCTGCAGCACTTGTGACCACCTCTTAAAAGAGCTACTTGTTCTCTTTAATGAGACCCCTGAGGTCTTCTAGGATCAATGTTTTGTCTTGTTCCTTCCCATGTTCCCAGATTCTAGCATTATGCCTGGCACCAAGCAGGCCCTCCATAAACGTTAGCCAACCTACTGCACAAATGGCACTCAAGACATCATAAAAATACGTTTTTACCACTGAGAAAGAGCTCTAAAGGATCCTTTGAGAGTGTCCATCTTCCTTCATTTGCCTTATTTTTCTCACAGATCCAGAATCCAAGGATCTCTCAAGGACAACACATTAACTTAAAACACGGATTCAGAATAATCTCTTCAAACCTCGTGCCACCAAATGACAAAGAGCCATTTTGTTTCAAAGTTGGCAAGGTCAAGTGTGATTCTCGTTAATCCCTGGTACATTGCACACCATTTGTGGACTGTATTTGTACAGACTACGTTTAAACTTCAGGTGAACCATGAGAGCCAAGACAGGAAGGAACCCCGGGTGCAGTTTAAGATACTGTGACTCCACAGGGATTTTCAACTTGACACTCATGAGGGAAACTTCCTAGCTTTGTTCCAAGTACGTTCTCATAGAGTCTCCAAATCCCGTTCTCAGCGCACTAAGGACACTCTCCCAGTACCTAAGAGCCCTTGTGAATACTACTCAATCTGCTTAGGATGCATCATTTTTTATGCCTTAGGATATAAGCTCCAGAGAGCAAGGACCACAACTCTCTTACTCACTGTTACAGTCTCGGGTCTGACTCACTAAATACTTGTTCGCTGACCCACAAAGGCTCATTTCTTTGGGAATATACATGTTCTTGTATGTGCTTCTAAATTCTCAAATTCTTGCAGTCTCTTCACAAAATATCCATCACCCACAGGCACAAATTACCTCTTTAAAAAAAAAAGAAATATGTTTTCATTTCTAAAATGTTTGGAAAGGCAGAAAGAAAATTTAAAAATCACTGACAATCCCATTGGTTGGAAAGAGTCTTTTCAAATACTGCATAGAACTTTTTGCCCTCCCCCCACTAAATCAGGACCATAATTTGACTTTTATCATCAAACAATCTCATAAAATAATTTTTTTTTTCCAACTCAAGATTATGTCTCATTAGCAGGTCATGAAGGAATTTAGTGACCAGAATTTTAAAAATGAAATACACAGTGAGCTACTTCTTCACACTCATTTGGATGGTTATAATAAAAAAAATAAGTGTTGGCAAGACTATGGAGAAACTAGAACCCTTGTGCATCACCAGTGGGAATATAAAATGGTATAGCCACTGTGGAAAAGGTAAGGCAATTCTCAAAAAAAAAAAAAAAATAGCATAATCCAGCAACTCTGCTTCTGGGTATACCCCAAAGTCAGGAAAGCAGGGACCTGAAAAGGTATTCATTCACATATCCATGTTCATAGCAGCATTAGTAACAACCAAAAGGCAAAATTAACCCAAACGTCCTTTGACAGTTGAATGAATAAACAACATATGGCATATACCTACAATGGAATATTATTGAGCCTTAAAAAAGAAGGAAATTCTGACACATGTTACAATATAGATAAACCATGAAGACATTGTGCTTAGTGAAATGAGCCAGTCACAAAAGGTTAAGTATTATATAAACATATATAGATATATTTCACTAATTTTTATGATTCCACTTGTACTAAATACCTAGAATCATCAAATTCACAGAGACATAATGTAGAATGATGGCTACCAAAGCTAGGAGAAGGGGAAATGGGAGTTAATCTTTAATGGGTACAGTTTGAAATGGGGAAGATGGAAATGTTCTGAAGATGAATTGTAGTGATGATGGCACAACATGGTGAATGTACTTAATGCCCTTGAAATGTTCAATTGAAAATGCTTACAATGGTAAATTTTGTCATGTACATTTTGCCACAATTTAAAATATGAAATAGGATAAAGTAAAAAAGATAAAAGTGCATCTTACATACAAAGGGTAAGTATGCTCTATGAAATTTTAATTTCAGGTGAAAGTTTGTGCATATTTATTTTGGTATTAAACAGTTTTTTTTTTATTGTGAGTTATGGTCAAAAAAGTTTAAAAACACTGTTCCAAAAATTATTTTTAATAGCCACACAACTTTCTATCTATCATATGGATGTACTGAGATTTTTAAACCATGCTCCTGCTTTTAGGCATTTAAATTATTTCCTCTCTTACTTCTTTCCTTCCCTCCTTCCTTCCTTCTTCCCTCCCTCTCTTCCTCTTCTTGCATTTATTTCTGTATATGGTGTGAAGCATGGGTCAAGGTTTTCCATACTGACATTTATTTGTTCCAGTGCCATTGATTAAATACTACTCTTTCTCCTTCAAATCGTCTTGGCCTTGTGTCAAAATTCACTTGTCCATATACGTGTGGGTCTGTTACGGGACTCATTTTTTGGTTTTCCATTGATCTCTATGTGTATCTTTCACCATTACCACACTGTTTTGATTGTTCAAAACAATTATTATCTGATTTCCAGTCATTATAGTAAGACTGGAAATCAGATAATGTAAATCCACCAACTTTAATTTCTTAATTACTTTTGGCCATTCTAGATCTTTTCTGATTTTCAAACAAATAGAATCAGCTTGTTTATTTCCAAAAATCAAAAGTCTGCTGAGACTCTGACTCAGTTGGTAGACCGAGTTGCAGCTACGAATCTATATGGGGAGAACTGAACATCTACAAACAGTATATCTTTTCTTAAGTCTTCTTTGATTCTTTCAGTAATATTGTTTAATTTCAGTGAAAAGATACTCTAGATCTTTTGCTATATTTAGGCT
This sequence comes from Catagonus wagneri, assembly GCA_004024745.2. Taxonomy (NCBI): domain Eukaryota; kingdom Metazoa; phylum Chordata; class Mammalia; order Artiodactyla; family Tayassuidae; genus Catagonus; species Catagonus wagneri. Next base: position 18,547,617 of record PVHT021183666.1, on the reverse strand, counting down.
TAGCATTTTATGGTTTTGGCGCTATTGTAATTAACATTAAAAAAATTCATTTTCAATTTTATGCTGCTAGTATATAAATAAGCAGTTGCTTTTTCTACATTAGGTCTTTATGCTAGGGCCTTGCTAAATTTGCTTACTACTTCTTATTGTTTCTCAATTCTTGGACATCCCTTAGAATTTTGTTGTTTTGTAAATCTCCTTAGAATTTTCTAGATTAACAACCATAACACACTCAAAAAAGAGACAATCGTACTTTTTCCTTTACAATCTTCATTCCTTTCATTTCTTTTTTATGCATTATTATACTGTTTAAGGCCCTCAAAAAAAATTGGTACATAGACATGTGAGTCCAAGCAGCCTGACATTTTCCTGATTTTAGTTCTAAAGCATTCAATATTTACCATTAACTACTACTATGCTAACCGTAGGTTGTGACCCTATATCAGATGATGAAGTTCCCTTCCAGTTGAGTTTTTAATGAATGAATATTGAAATTATTCAAAAGCTTTACGTATCTATCTGAAAAGACAAAATTCAAATAAACATATACCTGGAGGAGGACAAGAGAGCAGCAAGAGGAGAAAGCACATAGATAATGATTGTCAGTGGTCTAGTTCTCTGGCTGTGTAGAGGGTCAATGGGTGTTCTACATTATTCATAATGAGTAAATAAATGCTAATAATAAAGGCCACGCACAGACCAGTGGTGACAGTGTGTTATGAACAAAGACTTGGGTAAACTTCATTCTGTCCATCTAAAAACAAATGTTTACAGAATCTTCATCTTGATCTTAGATTCCTGAAAAGTCTCAGTACCAACAAAATTCTGAGAGGCTCTGGTCACAAGGTCTATCAAATGGCTAAGGATTTATGAGATGCATTGATAGGTAAAATTTATGGGCCATTCCAATTTAGGCACGTCTTAGACACGATTAATCGTGAGAAAATCTCCTAAATAATGCTATCGTCCTGAAGGAGAAGGATACAGAGACAAAACCATGCATATGTGTATTGTTTCTTTGTTTGTAAAATGTACAGGCTGTTGGACTGGGACAGGAAAAGTTCCTCAGGGTTTAGGAGCAAGGAATGAGAAGAGAGCCTGAAGGTAAGAATGGAGAAGGATTCTTAAAAGAGGAGTAAACTTGAGCTTGCATGTCTGAAAGCACATCCACATGTCAAGGACCGGGGAGCATTTTCCCAGAGGGGATTGGACAAGAAGCCTCTCTCGTCTTAATATCTTAAACTAGCCTGAATGGAACACCAGGGAATACGCTGGAGGGCGGGAGAGCATGCTGGCCAAAGGGGTGGAAAAAGTGATGCAATCAGAGAGCTCTTGCCCATCTCTAATTTTATGACTCTCAACAAAAAGGAAGGAGACTTCACATCACTTCAAAATAAGATCACAGGAGACCTGGCGAGGAAGGCTGGGTCCCATGAGAAAGAACGTCATCAAGATTTATTCTGCCCACTGATAATCAGAGACCATGGCCAAAAGACACCTCCACCTGCCTGCTGCTTTATAGCCAATGTATGGTGAAATTTTTAACTAACGCAGAATAATTTCTCTGGGAATTGGGAACAGCAGGCAGAGAATCTACAAACGACGACACTGAAAAATAAGTTTTGCCTTCCCCACAACCTAAAGCTTGACAAATCATACCAGTGCTGTATTTCTTAGGGTATAAAAGAGCACAACAAACAGAAAGCCCTCCTCCACCTGCTTGCTAACTGGTTTGGTTTTAAGAAGAGTGTATTCCCCAGGACAAACATCTCAAGATAAAAAAAAATGCTAAGATTTTCTTTTCTTTTTTCTTATTTGATGCCATTAACAATTGTATGCATTTTCCTCTCCCATATCAAGGGAAAAAAAACCTTTTAGTTGCTTTTCACATAGAGACACATTTGAAAAGTTGCTGTATAGCAGAAATTAGCACAACACTGTAAACCAACTATACTTCAAAAAAAACAGTGATGCCTTAGAAAAGCGTATTTTTTAAAAAGGACAGGAACATTTGCTAATTGCTCTAAAATTCAAATCTCCAATAGACTGAACACTCCCATGGGTGTGAGGAAATAGGGCCTCTTTGGGGGCGGGGGGTAATCCTAATTACATGGCATGAGGTACCCAAGTTTAAGACTGTGGCAGATTCTGATAAGATAGGACAGGCACCAAAGGAATCACGTCTGGACTGTTTCAATGGGAGGGTGGTGGTGGAATGTTGGTATTTAGCCATGATCTAGAGGCCAGCAAAGGTCAGGCTGGACAAAGCAGAGCCTAATGAAGCTGCTAGTGTCTGGGGTGAAACAGCCACAAAGCCTTTCAAATTAGCAGCTGAATCCTGACACTCATTAATGATTATATATGTAAGGGCTGCAACTTAAGTCCCAACCAGTAAAACAGCTGAGACACCCTGTAGACACACAAAGGAAATAAAGTATGTGAAAAAATAAAGAAACAGAACTTCTCAAATGTCTTCCCTTTTGCATTCTGACATTTTTTTCTTTTTTCTTTTTTTATATTAATGACAGAACTGCAGTGTGCTTACCTTCCAATTTAGCACTAAAATAATTACCACGGCGACTAAAATGAGACTTCATTTACTTTTTTTTTAATCAAGGAAGGTCTAGTCAGAAATTGCTTCTGCTAAGTTTTGTACAAGACATAATATACTCCTGCTAACTAACAAAACCAATAAATCAAGCTGAAGCACTTATTAAAGTATCTTACAGCACTAAATTTATCACTGATGACAAATTTAATTTGGGATTCTGACAGGTTGCTCCTTGCATATATTTTAACAGATTTCTTTATTATTTTTTTTTGGGGGGGTGTATTTCGCAAGTAATGAACACTGAAATTCACCAGAAATTTTTAGAGATGTAGAAGATGATTTCCCATAGAAAACTGTTTTTCTCCTACACCATCACTGTCACTGGGAAAAGCCAGGCATCAGAATTCTTTCCCAGCAATTCTATCCTTCGAACACTGGAGTTAGCAGAATGCTTTAAATGGTGATAATGAGCATTTTACGAAGCAATTTATAATCATCACTCAGTTCACCCTGCACTCTATCTTACACAGTTAGGTCAATGTTTGTCCCTCCATAATGAAGATATGAAAATTGAGATACAGAATTTCTCCCTACCTAACAGGTAGAATAATTTTAATCCGTGGCAAGGTCCTTCAGCCTAAGGGAGGGCTGGGAAGAAAAAAACGGAAGGAAACGAAATCCTGCTGGTCTTTTTATGATTACTCAATATTGCGGCTAAAAGGATGCTGTTCCCACTTTAAGTCTCAAAAGAGAATTACATTTCAAATACACAGAAAATTATTAACAGGCTACCTTTGCTAGACACCATACTTCTTGACTATCTAATAGAAATCATGTTTTATTTTCTGTTCTGGTCAACTGTACTTTGTGTGTATTGTACAACACCACCAGGCTACACGAGTTATATTTTCTATCAACGTTTCTTCTTCCTAAAACATACCTCTACACTTCTACATTAGGATTTTCTTGTTGTCTTTTCAAATGGCATTTTCTTCCTTGACAATGCAATCAGCACATAAAAACCAAATTTCACCGCCCGGTCCCGTTTAAGGCAAACCCAGCAGTCTGAACCACAGTCTGACAAGGAGAACACATTAAGCTCTGGAACAAAAGCGTCCAAGTCGACCTGTTTTGCAGGCTGATTAATAGAAACAAGCTCCAAGGACTAATCACAAGTCGAGCCCTGTTTTGCAGATTAATAGAACAAAGACACACGAGAGGAGGGGAGGTTACAGCACTGGAATACAAATAAGCAAAGGTAGGCACCAGGCTTGTCTTGCCTGAAGTTGCATCCTGTAAAGCCACGGACCCAAGTCAGACTCAAGTGTGAATCAAAAGGCAGCACCAAAGAGGTCTGGATTCCATCAATCACCCCCGCACCACCCGCACCACCTGAACCATCTGGTCTCTCCCTTCTCTGGAGATTCTGATTTAAGATGCAAGAAGAGTTCCCGTTGTGGCTCAGCAGTTAACAAACCCGACTAGTATCCATGAGGACGCAGGTTCGAACCCTGGCCTTGCTCAGTGGGTTAAGGATCCAGCGTTGCCGTGAGCTGCAGTGCAGGTGGCAGACGCGGCTCAGATCCCACGTGGCTGTGGCTGTGGCGAAGGCCAGCAGCTCGATTTGACCTCTAGCCTGCGAACCTCCATATGCTATGGGTGCAGCCCTAAGAAGACAAAAATAAAATAAAAACAAATAAATAAATAAAGAGGCAACAAAAATTTTAGCAGAAGGATGCGCATCTCTGGTCCTTTCAGGGAACTTTCCATTGCAGTACGGCACACACAGCACTTGTTGAGAAGGACAGACACAACCAGTTCCCTGTCCCAGTAATCCCTGAAGTGCGTGCATACATGCAGGCCACAACCACACAAGAAATGGCCACACAGCGACAGCTAAAGTGAGAAAGAATAGGAGGGTCCATTTCCAAGTTACCCCAGCACATGTTTTGTAACTAGAGAATATGGCCTTTTCACTTGGCTGTAAAAATAAAACTTACCCACTGTAAGAACATACAAAGTCTTGGGGCAAGTAGAATACAAGAAAGAAAAAAAACATTCATAAGAGAAAACGGTTGTTATGCTTGTGGTATGCTACCTCTTAGTTTTCATTTTCTCTCCCTATGTACATTTTTTGTGATGCTATTGATACTTCTGTGTATTTTTGGTGGGAATATGGCTTTTGAAATGCTTAATGCTAAATATAAGAAGAAAAACATACCATTGCTCTCTGATGTCTGATGCTAGTTTCTGAATGACTTAAACCAGGTAAGTGGATGAATTTTTGCTGGAACTGCAGAATCTTCATCCATGTGAGCGTCTGGTTAACTGAAGAGAGTTTACACAGCTTGCGAAACACAATCTTTAGGAACTGAGATGTCTACTTTTTGCATGATTTCTATCCTTGATATTCTACAGTAACTATTTTCCTTTCATCTTTTTGTTGTTGTTCTGTTCTTACTTGTAGAAACCCAGAATGACAAGCGGTTTTGGTCTCATTCAGAAGAAGAGTATCTGAGTGAAATGGACAAAGAAAGTGGATTTTGTCTGGCATATCTGTATTCTGCTCTATCAGTAATCCAATTATTCTGTTTATTGCAACAATCAACAAAGGCAAAACACATTTATAATAAAAATCGTAAATATCAACAATGACCAAATCTCAGTACGGTTAAGCCTGTGGTTTACATGCCAGCCAAACTTCAAAATTTCGAGAAGTGTTCCTGTTTCTCCCAGGCTTTTCAGAAGAGAGTTCAAACTCTACAGAGCTAATTCCAATAGCATTTAACCTTAAAAACCAATATACTGTTTACTATCAGACTGTCCCTTTAAAAAGAGCAGTGCTGCAGGCAAGTATGGTGTGTTTGAATGTAGGCAGGCACTCAGTCCCCTGAAAATTCCCTTACCTCTCCTGCCTCTAAACTCGCCAGCAACAACCGGGAATTTGCCTCCGGTTAAGAGCTATTTAAAGGCACAAAGGTCAAGGCCAGTATTATAAGTACACACTTAGGTCTCTCATTTTTCTTACTCATTCTGCTGGACCTATAGGTAAGTACTTCTTACAGAATTACATCTTTTTAAGGGAGAGGCTGTATTTGAGTAAGAAGAAGAACTAGTCTTGGCCGTTTCCTCTGAAAAACAAAAACAAACCAGTGAAGCATTAAGGAATGTTTTAGTACCACAGGCAGAAGAAGCCCAGCTTAAAATCCTCATTCTCAAGTGCTTCCTACATATTAATTGATTTAAATAATATAAAAGCAAAGCTCAACAAATTGAATTTCATAAACAAATTTCCTCTCTTCAGTTTTCCCCACTAAGTTGTAACACCCTAGGAAAGAAGAAAAAAAAGTTGAGAAGTGGCTAATAGCCCAACAGCCTATTCCAACTAGTTTTGCCACCAACAATTTCTGGTTAAGTTTTAGTCTAGCAGTTTTTATTTTGTTCTAGCAAGATCAAGGCAAGAAGGTTGCTCTCTTAATTCTTGATTCAAAATAAAAATAGAGGTCCCTATTACAGCTAGTGACAAGGGGCTGGATTTTTAAATAATTAAGACAATAAAAACTTTTTTGGGGGGTGCACCCACAGCATATGGAAGTTCCTGGGCCAGGGATCGAACCCACATCACAGTAGCAACCCAAGCTGCTTCAGTGACAACACCAGATCCTTAACCCACTGTGCCACAAGGTTAACTCCAATAAAAACTTTTTTCTTCTAGTTTTTTGTCTTTGATAATCCTGTTTCTGGAATCATGGTGCTCCAAGCTACTTCCCATTGCTTATGGAGCCTTGTGGGACATGGAAAGTCAGCACACCTTACTGGATTCTGTGTTAAGACTTCATGTCCCAACATTTCAATACGTAAAGTAGCTTGAAATATAGTGAAAGAAACAGTCATCTCTAGAAATCAAGCCAGGTGGGCATCAAAGACATTTAAGTTTCATGTGTGATCATTTTGTAGATAATATATAAAAGAAGTTCATTACAAATTCTAGGAAAAAAATGGAAAATCAGTGTGTCAGATCTGAACTTTTTTTCCCTTTACACACAGAGCACTGGTTTTACTTAGTCTTCAATGTTGATTTACTATAGGTTTTATGAAATTTTAACACCACTTTAAAAAAATGTGATCCATACACCTCTATGTTCACTGCAGCACTATGCACAATAGCCAAGACACGGAAGCAACCTAAATGTCCATTGACAGATGAATGGACTAAGAAGATGTGGTACATACATATAATGGAATACTACTCAGCCCTAAAAAAGAATGAAATAATACCATTTGCAGCAATATGGATGCAACTTATTACACTAAGTGAAGTAAGTCAGATTCACAGACATAAAGAACAGACTTGTAGTTGCCAAGGGGGAAGGGGGAGGGAGTGGGATGGACTGGGAGTTTGGGATTAGTAGATGCAAACTATTACATTTAGAATGAATAAGCAATGAGGTCTTACTGTATATGGCTGAGTCATTTTTCTGTACAGCAGAAATTTGGCACAACATTGTAAATCAACTATACTTTGATAAAAAAAAATGTGATCCATCCTAAACCCATCATGCCAGATATTGCCTTTATATACTAGGTGCTTCTCTTTGTTGATTTTTCACTTCCTGGTGCAGATTTCATACTTGGATATTATTAATCACAGTAACTCTATTTACACTTTAACCAAGCTGATCTTTTCTAATATTTGTGCAACGCAGTTTTCCTATATCCTCTTCTGAATTAAAGCAGATTTGCAACTCTTTAGAGAATGCAGACACAATCTCCTAACCTAGAGGCTTTCAAATTGGTCACTAATTTCCTATTTGAGCACCCCTCACAGAACACTCCACATTCTTTATAGTCTCCATCCAAGAATACCTTTATTTTTCCTGGGTGAAAATGTAGTATCAAGAGTTACTTGTACATTTAAAACGATACTCCATGGAAGTGACCTTAAAAATGCCCCATATGTCTTCATTTAATAGACACCTATTCACTCTTCTACGTCCTTTGCCCAAATGCTGCTGATATATGGGGTTCCTTTCCTAAATGGTTTCCACTTACCTAGATCATAAGCAATTTGTCGTGTGAAGAAACTGTACAATATTTGCTTTTAAAAATTCTCTCTCTCATGCACACGCACACATGCACTGGAGTAACCATTTTTCTAGGCTAAGTTTCCTATTCACCTCATTTCTGTCTCTTTCTGTTTCTCCCCTTCTATCCTGGTATACCATTATAAGTACGGCACACTAACCAATTATGCCACTGGAGCTACTGGTATACTATTATAAAAAAGAAAAAAACAAACAAACAAAAATAGCCATGACAAAACTTTACCTTTCACTGAAGAAAATATTATTGAGCATTTACTGAGTGTCAGGAACTGAACATACGAGATGGCATTTTCATCCCACAAAAAAGTACAAAGTAGTGAAAAAAAATAAAGGCTTTCATGTTAGAACTCCAGTTCTGCTATGCAGGAAAGGAATGTCCGTGGATCGTTATCTAACCTTACTATTTTCATCATAAAATTACAATTTCATCATCTCTTAACTGGGGGGAATATTTCCTTACAGGGTGGCTGTGAGGCTTAAAAGCCATATTATGTAAGGTACCCATATATGTGGGTAATGCTCAGTAAAGAGTGGTGGTTATTATTTGCACACCCATTTCCCAGATGAAACTGCCACTCAGAGAGATGAAATAACTTGCTTAACAAGGCGAGTTCTAAATGACAAAACTGAGAGGCAAGCTTGCTGCGGACAGCTGTTTCTAAAGGCTAAAGCCTGAAGCCTCTATGTACACACTGCTTCCCAGCCAGTAGGAAGAACAAGGCTGCAGCTGTTTAAGCAAAGGTCCAGCCTGTGGATCAGACCTTTCAGGGTGTGTCTGCCTGCTGGGAAGGTCTTGCAGGAAGTCTGGCTTAAGGGCAAAGGGAATCAGCAAGAAGAGCTCAGCCTGGTTTCAGCAGACTCCTCACTGTCAGAGGGATGTCCCTGAGCACATTTTGGGTTGTCCTCCAACAAGCCTCCCACGGAGGGTCTTCACGAGATTGAGTGATATCCCTTGACAGCTCTCTTACAGAGCAGCCTAGAAGGGCAGAGGGCCTCTCCCCTGTCGAACACAGAACACAGCATGGCTTTGATGACCACGACTCTGCAGTGCGGGCAGACTCCTGAGAAGGGGCAAAGGGGCGAGCCGAGGCGACGCCGATGCATTGCTTGGCAAAAAGGGAGGGAGCGCTAGGTAGAAGCGGCCATCTCCTCGCTGTGCGCCCCAAAGCCCATTCGCCTTCATCACAGGAGGATAAAAAGAACTCGTGCAGCTACCTCGCCTTACCGGTGAGCACACCTGAGCTACAGGGGAAAAGTATGGAGAAAGGCAGAGCAGCAGCAGGGCCTGGAACCAGGCAAATAGGGGCTCACTACCTGGTAATATCTGGAGGAGTTCACGTTACATTCACAATTCAGAGGATTATATAAGAAATCCATGTTTGTCAAATAGCTTGAAAATAAAGGGCACAGAACCCATATGGCTTTGATTCAACTCTAAGAATTCAACCATTGAGGACTCAGCCACTGAGAAAAGAATGCTACGTGTTTCATAACGGTTTCTAACGTCCAAAGGACATTCTGAGGGCCCACCTGGTCTAGCTTCCGACCATACTCACGCTTGACACTGACTGCTTTTACTGTAGCTTGAAGAGATAACCTCCAAAGCTAATAGGAACTTCTACAGTGACTCGAGCATGGGAATAAGGCATCTGAGATAGGAAATGACAACGAAGAGCCTATGCTGGAGCCTTTCTTTGAAAACTCGCTGCCTTCAGGTTAGCTCTGTCCCACTGGTGCCCTTCCTCACCTCTATAAGGTCATGTTCACCTGGAGAGGTGCCACATTTCTGAATGTTCAGAAAGGATCTAGGGGTGTTCATGAAGAGCCCACAGACACCAGGTAGCACTTTGTTTGGTTCTACTTTGTTTAACCATCTCTAGCCATCCCTGCAGATGCATCCTTATGCATCATCTGGGAATTAAGATCTTGGAAACAGTTTCTTTTCTTTTGCAACTGGGTGTCTTTCCATCCAGCAGACCCAACTCCCTGACCCTCGTTCTTTCACTCATTGATTCAGCAGAAATGCACTGGGCTAGCCTAGGGCATGCATGGAGAAGAAAGCCAACAGGGTCCCCACCTGTGTGGAGCTTACAGCCACCGTACCATCTCCTTCCACCCACCAGCAGCAAGTCTGGGTTTAAAAGGAGCCTGCCATATAACAGGAGGAAAGGAAAGAACACCTAGCAGCCAGCCAGCTGGGTCTCAGCGTGGAAGTACAGGGCTTGCCTGGAGCATGGTGTAAGGGTCCACCTCAGGCCCGACTTCAGTGGGGATGCACTGCCTGCACTTCTTTCTTCATGTGTGTGCCCAGAGCCGCCAACTCTCTCAGCTGCTCCTTGGTGCTTCAAACGGAAAAGGCCCATGTACCCGTGTTTGCCCCTCTAATGTGTGTGCAAAGGAAACAAAGTTGTCTCCACAGAGCAGAAGGACCAGAGGAGCTGATCCATGTCTTATGCCACACTGAGATGGAGATCTCTATGTTTTAAACTCTAGGCTCTGGAGCACATCATGCAGAAGACACAGGATCATTCTTTGGTTCTGTCCCCCCAACCTTCCCACTGTCCCCCTGCAAGCACCTTCCCACTGAATCCCGAGATCTCCTAAGAAGACTGGCCTGGATTTCTGTGTGTCCTTTTTGCAGCAAGATGGGAACAGCCAAGGCTTGTAAGTGGCCACTTCCTGAGTTGCCTCAGGTCAAGGAGTGGAGTGATATCTGCAGTTCCTAGGATATCCTGGCTCAGCCTCAAGAGCTCAGCAAAGGAAGGCTGGATTCTAGTCCTATTTCTCCCAAAATTAATTTTGGGCAAGTCACCATCTCTGTTAAAAACTCTATCTTGATCTCCTTTGTCAAAAGAGGCAACCCTGGGCTGTACCATCATGACATACAAGCTCTTATAAACGAAGGTTGTTATTAATTATTAACACATACCCTTTGCATTTTAATTGCTTAGAATTGTTTTAAAATTTTAATTATTTAGAATTGTTGTGAAGCCCAAATGAGATAACACACGTGTAAGTTCTTTACGCGAAATACTTCATCCAAATATAAGTTTATTATTTTTGTTGGCTGAGTCTCTCAGGATATGCAGGCAAAAAATTTAAATTATACCAATGGTTGATATGAAGCATAACTGAGGGCCCAGGAACACTTCTATACCCACCTTCACATTCACCTCTACAACCAACACCAACACATCAGATAAAGGCACGTGACAGGCTTTAAAGGTTTGAATGGAACGGGCAGAAAGGTGCAAGTTGGGTCCAACGTCCGGAGCTCCGCGTAAATCAGCTTTTGCCATGGCACTGACTGATACGACTATCAATGGGAAGTAGGAAGCAAAGGACTGGTTTTACTTTCTCCTTTTCCAAATAAACAGGGCGGTTGTTAAACCAAAAGTGAATCTGATCCCGTGCAGCTTTAAGAGCAGTCAGCTGCATTCTGAAGCAGGCAAAAATGTAAACAGAGCCTGTAACTCTAGAGCACGGCAGACCCACCATAGGTTTCATAATGGGAGAGTCCATGGGCCCTGCGCCAAGAAAAATGAAATGTTAGCCTGGGCCTTTAAACAGAATCATGTAGAAGCAGAGTGCATATTTGTTCAACACACACACAGACCTTTCTCTGTGCCAGTATCTTTCTGAACCTTCCTGAATAAAAGCTGGCATCCCTGAGATCGTATATTGGTATAGAACCAATATTGTTCATATAGTTCTGAGTTCTGTTCTTTAGCATGAAAGGACTTCCCAGCTAAACACGGAGATGTTTCTTTCTTTTCTTCTTCTTTTTTTTGGGGGGGAGCCCAAGTTAATTACAAAGTATGACTGTGAAAATAAAATAAATGAGCCCATTCCATCCATCCCCATATTTGAATTCTATCGCATGAGTTGCCAATTGGTTTTCTAATCCCCTCACTCAATATCTGCTGTTAATTTGTTCGCTATTTCAAGAACTTGAAGACTGTCAGCAAAACACATGATGCATTACGAAACTTATAATTGGAAATAAAAACATCTGAAGCTTTTCTGACAGGGTAAAGTAAAGGACCATTGCGCTGATCAGAACAAGGAAACGTGAGCAACCTTGTAGCTCTGTGTGTGCAAACACAATTAGAAATGCTGCCACGAGTGGAATCAGCACTTGACTTCCACTCGGAAAAATGCTGAGAAAATTACATCTAAATGAATGGATGAACTCAACATGTTTATGAAAGGAAGAGAGGAAGGGGAGGAAAAAAATCGCGAGGCTTTCTCTTGCTATTTCAGCCATTTCAGAATTACACTGCCTAGGCCCGATCTAATTTTCCTGCTGAAGAAGTCAAGACACTTCCTCTACAGTGACTAAATCTGACAAATTACACCTGGGTCTACTCTAACATGAAGAAGTGTGCTCTTTGTTCCTGACCCCTTGGTCAGTGTAGAGATCAAATTCCTGGACACTGGAAAGCCCCACTCATATTCATTAAAAGCCATGGGAGATCAGCGCTGCATTTCTGTCCAGGAGGGGAACAAGGCGAAGGCTGTTTCTGAACAATACAACTGCCATGCTCAGGTCGGAACAAAATGTACTTTCTGCTTTTTGCAGCTTGGCTGTTGATCTGTTAGTACTTGGATTTCCGCACACCCCCACCCCAAACATAAGCATCTTAGTAGCAAACAAACAACTGAAATCAAAAGAAAGAAGGGGCTAGTCGATTTTTAAATGCCAGGTCCCATGAGTGCAAATCTGCTTGTACTAAAACTCTGGATACAGATCCAGTAACCCAAAATGTAATGTTGATTTCAAAGGGCCACCTCCCCTTCACCCTGGCCAGACAAGCAGTTAGAAACTACACTTGGCCGATATTTGACAGATTAGAATTTTGTCTCCTCTTTCTAACTGTAATCAGCCTTTGGAAAAAGATGTGACAGAGCTGAAAGTGATCATGAGTGGAAATCAAGAGGCATCTCAGTGGCAGAGAATCAATACGAAGGCTACGAGAAATCCACGAGCTTGCCTGATGTGCGAGCTGTAACGGCCTGGGCAGATGGAACTGCCAGGCCACACAAGATCCTCTTCTGTTCCCCAAAGAAGGAGAGAAAAACCTAATACAAGTTAAGAAAGGCCATGACCGAACTGTTAGCGCCTTGACAATACATCACGCCTGATTCCTTTCTTCAGGATTCTTGGAAGAATGAGGCCGTAAAGAGCCACGGAACCTGGGGAAGGCCTCCTGAGGCCGGCAGGCTGCCCTCGGGGAGCTGGTCAATTCTTGCCTTCCTTCCAAGTGAGCACCTTTCTTCCGGGATAAGGCACCCCGATTACAAGTTCTTCAGTGCAGGCCCCCGGATTTGTCCAGACCCATCAAACCACATCTAAACCCTTTTCCTTGCAGACTGAATAACCACCACAATGCACTTCAATTGCAAACACCCACACATGCTCAGCGTTGTTGTATATGCTCTGCAAACAAATTCCTCCTAAACTGTAAGTCAGGAGAAACTGCATTAATTCTCCCTGGTCTTTTAGAAGCTTTCAGCTGTGCCTCCAGTTATAAACATGTAATGAATATGAGCTAATATTCTTGTTTAGAGTGAAACTGAATTACAATCCATATTTTGTGAAATATGAGTTAGTAGCTCTCCCCCTGGTCAGATGGCAACTACTTTTGAGAAACCTGTGACAGGATGGAAGTCCTCAGCATTGAGGTTCTTATTTTGACATCTGTTTTTAAATGAAAATCATTGGCAATATCAGCAAACCAGAACTCAGTATTTCCCCTAGAAAACTCATAAGAAAAGCATGGAAATCAAACTTAAATCAGCGCACACTATTTGGGGATTGGAATAGCTAGTGGATTAAGAAGCAGGCATCCGTCTATATGTGAATCTCAGAGATGGGAAATCCTTGTTCCTGACAGGGAAAAGGGGAACAGTTCTGGTATAATCCTCCCAAACTTTGCTTCCAGTCAAATTCTTTTTTTTTTTTTTTTTTTGGTCTTTTTAGGGCGGTACCCACGGCATATGGAGGTTCCCAGGCTAGAAGCTGAATTGGAGCTGTAGCTGCTGGGCTACACCACAGCCAGAGCAACGCGGGATCTGTGCCACGTCGTCAACCTACACCACAGCTCATAGCAACGCCTGATCTTTAACCCAGTAATCAAGGCCAGGGATTGAACCTGTGTCCTCATGGATGCTAGTCAGGTTCACTTCTGCTGAGCCATGAAAGGAACTCCGATTCCAGTCAAATTCTTAATAGTGAAAGAGGCTAATAACTGTGTAAAATACTAAAATAATCAAGCTTGCCTCAAAGATGTATGCTCTTTGAAGATTTTTTTTTTCTTTTTTCTTTTTACAGCCTCACCTGCAACACATGGAAGTCCCCAGGCTAGGGGTCGAATCAGGGCTGCAGCTGCCAGCCTACACTACAGGCACAGCAACACCAGATCCAATCCAAGCCACGTCTGTGACCTACGCCACAGCCTCAACCCACTGAGAGAGGCCAGGGATTGAACCCGAATCCTCATGTGTATTAGTCAGGTTCTTACCGGCTGAGCCACAATAGGAACTCCCCGTTATTTCTTGAGATGCTATAAGATCTGCCTCGGGATCCAAAACTGCTCCCTCATTCATCACATCCATAGTCTGGTTTAGCTAAACCCTATTCGAAACAGACCTGAATCTGCTCAGACAGTGGAGAAAGTTTGTTTGCTGTCATCATTCCGGCAACCATCAATCTGGAGAATCTCTGAAGGTCCTGTTTGTTCAGGAATGGCCTTAAAGAGACTAGGCTCTTTGAGAATTTTTCAAAAATCATCTAAAATTATTGAAAAAAATCTTAACTCCATGTAGAGCTTCTCTGCTAGTTACAGGTCACTCATCTCATGCAAGGCCATTAAGAAGTGAACTATGAAGCTGAAAAAAGCTCCTCTCTCCCACCCTTTACCCAGAAATGCTAATACCGACATCCCACACTACCTTGAGATCAGCTTTCAGATGATTGTTTGATAGGATAATTTCTGCTGTTTGTTTGTTCTCTTTGCCCTTTACCAGCTTGTCACATATAAAAAGAACTACGCGACATGCTGGATATAAACACCGCAGATCCTAACCACCACTAGCACCCCCCGCCCCGGGCATAGTGCGTACCCCATAGTCATACTCAAATTAAGATGCTAGCACCTAGTATCCCAGTGCTTCTTAACTTTTCTGAGCCCGAGTTTTCTCGCTTGCCAAATGAGAATCACAGTAGTGTCTGTCTCTTAAAAGGTAGTTTGAAGAAAATGAGATAATGGATATATAGGACTTAGTGCTTGACATTTGGTAAATACTCAGTTAAGAGTTCACAATCATTATCAAGTTGATTTTAAACAGAAATACGCTTCCTTTACCATTCTAGTAAAGCTAGAAAAAAAATTACAGGAAATACGTCAACTTTCTATCCTACAGAGGACAATCCAAAATGTTGAGTGGGGTGGCCAATCTGAATTCACTCTATTCTTTTCCTGCCTTATCCACAACTCCCAGGGCAGGACCAGGCTACTTTCCCAGGTTGACTGAGAAAAGGTTATTCTTCCTGCTCTCTATACACATAGGGTTCTCAGAAAGTAAGTAAGCAAATAAATAAAAATCCAAGACTGTTCTGATATTGATCTCCTAATACTCCCATTTTAAAGATGAAAAAACTGGCTCTCGAGGCCAAGTGACTTGCTCAGGTTCATATAAGTACTTCTTTGCAGAGTTTATTAGGCCTGAACTGTGGTCATTATTATTCTAAGCACACCACCAGGTACTCTTTCCCAGTCCATACAAACATCACCTAATTTAATCCCCCTAATAACCCTCCAGAATATCATTTTCACCATCGTAGAGGTGCACAGTCTGAGGTTCATCCTCTATGAGTTAACGTCTTCAAAACCAGACCACTTTCAATTGATGGCGCCAAGATCAAAATGCTCCCTTGTCTGACCCCAAAGGATACGCACCGGCTTGCAGTTCTCTAGAGCTCAGCACTGAGAATTCTAGAACCGAGGTCTCAACGGGAAACTTTCAGACTGTCTGTACCTCAGTCTTGTCTGGAGGGCTTTACAAATACAGATCACTGGGCCCCACCTCAGGAAGGAGAAGCAGGGCCTTGGGGAAACGTGGCTCTAAAATCTGTGTTTCTTCAGAGTTGATCAGGTGATTCTGAGGTGTAGCAAGATGTGAGAAACTCTAAGCAAGATATTTTATGAGCACTCCCAACGTAAAACGAGAAGGAAATGAGTCACCTAAGGTGGATGGAATGTTCAGAGTGGCTGAATCTCAGTGAAGGGTAACACAGTGACCTTCCCCCAAATCCTTCTGTGTCCTACAGACACATACGCAGCCCAGACACAAACAGAACATGTGTCTACCAAAGTCCTGCTCCCATTGATCCTGCCTAAAGAAATCTGCATCACAATGAAAAACCACAAGCATCACAAGCGACGAGCTCTGCAGCAGTGCCAGAATATGTGTTACGTTGGAAAGACAGCAAAAAGGTTTCTTTCCACTCTTATCCTTTTCATTTAAAGCACCTCAGCTGGCACCACCATTTCTTTCCTACTGCTGAGCTAAAAAGCAGAAGACTGTTTGAATGAACACTTACCAAGGTGCACCGTATATCCTGAATCCCTTCACTGTTACCTCTGAGTCTTGTAAGTAAATACTGTTTGTCAGGAGGGACTGAACGTTGTCAAAGTCCTCTGGTTTCAATTTGGACACAGAGGGGAAACGGTAGTAGTCCTGTTTAACAAGGTCTGCCATGAATTCCTTATCAAATGTCAGTTCATGATTCCCAGCAATCACTATTTTATATTCATATGGCAGGTTTCCTGAAATAAGAAAAAAGAGCACCAATTAGCAGTTCATTTCCCATCACGAAGTACAACAGCCAAGACTGTGTGATTAGCAGACAGTATCCCCAAATGAAATAGCTCACACATTCCTTTCTATTTCCATGGGAACCAAAATTTATGACTACTCCTTTATGCTAACAAAAATGACAATAAACGGGAGACAGGGAGCTGCTCGGAAACTAAAAAGCTATGAAGGAGACATTAAGTTTTCTAGTTCCATTTCCTGCTTGTGTCTGCTCTAGATTCACTGTGATCAATCCATGCTTTATAATTATCCAGCAAAAGCACTTTAATCAGGAGGCTTAAAAAAGGTCTGGACTTGGTTTTGATCCTCAAAAAATAAGCGGGCCAACTATTCTTAACAACTCAGATAAGTGCTGGATTTTTAGTATAACCTTCATACAAAAGACGCCGCATAGCCAAGCATTCTGCAATTTACATAAATAAAAGGAGCTACACAGTACAATTTCATAGGGCAAGTTAAAGTTTACCTTTTGGCTTGGAATAAAAAGAACATTAATAATGGCTCCCTGATTAGAAGGCTAACTTTCCTCCCATTGGGATGGGAGAAGAAACTGTAAAGCTTAACCCCCTTTTAATATTTATGGTATGGAAATGTGAGTTCTCCGTGTGTGCTTTTTATGCAAAAGTTTCCCGATCAAAATGAGATAATTCTGGGAAGAAGAATGAAAGCTATAAAGGAAAACCCAAACACCAGACTTCTGCATAGATTTATAATGTTTGAATAAAGTACAGATCATACATATTAATAGCTCACCGTGATGCTATAAGAACCAAAATCCAAAGGGAGATAGTGCCGGCCAGGCAGCTGTCCCCATTCTGAAATTAATGCCCTTTTCTCTTCTTTGTCACTACCTATCCTTCAAGCCTGGCCACTGGGCAGCTGCTCATTTTATTTTGAGGAGGAAAAGGGCGGGATGACGGTGCCTATAATTCCAGCTTCCTGAGACTCCTGGGTCCAATGCAAAATTAATGTTTCCTGCTACTCTAGGAAGAATGAAAGTTACCACTAGCAGGAAACTGGATACATTTGTTGTAAGGATTGGTCCTTATCAGCAAGCCAGTGTCAATGTTTTAATTAATGAAGCTTATAGTCAGGGAGAGAATTATATTTTGGGGGGGGGAGGGCAAGTTTTGTCCACTTGGATTTCAGCAATGCAAACAGCAGTGACTAACCTGGAAACTTCACAGTCTCAGATGGACACTGCAAATCTATCTGTTAACATTTAAGCCATTTTTAAGATTGCCAGAATATAGTTTGTACTGCTACTGATTTTTCTTTAGCTTTCAAATTTTAGGTTTCTAACAGTATTAAAATTGTAAGTATAGGACATGGGTTGATGGGGAGACTTAGGAGAGAGATGAAAGCAGTAAGAAAATAACACTGCAGAAGGACAAAACCAAAAATATGGTGGCCAAGTATCAACAGATATCCTTGACTACTAGCACACAATGTTGTGTGACATGCTTTTGGCCTCAGTTATTTGCAAGGCTGTGGTGAAGAGTTCATAGAAAATAGGAAGCCTCTCTCAAATGCATGCTTATGTGACTTTATAATAATATGCATTACACATAAGGCCATAAGGAGTGTGATGTCCATTGCAAGCCACTTAGATACAATAATGAAATTTTGCACAACTTCCCGCACTTAAAATACAGATGAAAGATGTATTAAGGAGGCAGCAAATTCCCAGCACTGCACACACCGGACATTTCTGAGATGCTCCACAGCTCTAACATCATGGTTCTGTGACCCCTCTGGCCTGATGCTGTATCCCTAGACTCACCTGTGCTCCCAAGGCTGGAACAGGCTGCAACGTTTCCCTGGAAAGTAATCTGCTCTAAGGCAGGTCCTACCTGCATGAATCTTTGAGCAATTCTATTTGCACAAGTCATCTTAGCTGCCTGTTTTCCTTTAATCATTCATGATGATGGACTCACTGTAAACCCTGTCTTCCTGCACCACTGTTCTTGCAAGAGGCCTTGGCGTCTCGCTTTTTTCTATTTTAGAGCTTTGGTTGGGGGATGGAATGGGTGAGACTAGGAAACAAGGACAGAGGAAGTCTGGTTCTCCCGTTCAGATCAGCTAGCAAACAGAAAAGTAAAACTGCTGCACTACCAAGTAAGTCTTTTTCAGGAAGACAGGCCTCTTCAGTGTCTTTTAAATCACATATTAGAGACTCAGCACAAAGAAGTAGCTACCAAAATGAACAGCCACAGAAATCCTGATGATATTTACACATTGTGAACAAACTCATCTCTGAGACTCCAACAGTAGTTTCCAAGTTCCATCCTCTGTTACCTATGTTATGAGATGGTCTGACATATTTTCTTTTTTGCTGAACTGACCTTTCATCTATAATCTGCCAACCTTTATGTTTTATATGAAAAGTGTGGCAGGGAAGCTGACAAATCTCCTGTTACTTGATGGCATTTTAGTTTTTTTCCAGACTAGATTAATTTTGAAGGCTCTGCAGTCAAGCTCCAACTTCTTGGTATTCAAATAGCATTATTTTAAAACTGTCAGACAAAGAGGTGCCTGCTTTTATCCATTTTATTCAGATCAGGCCATCGAAGCTGACCTGCCTGAATAAAAAAAACAAGGCCATATGCAGTTATTCTAATGTGAAAAAAATTCTTGCTTTGAATGACCTAAAGAATTCTACTAACTAATCAGTTCTATCCCAAGACATGGTATATATTCTATCGGTAAGATATAAAATGATTTTAGATGGAATAGAGATGAGCTTTTGACAAAATGTCAAGTCATTTTGTATGTTCTCAAAGTACATATTTTGAAAAATAAAATGCAACCATGCAAGTAATGATATACAGCTTCATTTTTCTTTTTCATTTCTATTTTTATTTTTCTACTTTCGTATATAAAATAGTGATTTAAAGAAAACTACTGAGCAAAGAACAGTACAGACAACTCACAGATATGACAATGTGATGACGAGCAAGTGAATGAATGAAATTTGGGACACTAGCCCATCAATCAGTTCAATTTAGAGCCACAGATCGTAAGTTAAGATCTTGGAGGCAGCAATGAAGTTTTATTCAAATCTGTATCTTCTTCTGTATCTGTATTGCTTTGTTGGTTCACATAATAGATAGATCCTCACTTAAAAACTAAAGGATAACGAAAGTCAGCTGGGTCCTCACTGCTACTCCATGGTTTTAAATCATCCTATGGGCTTGCCACTGCCTAGTTGCTAAGCAACCATCACGAAACTTGTCCACATTCCTCTCTAGGTTCCAAGCTCCTTTTGACTCCCTTGCTGGGCGTACAACATGTCCTCTAACCTCAGGGTAAGCTCTCTTCACTTCCTTCTCTTCACTTTCCAATCACTCCATCGGTGTACATTATCTCATCTTTCCAGCAGTTGGCTTCTCAATCCCTTTCCTGCTATTGGCACTTTAATTTTTCAGATACCTCTTTATGATATTTGTGGGTCTCTTTATTTTTCCTTCTTAGTAAGTTTATGTTCACTAAGTTTACCCACCCCGAGAAAAAAAAAAAAACAAGCAGCTCTTCACACAGACAGACAGACAGACAGACAGACACACACACACACACACACACACATCAAATGCAATCCTAAACCATCTCAAGCCTTATTTCTTTGAGATACTTCCTCATTTTATTTCTAAACTCCTGGAAAAAGAATTCCAGAAGCTTGTAGCTGGTAAGCCAGATTCAGACTCCAGATATATTATAGTTGGCCCTCAATGCATTTTATGTTTTTTATCATTTGTTTATTTTCATTTTTTGCTTTTTAGGGCCACACCCACAGCATATAGAGGTTCCCAGGCCGGGGGTGGAATCAGAGCTGCAGCTACCTGCCTACGCCACAGCTAAAGCAATGCAAGATCTGAGTGGCATCTGTGACCTACACCACAGTTCACAGCAATGCTGGACGGATTCTGAACAACCCACCAAGCAAGGCCAGGAATCAAACCCGCAACCTCATGGTTGCTAGTTAGATTCGTTTCCACTGCACCACAAGAGGCACTCCCATTTTATGTTCTTAATTGAGCTAACATTTAGGAATCAGGAGATATCACACAAAAAAAATCAGTGTTTCTCGCTCCTTTTGGAAAGAAAAAGATAATTAGGCAATACTGACTTCCAGTCTGCCACAGACCTCCCCACTCTCTGTGACTTCTCACACCTGGTCCACTTGTCAAGACTGTGTGTCCTGATGGGCTACCCTATTATTAGAATCACCAACTTAGAGACAAATGGTTCCTCTGAATTTACCCAATGCAATCGCCTTTATTACTGTACTCTTCCAAAAGTTGCCCTGAATGTCAACAATAACCTCTTAAAAACCAAAGCCAAGGCTTCTTCTGCATGCTCATCTCCAACACTGCAGTGACACCCTTTCCATCAAAGTACTTCTCTCCTAGATTAGTGACGCTGCGCTCTTCCCTGTCCTCCTCCCTTTCTGATATCTTCTTTCCTCTCTTCTTCCTCAGCTCCCTTTACCTCCCATCTCATTCTCAGCCGACTTATTACATCCTCCCTCCTCACGTTGACTTCTATGAATATTACTTAATATTTGCTTACTGCATGGGTCACATTCCTGTTCTTCACAATTCAATTTTTAAATGATTACAAATTAAACTGTGGAGGCACCGTGGGGATAAGAGTAGGGGCTTTGCAGGCTTCACCACACGTTAGCTCCCTGGCCTTGGACAGAATCTTTTTGCTCTCTAAGGTGTGTTAGCAAAGTAGGGATAACAACTATACCCACTTTATAGATTGTGTTCAAGATAAAATCAGATAAAGCTTCTAAAGCACATGCATAGTATGGAGTAAATAATCAGTGCACAGTAATGGTTATTTTACGTCATCTTTTTTAGTTTTGCCCTTTGTACGTGACTTGTCTCCTCCTAGACTGTAACGGGCTTGAAGGCACAGACGGTGGCTTGTGGTTCCTTGTTTGACCCAGTTCCACACCTTCCAAATGACAGGCACACAGTAAGTATCTGTTGACCAAGAGAAGGAATGAATGAACCTCTGCAAGGTGTCAGGAGCTTTGTTAGAGAATTTCAGGAATGAGCTTGTCATCCTGGGCTATGACAAAGTTTAAACTAGTGTTGATTGCCCTCCAAGTTTAAGCCCACTCAAATTGCTAGTTCAATTAAAAACAAACAAACACAATTAGGGGCCAATTATAATACAGCTGTGAGCTGAACTTGGCCTACTAGCTACAAGCTTCTGGAATCCTCTTTCCAGAACTTCAGAAGTGAAGAAGCATCTCAAACCCAGTCTAGCCAAAAATACTCTAGCACGCTGTCTTTAAACTGAAATTTCTTCAAGTATAAATGGGAGGAAAATAATACCCTTAAAATTTGATGCACATTAAACAATATGCTGCATGTAAAGATCTACACTGTTTCTATCACTTCATCATCACTCAATAGGTATTAGCTGTTCTAATAACTATAATAATTGCCCTTCCCAGTTGCCAACTACGAAAATACTAGTTTATTCACAAATTAGATCACTCTCTGGTCACAACAGCACAATGTCACTCTTTCCAAAGAAAAGCATCTGAAGATGAAAAGGACAACTTTGACTTTCCAAAGGCAGAAACTGGTGTGGTTCAATGTGTCCTTCACATTAACAAAAGTATTATCAGGGTCAGTAAGATGTTTGGAGCTAGAGGTGATGGTAGATGGCCTTCAGCCTGACACAGTATGAACCCAACTGCCTCTGCCTCAAGCTTCTAACCTTGCAAATGTGTGAAGATTGTCACTTCTTTCCTCCATCTGTCATCCAGTTACCCATCTCCTCTAATATTTACTGATTACCAAAAACAGGCCAGGAACAGCCTCCCATTCACAAATGAATAGTACACCTGTGCTAGGTAACTCCTAGGTTTTACTTCTCTCTAGAGTTACTACTCACCTGGAATAATCCCTAATATCTTCACAGAATCTGAGGAGGAGACTCTTCTAAAGTGCATAGAGAGGAAGAGAAACACCTTAAGATCTTCAGCTTTCTGCATGTCTGATAAAGCCGTAGCAGCTTTAAAGCAGACACACCAGACTGTGTCAAGGTCAGCCTCCCTTCCTTCGCAAACTCTGGTCATTTAAACATTTAAAGTGGTTCCCATGAGTCACAGCACAGGAACCCAGAAGGTGCTGAAAGCCTGAGGTGTGTGTTTGAAAGCTATCCACAGTAAGCCTCCTCAAAGCTGCAGCCGGCAACATGAGGAAAGACACAAGGGCAGAGGGGAAGGACCTGTCCCCATGTTCATCACAGCAGAGCTGTTTGCCTTTAGCTTACAATTTGGGGCAAGGTTTCATTCGAAGAAAGTTATCCCTGGCTTAAAACCATTACAAAGGAAAACCACTGATGTACTCAATTCCATTTTACGATGAAGAAAATGTGTGCCAGAGAGGGGCTGCCACTTGTTAGGCAAAGTCACAAGACCACGTTGGTGGCACAAGTGGGATAAGGATAGTTCTTCTGGAGTTCCCGCTGTGATGCAGTGGATTAAGGATCCAGTGCTGTCTCTGTGGTGGCATGGGTTCAATTCCCGTCCGATGCAGTGGGTTAAAGATCCCGCACTGACTGAGTCAGCTGTGGTACAGGGGGTCGAAGCTGTGGCTCGGATTCGATCCTTGGCCCAGGAACTTGCATATGCTGCGAGTGTGACTGAAAAAATAACAGTAACTCTTTTGCCTCCCTTGCTAGCGTTCTTTCAAGTGATCCCCAATTTTTAATAACCTCTTGGAGTTTGGCTCAAGACCTACCTCTCACATGAGACCTCCTCATACCACTCCTCCATCTACGGTGATTTTTTCCTCTAGATTTGGGCGGTGGTGGCCCTTTTGTTTGTATCATGAAATAGAACTTCCTATTCTAGGTGATTCTCTGCCTGGGTCGTGGATTTCTCCCCCAGAGGACATGAAGCCTTGTCTGCTCCTACTTTAACAAGACCTGTGTGGGCTCAATTTAGGCATTCCCCAAATGCTACTGCAGCTGTGGGTGTAACTTCTCACCCATTAGCTCCCAGAAGAATTTAGGAGCTTACCCAAGGAAGGGAAGTTCATAGACTTGAGGAAAAGCAAAAAAGCTCCTCTGTCCATATTTATGCAGCAGAATTTAAAAACCTATTGGCTATATTATGAGAAATAGGATTAGACTTTGACAGGAGAATAGAAGTCCAAGGTAATAAATCAAAACATCTACAGTGAATTGAGAATTAAAACAAAAATGTGAACTGAAACAAGGTAGAAGTAAGAGGGAGCAGTGAAGAAGAGGGTACGTGTGCATCAGTTTGTTTTTTTTTCCTTTTTTGTTTTTTTTTAGGACCGCACCTGTAGCATATGGAAGTTCACAGACTTGGATGCTAATCAGAGCTGCAGCTCCTGACCTACACATGCCAGAGTCACAGCAATGCCAGACCTGCGCCTTGCAGCCATGCCAGGCCTTAACCCACTGAGCAAGGCCAGGGATCGAACCTGCATCCTCATGGATACTACTCAGATACTCAGTCCACTGAGCCACAGTAGGAACTCCATGTATCAGCATTTTAAAATACACATATATAAGCACTGCTCTGACCAAACAAGATTCCTTGTTAACTTGCTCTCCATCCCCACCAATAAAAGTCAATTTCTCTCAAAACTATCACACAACTGCAACCTATTTTCCGCTATAAATCAGTATAGAATACATTCCTCTAGAAAACTCAAATTCCAAGTCAGATCAAAATCCAAAGTATTTCCAGAATACTTTCTTGGAAGTCTGCCTGCTACCTACAGGAAGTGGGCTCCTGCCTGGTACTCATCATTCTTCATGAATGGGGAGCAGGGGAAATGGGGGCAGCCCAAATGGCCATCAGGTTGTGACTCATGCCAAACACCACCTTCCATACCCCACTTTTGCCAGGGATCTGATAGGCAAGGTTAACGCTATCTCCTATTTATTTCTTCTAAAACCCATGGGGAAAAAAGCACTAGGGGACAATAGTAGTAGTTATTTGTGAAGGTGAGCATCCCAAAGCAAGCATGGCCTGGTGGGTTTCTTGGGTAAAAGAAAACCTATTTTTATAAAGGCGACAATTTATTTTTTTTAATTTCTTTTTTTTTTTAGGGCTGCACCTGCGACATATGGAGGTTCCCACGCTGGGGTGGAATCGGAGCCTACACCACAGCCACAGCAATGTCAGATCTGAGCTGCATCCGTGACCTACACCAGAGCTCACAGCAATGCCAGATTATTAGCTCATTGAGAGTCCAAGGATCAAACCTGTGTCCTCATGGATGCTAGTCAGATTCGTTTCCACTGAGCCACGATGGGAACTCCTAGAGGTGACGATTTAATTTCAAGATCCCCAATCACTATGCCCACTACCCTCCACATTCCTAAATTCTAGACTTTGAAAATATATGAGGAAACCAAATGTGTTTGTGGCATAACACTCACATAAGATAGAGGTCATTATGCAGCAAGAAGAAAACAACAGAGATGACAAGTCAAAAGAACATGCAGTGGCTCCCAGATGCCCAGGAAAATGCACAAGTCAAGTCACAAGACACAACTTTCAGGCTCACCTTCCCTTACCAATGTGCTAGAAAAAATGAACTTTCTAAGACTAAAAAGAATAAAACGGATATACAGTTGAACCTATTATCATGAGACTGTTTCAAAACAAAAGAGATACACTGTGATTCTATCACATTTCTAAAACCTTTGGTCTGCATGGGGCACTACAAAGGGCCTGTTCTGAAACATTGTTCCCTAAAGTCAGTGTTATAAAGGGACCTTGATATACCCCCAAGGTGGATAAAAGATGACTTTTTTTGTTTAAAATTATTATTATATATTTTAATATCATGACTCTAGCAGAGAGAGAAATGGTCAAACTCTTGAAGGCTCTCCATTCCATGGAGGGCTAAAAAAGAGTCACTTGGGCTTGAAAATTGGCCAAGTGGAAAATTTTGCAGGAAGATAGAAGGAAAAAAAATACCAACGGCTCAAAAGATGGAAGGACTATACGAACTGTAAGGCTCTGGGATGACTACGGTCACTTAAATTCCTTCCTTGATTGAGAGTTTGGGATTAGTAGAGGCAAACTATTATATACAGGATGAATAAACAACAAGGTCCTACTAATAGCACAGGGAGTTATATTCAATATCCCGTGATAAATCATAATGGAAAAGAATATGAAAAGGAAAAAGAATATATACATAACAGTATATAACTGTATATACAACTGAATTGCTTTGCTGTACAGCAGAAATTAACATAACATTATAAATCAACTGTGTCAATAAAACTAAACAAAATAAATAAATTCCTTCCTTGATGACTACTGGAGACCAATAGCCAAAAAAGGCTGAGTCCAGCCTGGAGGCAGGGAGAGGGCTCTAAAGCTAGGAGCAGAGAGAGCCCACCTTTCCCTGCTGTACTCCATGGAAAAATGCTTGGTGCTTAGTTGGTGCCCAGTGCCTACTGGTTAAATGAACGAATAGACCTCAAGCAATCCCTCTCGGCTCCACAGTTTGCACTCACTTGTCTCGGCTGCAAAGCCACCAGAAACATTCAGTCAGGGCAAGCGCCGTCTCTGACCTCAGTCTGTCCCCCGTCAGGCTCCATTAATTTTCACAAGTCCTGACAGCTCTAATGTTAATACTCACACTTGCTGATGGAGCCACACAGCAGGTTCAGACTGCTACCTTCTCCTCTGAAACTCATGCATTAGGGTTTCTTCCATGCTTGCAATGGGAAACCAAGTCTAAGAAATATTAAACACAGAAAACTATATTACAATAATGTTAGGCTGAGCCAGAAACCCAGGAGAAAGTGAGGATTGCTGAGTGAGAGCCCAGTGGTCCACCACCGGGAATTAGGGCAAGTGCAAGGAGATGCAGCTGAAAGGCTCCTTCCTCTTCTGCAGCCTCCTCCATAAAAAGAATCCCAAGGCACTAGGAGATGTTATAAGACTTAATTCACACAAAGGAGACAAAATTCCATCCCTCACCCAGGAAAACAGACTCTCTCTGGACCTGAACAGTCACCAGCATACGGCACTGATGGTAGATAATGTAACTAGTAAGAAGCATATACCACAAGGAACAGGCCATTAGTATCCAAAATTATTAGGGACATGAAAACAGTTCAGAGATTTGATTGTTGCTCGGCAGCAACTTGTTTGCATGCATTCTTGCCTCAACCATAACCTACTGGAACACATCCTTTTGTGACTTACACACACACACACACACACACACACACACACACACTCTCTCTCTCTCTCTCTCTCATACATTTTACTACCACAAGGTAGTGAAAATGAATGACAATATCCTCCTTGTTTCCTAACTGAGTATCTCTAATTTGCCACCTAGACCAGCATGGCATGTCCTGCATGTGAAGCCATGGAGGTAACTGTCCAGGGGAGCATGGCTCCAATTATACTTGAGTATTACCAACTGGCTGGATAACTGGAACCATGGGTTGTCTTTTCACTATTTAATGTGGCCAATCTCTTCCTTACAAGTGAGGGTCTTGGTTTACTGAGAAAGATTTATATGCTACACAACAAATCTGAGCTGAACAATCAGACTATCTCCTAAAGGCCCTTTAATCTACTTCCTCATGTTTCAGAAAACTGTATCCAAATCAGGGTTCCCCCAGATAATCACTAGAAAAATCGGTGATGACACTGTTATGTCTCATCTTGACCAGCTGTGAACATGTTTCAAGTATCACTGGAGTGCACTGGAATGCAGAGATAATGGCATGCTGGAAAGATCATAGGCTTTGGAGTCAGATCTGGGACCAAGTTTCTGATTTTGGCACTTAATACCCATGAAACTCAAACTTAAAAGATTATTTAACCTTCATATTACTCATCAGAAAGAATAAGTATAGTCACCCAACATACATTACAGAGTGGACATGCAGATTAAGTGAGATTGGTAAAGAACCTAATATAAAACTGACGCCTAAAAGGTTATCATTACTACTGTTATTTTTAATCCTGTCTTTGTTCTGCACTGTAACTTCATTCAGGATAAGGGGCCCATCTCCTACTTCTTAATATCTTAAAAAAGTATTCATTGAAATATCTTTAATAAACTAGCAGTGTTGACTGATAAAGTCTATGGTAAGCTGAGGAACAATATGTTGGGGCTTTCCCCCCCACAAAGCCTATTAAAAAAGCAACTGTGAAAAAGGTGCTCCTCACAGCAATAATTATAAAACAAGTGGCAATTATTCTACTGAATAATTAGAGGAGCAAATACAAATCTTGTGTCTGCATTTCAGACCATGAAGTGTGATGAAAAATCATATTAAATAAAAATATGGCATAAAGGCTATATTCTTTAAAATGTAATAACAATCTTTGAGTCTTTTTAGATTCCTTCCCCACTTTAACCCCACAAGTACTAATAAAAGTTTAATAATAGCAGTAATAATAGTAGCTTTTGCAATAACTACCATTATTTTTGCATGCTGAAACAATGTTTGGGCAGATGAATGCAGGGTTTCAGTGTGTGTGATTCCCAGGGGCTGGTCCACAGGAGCCAGAACAGAGAGTTGACAGTGGAAATAAATTCTCTGCCTTAACAGTGCCACTGGGGCTAGATGAAAATGGTCTTCTAGAACTTGATTAAAACTAAATTGAAAAAGAACATATTTGGCTAATATTACATTAGCCTAAAATATAGAAATGAACTCTAATACTCTTGAAATCTAATAAGAAAAAGCCATCTCAATTTCCAAACTTTCAAAAGCATCTTCTTTAAATGCATCACAGATTCAATTTACATGGTACTCTTGCCAATAAGCAAAACCAAATCACAGGTTCCAATTGGCTTATATTGGAAAGTGTGAGAGCAAATGCTAGAAAATGCAATTACTGCAAACAAACTCCATTTTCTTCCCTCTGAAGGGAATTTCAGAGAATATTTTATTGCCATCAAATAATATTTCTGAAGGCATCAATACACAATTCTATTTTCTTTTCAGAGTGCCCACTTGCTGTATAATCTAATCCATTCTTCAGAATATCTTGAGATTTAGAGAAGAGTCTACAAAAAAAGATATTACCTTGCACATACATCCTATGTCAATTTTAATAATTTGCACTCTGGACAGGCAGCAAAATTTAGGATCCAATAAAATTGACTTTTCCCATTTTATAACTCAAAATTTTAATGAAGGCTTCCAAGGGTAAAAATTTAAAAGAAATCTCTCAGAGAAGGTTATTTTGATCAAAAGTGACAGCGATGAGATAGAATGAAGACCACATTCATTTCCTCTTCCATTTCTGCTTCTTCCCCATCCCTCAACTGGCACAATTTTCTACCCATAACTCTAGATAATCAGAAGCTTCAAAGAAGATGTCCCAGGTAGAGTGAAATTGTGAAGCCTCCCGATGAGGTTTTGGTTTCATTGAAACACCGGTTCTAACAGTCTCTGATCTCTTTTTCCCTGGGAACAGCTCTGTAGCCTCAACTCCCTGTCTCCCCTCTAGGATGAAGTAGTGCAGAGAATGTAGAATAATTTCTCAGGAAAAAAGGATTTCTGGAAAGCCCATCATGGCCCTTGGGGCCCAAGGTGCCAGGAAGTGAAGCTAGAGGTCTATATCACTTTCCACATTTTTATTCCTTACCTCTATGTTAGGATCTGAAGGTTTGTGTCTGCAAAAATTCATATGTTGAAATTTCCAACATGATGGTATTTGGAGGTGATTTGGTCATAAGGTTGGGGTGGAGCCCCCACGAATGGGATTAGCGCCCTCACAAAAGAGAAGCTACAGAATTCCCTTGCTCCTTCCACCATGTGAAGCCACAGAAAGAGGGCACCATATAGGAATCAGACAGAGGGCCCTTGCCAGAACTCAACCATGCTGCTGCCCTGATTTTGGACGTTCCAGCCTCCTGAGCTGTGAGAAATAAATTTCTATTGTGTATAAGCCATCCAGTTTGTGGTATTATGTTATAGCAGCCTGAATAGACTAAGACATTAGAGTTTACTGGTTTCTAGAGTTCTAGGTCCTGGCATCTTAAAGCTTCAGTTCAAGAGACAAATTTCTTGTTTCTTTCTAAATCTGTTTTCTCATATGTAGTATGCTTAAAGCATAAAGTGTTTGTTAACACTCCCTTTATATAATTCAATTAAACATTTGAAGGAATACAGGTAATCAGGCCACCATTGGAGAATGTACCCTGTCTGTTGAACACTGAAGAGCAAGACAGTAAAACAAAACAAAAAAAGAGCAGAAGTACTCTTGTTCTAAGAGACACCTGAAGTCAAGTGAATATGTACTGCTTTAGCCCTAAATTGTTTGTTAAAATGCATGTCCATGTCTGTCCCTTATCGCTCGCATCCATGGCTTTTGACAAGGTATGGATTCCCCCTACCTTTTATGGGATGAATCGTGTCCCCCTTAAAATCACATGTTGAAGCTGGCTCCCACAGTACCTCAGTATGTGACTGAATTTGAAGTTAGGGCCCTTAAAGAGGCAATTAAGTTACAATGAGGCCATAGGATGGGCTTCCATCCAACCCAACTGATGTCCTTACAAGAAAAAAGCAGAGACACCAGAAATACACATTCACACAAAGGAAGGACCCTGTGAGGACACAGCAAGAGGGGAAACACCTGCAGGCCAAGGAGGGAGGTCTCAGGTGAATTTAAACCTACTGACACCCTGATCTTGGACTTCTAGCCTTCAGACTATAGGAAAATAAATTTCTGTTGTGTATAAGTCACCCAATCGGCGGTATTTTGTTGTAGCAGCCCTTGCAAACTAATATAGCTTCTCATAAGGCTTATTCTACCCTGCAAACTAAAGTTTAGGTGATCTTATCAGATTAGAAACCTAATTATATATATATAACACTTATACACTCACCCATCGAAATCCTCCTAGACCTCCTACTGCTGCTATTGAGAAAAGCCAAATTCCCTGTGTGATGTATACAGTTCTTTGTGATCTGGCCCTTATCAACCACTCCTGCAGTTATATTTTGGGCTCTGAGCTTGCTTGCAGTTCACTGAATGAAGAATCTGTCTAAAGGGCTTGCTCTCCCACTTGACTATGGACCTCAGGAGCATCACATTGTATTCTATCCCTCTTTGCATTCCCAGCAGCCTGCAATAATTATTTATCAAATGAATGAATGAATAATTTCATCTTAGTTAAGAATAATGTGAATATGAATAGCTAGTATCTCATTTTTGGATTCCAGGTGGCCTCAGTGTTACAAATCCTATTTTCATTCATTTTAAGATGGCACCAGTTATATATATATATATATCACAAGGAATACTATTCATTTGTCATTGAGAAGCAAAATCTGACTTAAAAAGTCTATTATAAGGGGACGTTTTTGTTGAGGAAGGCAGATGGAAGCAAAGAGATGGGCCTGCACTGGGTAAAGATTCAACAAGTGAATGGACAAATGAATGAATGAATTATATACATCATACACATACAGTGTTTCAACTTCAAAAGTGAAGGGAATTACCACTGCTGCATGATTAACATTATTCATTTAAAGATTTTTCCAGTCTTTGTTCCCAGAATTAGGTGGCCCAGAGGAGCTGATCAACAGTGGAGTTAATGCTATAGCCATTCAATATTTGAAGAAAGTGCCTGTATTTCTTCTTCACTGTAACCCTTCATCGGAACGTTTTCACTCCTAGGCCTCTCAGGCGAATCACTGCTATTTTGACAGCTGGCTTTGCGGAGGCCACTCTTTACAAATGAGCCTACTGACCAAGCCAAATAGGACATATGTGTGCATCTTCTCAGGCCCCCAAGTCAAAGGGTCAGATGAAAGAATCCAGGCTGACATACTTGCAGGGCCAGTTTTTTCCTTTGGTTTCCAACAGAAAATCAAGAAGCAGCAGGGTGCTCCTGACCCCTTATCCTCTAATTCCAGGATCCCTGAGAGTCCAACCTAGGCTAGTCCTCTGAGAGCAGAATCATTCCTTCCACGGAGTGGGAAACGAAGACCCAGAGAGGCCAAATGACCCAGGTCACTGAGTGAGTTCACTGAAGGGTGAAACTCCTAATTTCGCAGAGCAATCCCCTGCTCCTTTTACCACGTCATACAATCACCAAGTCAGAGTTTTGAAGTCGGAGTTTTTTTAAATGATTTGCTATAAAGATCAGGAAATTCGGGTTCAGAAAAAGCGAGAGGCTACTCTGAAGACGGTGCCTACAGTCATGAATCCTAACTAAAATCAATCTACCACTACCTGCAGGTACCATCCAATAACGCCTGGGTACATGGCCTCTAGTTTCTTCATATCTCACAGACACTCAGGACGGCTCAGAGTTTATTCCTGGGATACTCTTTACTGTTCTTTTTGAAACCTATACTATTATAGTTTAAGACCATTTTCTTTCATTTGACCCATGGAAGGCATACGTTGAGCCACCTTAACTGTGAGCTTAGGTCGGAGAGAAACTTAATAGAAATGACCACTCTGAATCCAGCTGCTATCCTTCCAAACTTTTCTTCTGTCTCTGACCCTACTGCTGAAGCATCTTTGATGAAACTCATTGGCAAAGATCTTCTATGAGGCCAGCATCCCAACTGTTACTTATTTTTTCCCTTCAGTAAAAGGGGTTATATTTGTTTGAGACTCAGCCAATAAAGCATCGCTTTTTAGTATCAAATGACAAAGTGGTTTTTCAAGGTTCCGAGCAAAAGATTTTCTAGATGATATTCTTATAACGCACAGGCTCATCTCAAACATGATATTTCATGTTTGCGTGTCTCTGAAATACTAGCATTTTTCACTAGGATTGTTCTCAGCGTGGGAGGTAAGGCCAGTATCACTGACTCTTAAATGCTGAAAAAGGCAGTCGAAATTTTTTCTGAAAGGACGACTTTTTTAAATGAATTTTTTGGAGTGTTTTGGCTGGAAACTAGAGATTAGATACATTAGTAGGAAAAGAAGGTATATTTTTCAGGGTCTAATTCTCGTCAGTCGAGAACACTAATCACTTCTGTTCAAACCTATTCAAAGATTGTAAAGTTGATTCCTTACTAGGAAGGTCTGGCCAGATTTCAGTTCTTTGGGTTCACCCCTTCTTACTTTGTAACTCTTTGGGATGGCATTTCACTTTAAACTCCACATTCTCAGCTTCACCCACTTTGTGGTTCCCTTTCCCTTTTGGCTCATTTCAAAGCTCTTGCAAAGTGGGATCACAACCTAATTTCCGAAATCCAGCAGCCCTGGGAGAAAGGAATCCAATTCGATCCCATTAAATCTCACTAGACCCCTGGCCCTCTCAAAGTCAGGATGAGATCTGATAATGAAATAGGGTCTCAAATCCCCATGGAGATGATCAGTCTTTCTACAATATTCAACAACCGTTCCTGGGGTCCTAGGGTATGATAGGCAGCGTGCTTAATGTAATGATTCACAAAACAGACAAGGTCTCTGCCCTTATGGGGCTTATACTCAGCAGGGAGCCACAGACGATAAAGAAGCAAATACCTACTAACAGAACTCAGAGTATAAGTGCTGGGAAGGGAATTAGCAGGTGCCATGAAAGAGAGTAACAGAGTTAATCTATTGAGATGTGGGGCAATCAAGGATGGTGTCTTTGCAGAACAGCAGAGAACATTTTCAGTCTTCCTAGCCCCTTATCAATAAAAAATCAAGATACATAAGAGGCAGACTTCCCTGATGATGAGTAACAGAAGGGAAGGAGGCAAGAAGCACATCTGTGCATGTGTACACACACACACACACACACACAAAGATGTTTAGAACAGTATATCAAACACATGGTTCAAGATCTCAGTTTTCATTAAGAACATCCATCTTCTACTGTCAATTAGCTGAAAATTAAGGAGAGAATATTTTTTTAAACCTACTCGTGTGATTGAAAATATTTCTAAAATGTGTTTATTCAACTTCCTGCCCCAGAAAGACAAGCATACTCAGGGCCTAACGGTGAAGCTGCCACAAAGGAGGTAAAAATGTGGGAGATTGGGCTGGAGGTGTGTCTGCCCAGCAAGTTACTATTGCTGTCTGGGGGTGGTTGAGAGCAGTCCGACAAAGCTACTGTATCTGCTTCCCCTCTTAGGCTCTACCTTTGTGTCCTTAAAAATTCTTGTTATTATAAGGAGTGGCCTTCTAGGTAGCTGAGGCTGCCATAGCACAATGGCTTAACTGAGGGGATGTCAAACAGGAGGTAACAGGATGTGCCACAAGGATTGTGCCGACTGGCCTTGAGCCCCAGGAGACCTGGGGAAGGGGATGACCTCCTGACCAGGCCTCTGCTCTTTGGCTCCACCCACCCTGCCTGTCGCTCTACTTGGCTGCCACTGACTTTCCACGTTCTAATCATCTAACCTCAGACCTTCAAGGCCTTAACAGGATTCCTTTCAGCTCTCCAAAGGCGACAACGACAAGGACTTACAGGAAAGTCGTGCCACCCTGTGTCTCGGTCCAGAAGCAGACTGCTCTTGTTTGTGTGCGTGGTGGGGCAAGTGGTGTGAAGGGAAAACTCTGTTCAAAGTAAAGTTTATAAAGAAGCTTGAATTGAAAGAATAGAAGTAAAAATGCATCTGCTATGGTTTAAGACAGCTTGAAGGTGGGGGCAAGAGTTAGGGTTCTGCTCTCTTGGCATCCCATTCCTAGCCCTTCAGGCCCTTGCAACATGACTAAAAATTAGATTGTGCAAATCCCATAATTATCATAAGGTTTGAGAAAGTTGCTATAGGCCATTGGCTCCCCAATGTATCTGGTGCTCTGAATTACGCAGAGAGAAAAAAATAAGATTCTCATCTCCCTCCTGGAAGATTCTGATTCTCTACGTCTGAGTAGGCCATGATCTTAAAGGAAAATATTCTCTTTTTGCACTTCCACTTTTTCTTTCCATCTTCTAGCAATTAGATAAGATCTCAGTGGGCAATGTGACCCTAGCAAGAGGGATGTGGGAGGCCTTTTGTCCTACTTCTGCTCTAGTCCAGAGGCAGAGGGAGTCCTCAGTCTACCCATTGTTCGGGCTGATTTACCTATGAAAGAAACTAGGCTTAAAAACCACTAGATCTGAACAACGAAGTCATCTATTTCTGTTTGTTATTGCTTTTGTTTTTGCTTTTGCCAGGTCTTGCCCCACTGTGCATGTCCCTTTCTCTGAGTATTTAACAGAGTATCCTTGCTACCCTATATTGGGGATTCAGGTTCCAACCAATTGTCTTTCTATCTCTTGATGCCCAGTTGATGGTGACAACCAATTCATTTGGATTATGAAAAGGAAGAATCTTGACATGCCAAGTTTAGATGGGTAAGAGAGAAAGAAGATTAAGCTACTCTGAACAATCAGCCATCAAACACAATACACAATTACGGGTTGAGCCTCTGAAAGTTTTGGAATCTGACTTGGCGTCATTTCCACTGGAAAGGGATATAAGTGACCAGAAGTCAATCATCCTCTTTAATATACGGGGCCTGGTAGTCACTCTATGCGAAGGGCATGAGATGAAACAGAAGAAAGACAAAAGAAAAAGATAATGAAAAGGAAAGCAGAAAAGTAAAAAAAATCAAAATGAAAATAGAAAACAGGTGATAAGCGGGCTATCTGAAGTGTTACACAGCGCTGTCTCAGTCATTGGCAAGCAATGGTCCAATGACTGTCTCCTGAATGACAGTAAGCTGTGGAATGAACTCCATTCTGGGAAGTAGTGGGTGACTCTCACCAAAGGGGCATTCAAAGATACTTCATTACCTGACTCCTAAAACAGACGCTGTGGATGGCCTATTCAAATCCTCACCCCAGCTTTCCATGAGAGCAGAGACTCCAATTTCATTAATCTATGCATCCCTTCCTCAACCCGCTTCCCCAAGACATGTACTCAAGAAAGATGGACCTATTCTTGGAAGATCCAGGCAAATGGATCTTGAGTAACTGGCCATTCTATTTCCCTTGCCAGGGATTGGTTTGAGGAGGTGCCTGTCACCTAGCCCTAGCCAATGAGACAGGAGGAGCAATCTGCTGAAGGACTTCTGAGAAATGGTCAGCCCCCTGTACAAAGAGAATAGCCCTCTTTTTCCTCTGACCATTGCCCTGCCTTCATGCTATGCCTGGAACTTCAACAGTCACCCTCCAGCCTCAGTGGCAAGACTAGTACCGTGAGAACCAGAGAAAGGAAGACTGAAAGAACAGGGCCACTGAATTACCAGATCCTGAAAAATGCTTTACTCCCAACCTTCTTGTATGGGATAATAAAACACTTATTATTTAAGCCACTTTGTTTCTTGCAGCCAAAAGCCTCCTAACCCATTTAACTCACTACATTTTATACCTCCCCTGGTCCTGTCTGCACGCTTAATTAACAATGTTTCTCCCAAACAATACTATTTGTATTTTTTTCTTTTACTTCTTGTAACAGCCTTGTAAGAGACCCTGATTCAAGATTTGCTGCCTCTGGCAGGATTATTTAGTGTCCCTATAAACAAAATTGAATGATGATGACAATTATAAGACTTAGAACCAACATGTAGAACACTTACCCTTTGTTGGGTGTGACCCTAAGAAACTTTATACATTAACCTGCTTAATCTTGCCAAAAACCATATGAAGTGAGAACCATTACTTCCTTTTACAGATGAGGTAATTGAATTAAACAGATATCACAATGGAAAAGAATGGCCTACTGTTAAGGATGATGAGCACTGACAGAATATATCCCGGAACCTGAGGGTGAGACACTGTCATAAGAAGGAATGGTGGCATTGGATGCGCAGGAAAGCCACAGAAGAGCTCATTGAAACTCCAATCATTCAGACCCACTAGTAGAGAATCTG
The DNA here is from genome assembly GCA_004024745.2 of Catagonus wagneri. NCBI lineage: Eukaryota > Metazoa > Chordata > Mammalia > Artiodactyla > Tayassuidae > Catagonus > Catagonus wagneri. Next base: position 18,511,265 of record PVHT021183666.1, on the reverse strand, counting down.
ATTCAATATGTCTGAGCTAGAGTGTAGGAATCTTCATTTTTAACCACCTCCTGGGACATTCTGATAAGCAGACAGTTTTAGGAGACAGGGAACTGGAGAAAAGTGAGCTGCCCAAAATTTATGGGACATAATAGGGTAAAGTGAGTTGATCTATTAACTCCTTTTCCAGTAGGCACGCAAAAAGCTTCAAAAGTTAACTCCCATCACAGTGATTAGATAAACTTCATTGTTTTTTTATTTGTTTGTGTGTGTGTGTGCCTTAACCCTGATTCTTTACAGATTAGGAGGAGAAACCAAAGTTAATTTCCTTCCTAAATCCTATAGGATACAAACAGGTGTATGTGTTTCCTTGGCTTTGTGACTGCTCGATTCATATACTGGCCCCAACTAGTCCCTGGACACCCTGAGAAACATCTTGCAATGGACACAAACTGCCTACAATGTGAAAGAAAGGTAAAAATCCCACCAAGCCAAGGGCACAGTCATTTTAGGAACGTTCTAATAGAGATACTTGAAAGTCTGGATTGGCCAGAGTTAAAATAAAGCAGGCATATGTTTTTACCATGGCAGTTTTCTGTCTACCACAGTCAGAAAGTATGAATTTGACCAAAGATGAATGACACTAAACCAGGAACTGCAAACACATGGTATGTGTGTAACCATCTTCCCATCCGACACCACGGCAGACACTGCTAACTGATCATAATGTCTTTCCCACCGAGTCTGGTAGCATGAAGACCCTTCTTAACATAATGTTTTAGGGCTGAAATTCCCCAAGAACATGGATACAAATTAAGACCTTTTGCTACTAGAAGGCAAAAAAAAAGTGGAACTATTATACATTCATTTCCCATGAACTTTTCTGGTACACCCGAGTCTCATTATTATTACAGCTCCTCTTTTCTTGTCCATAAAGAGCACTTGGATAGATGTTTGCTGAATTTAATTTAGTTTTTTTCTACTACTGCAGCCAAAGGATTTAGCATTTCCCTAAAACGAATATTAAACTCAGCAGAGCCCATGAAGCACAGGAACCAAAACAGTTAATTAGCAAGTCACCAAGACTAGAGCAAGAAGCAGGAGGCACGGCTTAGGAAGCTGCCCATTTTTTCTTGTAATAAAGAAAATAAAGACAGTAATTCTAAGAACATTTATTAACCCCCCAGTATGGGTAATTGCCATCAGATGCGAGTCTGTCAGTCTTGCATTAACATAAGCTACTGCATCTTGGTTTTCAATGGCACAGTAATGCCTATGATACTGCAGATAAGTGCTAACGCTGGAGTTTTGAGAACCAAGCCCTGTGTCCAACAAATGCTTTTAAAAGAATTTCGCTCTCGATGGTTGCTTGCCCAGAAGAAATTCGTTTTATGTTAAAAAAAAAAAAAGATGAAGGAAAGAAAACAAGGAGGCATTCAATTGAGCAAGCATTTTCTTAACTCATTTTAAGATAATCTCTCGCATTCACCAACAATTTCTCCAATGGGTGGAACCACAGAAAGAGACTTTGTATGGTTCGGCGGTATGCTTCATTCTATACTGGTGTACAACCTAAAATAATGGCATGGTGATAAAACAAAAAAAGAAAGGCTTTATAATAGTCAGGACACGCCAACCAATTTTAAATTGAATTACACAGACTGCTAATCTTTATGATGGAATGAAATTTCTTTCAACATTATGCATTATACTAAAATTCGCAGCACCTCCCCCTCCCCACTTCTTGAGCTAAGAGCCCCCCACGCATACCTCCCCAGGAATAAAGCTTCTAAAGCTTCTCTTCAACCCCAAAAGCATTGTTCCTGCTGACTGCAAAGGCAGGACACGGCTCATGCAAGATTTCATTTTTATAGCTATTGTTAGTTGGTGTGCACCTATATTTCACACCAGAATATACACAAACAGTATTATGAACCTGGGCCTATTTTCCTAATATCACGAGCACACATATTTTTAAAATGATGGACTCAAACATATACATATGGTAGAGATCTTTAAAACCAACACTATCGAGGAGCTTTGTTAAATTTTAAAAACGGATGTGCAGAACTCTGCATGCTACATATTTGATGAAGCAAGCACACTTCAGAAACTCTGAACTATCCAAGTCTAGAAGTGGTAATAACCCTTCTGAAGGACGAGACTATCCGCGTGGGCTATGTTCTTGCTCATTTGTTGTGTTTCTCTCATTCTTTATTTTATTTTCTTTTTTGGCCACACCCTCTGCATGCAGAAATTTCCAGACCAGGGATCAAACCCGTGCCACAGCAGTGACAGTGCCAGATCCCCCAACCTGCTAGGCCACCAAGGAACCTCTGTCTCACTCTTTAGGTGATGGAACAGGGTACCAGTGTAAACGAGAAAAGTGTGTTCTATAAGCATAGACAACCTCAGACTTCATTGCTCTAACCCCAACAAAGAAAACTAAGAGAGGACAGGACAGCAAGAACTGCCTTAACGAGTTTCCTGATCCTCTTGCACCTGTCATGAGAAACAAGTTTCCAAACTTACCTTATGAAAGCCATGCATAAAATATTTCTAGGACCCCTGACCCTTCTTAAACCTCAAGCTCATTCCTGACACCTTAAGACTGTGGATGGAATCTTACTCTGTGATGTATTTTGGCTTATGTATAATAAAAATGCAAGACACCCCCCACATACAGTGACTTGTGAACAAATTCACGTTCTCTATCACTAAGTTATATCTACGACCTTTGTTTTTAGAAAGAGACCATACATAAGAATAAAAACTTACATCTGAGAAGTACTGAAAGAGCATATGGCAAATTAGGAGTTACAAAACAACTAACAGAAACAACACGTAGGTTAGGCTCTGTTTTAGATCTTTCTAGAAATCTTAGACTCTTTTAACTGACACTCTCTAGTCCCTGTGAGACACACACCTGCTGCTGCCCACAGCACACTGATTAATGACAGTGACAATTGTTCTTGGTGACACCTGGGCACTTCTGCTCCCACATATGGAAACCCAGGGCCACCTGCCTTTATCCGAAACTAGTTTATGCCAGCTGTACTTTTTACCATAATTACCTAATGCAACTGCAGTTGCATATTAGTTAAAATGACAAAATGAGAACATTAAAAGACTATATAAATTTGCTGGTGTGTAAAGACTAAATGGCACCACTTTAAAAAGTGAGAGTAGGAGTTCCCGTTGTGGCCCACTGGTGACAAACCCGACTAGTATCCATGAGGATGCAGGTTGGACCCCTGGCCTCACTCTGTGGGTTCAGGATCTGGCGGTGCCATGAGCTGTGGTGTAGGTTGCAGGCATGGCTCAGACCCCGAGTTGCTGTGGCTGTGGTGTAGGTCGGCAGCGGATGCTCTGATTCGACCTCTAGCCTGGGAACTTCCATACGCTGCATATGCGACCCTAAAAAACAAACAAACAAAAAAATCAAAGAAAAAGAATCAGAATAATCTAGAAGTATTCTGCACTCAGATTGTTTTGTAAGCAAGTTTATGTTCTTACTCACCAATAAATTAACTACAATGGAAAAATGATAAACATGATGCATTTTAGATAAAGATGATAAATTACATGTGAAAGACGATGCTGATCTCAACCACTGGATCCATATTCAAAAAAGAGCTTCAGACGCAATGATTAGTGATCAGAAGACTGGCCAAAAACATGAACATCTGTATGTTTCAAGTTAAAATGAAAATACTTAGCTACACACTTATCCCTGTTATAGTTTCCCACGTTAGCTGACTTTCTGATTAACTGTACACTTTCCAGTCCCCATCATAGTGGACAAGAAGGCTTTAGCTGGAGTACGACTTGCACATGCAAACAGCTGTGAATCCCCACCGCTAACCCTCAGGCAGCCTTTTCAAAGAAAAAAAACATCCAAACGCAAAACAGGTATCCTCACTACAAAGCGGATTTCCACCTATTTATTTAGGAGAATCATAGGTTTCTTCGCTTTCAATATTCAAGTTTAAAGATTCATTTGTCAATTCATATACAAATCATTTTTGGCTTTGCGGTTATCTTGCTTTCTGAATCCAGGCCTTTTGTGAAGGAAGGATTCTTAAGATGAAGAATATGAAATTATGCAAATATCAGCTTGGTTTCCTAAATTCCCAAGAAAGCCACAAAGTACAGCTTACTCGTCTAGCTTTCTTCTTAGCAGCACTAAGAAGTCGTAGTCCAATCACTACGACTGCCACCACCATCACCACCATCACCACCAAGACTATGACTACCGGCTCTTGTTTGATTATCAATTCCAAAAGCAGGTGATAAAGAGAAATAATCGTATAGGGCTTTGATATATGGCAGTCACTGAATCACAAATGACTAATGAGAAATAACGTAGACTCTACAGGTGAAAAGCTAACAACTTCATTCTCAGCATCTTACAGAGAAATCAAAGCTCAGAAGTTGTATTTTTTATATGAAATGTCTATCCTTACTGGTAAGTTTAGTCTCCCTAAAATAAAAAGAAAATTTACCCCCCCAACCTTATTCCTTATTTTCAAACAAAGGAGAAGAATACAAAGTCAAGAATAAGTGAGACTCAAGTCAATAGCAGAAAAAAAGGGAGATAACACTGTTTAACTGTACAAATTTACCCTGAAATTAGAAGAAAAACATGTGCTGCTTCTTTCCTGATGCTAAAATTTCAAAATACTTTAAAGAAAAACCAGGAATAAAATAAATTCATTTTAGTTTCAAAACACACACAAAACCTGCTGCATTAACATCTAAATCTGGTAGATTAATAATGCATATTATAGTTAACTGCTTAATTATTCATTTTGGATGTAACCAAACAGGTTTTAAAACAACCTCCAAATGTGAAAAGAGCTAGGAAGTACAGGCAGTGCAATCAAAAACAAAGAATTTTCCCCAATTTTTCTAGAAAATCTTAAAAATGTCCTCTAGTTTTCAAAATTAGAAACATTTTTATCAAGAACTTTATATATTTTTATTATGTGTGTTTTATGGACTTTACAAATACTAAAATCAAATGCTATAAATGTTCTATTTCAAAATACCATGTATAGAAATGGTATATACTGTAATATCAAAAGGTCACAAGGTGACAAATAGAAGTAAATTTGAATCTAAAAACATTTACTAAAGATGTAATAAATTAAATTTAAAAAGCAAAGAGAATGTTCATCTGGGGGGCAAATCAAAATAAAAGACTAATTGAAGGTTACTATATATGGTTGCAAAGGTTGCTGAGTGCAACAGAGCAGCAGCCAAGGAGGTGAGTGTGCTGTTCAATAAGCATGTACCCACCAGGTTCAGGAGATACATTTCCCTACTTAGTACAAAAGTACTCTATAGACAAGCAACAGTCCTGATCAGGAATAACATATTGGAAGAACTGAACAAATTTTAAATGAAAATGTAAAACAATCCCCATTTCCTTTCCCAAGTAATAAAACAGAAGAACAACAAGAAGAATAAACAAACTAAAACTAGGTGTGGGGATCTGAGTTTCAAAATAAATTCCCCCTTTTAGGCTGAATTATGAATGCTACTAACCAACTGTTTTTGCAGGAACCCTTCAATAGACAGCTCTGGAATGCGCTTTCAAGTTTCCACAAGGACTAACTTAGGCACCCCAGAAATACACAGAGAATCTAATCTGGGTGTGCAAGTTTCCAGTTGCATCAGGTAGGTTATCAAGGCTCTTTTGATTCACCTGGTCAACAGTCTAACAGTCTTCCATCACACAAACCTAATTTATTTGGTATTCACTAGTAATTTCACTAATTTTAAAAATTAATTAAGATACCAGGCAGTATCTCTTGAACCAAAAAAAAAAAAAATGTTAGGTAACTCTCTAAGGTAAATAAATTTCTGGTCTTTGGCAGGATAATGTAAAAACTAGAAATGAAAGAAGGGTAATATCACTTAGGTCCCCAGTGCTATGACAAGTCTCTAGCATTCTAAATGCCCACCCTCCCGAAGACATGGGAGAAGCCAGGACTCAGCACAGATGCTGCCTCTTAGAGCTCGGAGACCTAGGTTACGGTGGGTGCAGCATCTACAGCTTCAGATCAAGAATAACTTCTCTATATGTTTGCTCAGAGAACTGGATGGATAACAAATGCATTTGTAAAACACTCACGTAGCACAGCATCTTGTCATTTAATACAGAACTCTTCTTAAAATATTACTTAGAAATGCAGGTATAAATAGACAAATTTTATAAGGTCAAATTTCCTTTATAATCTCCTCACTCCTTAAGGAAAGAGTATTTTGATTTCATCTTATTTGGTTTGGTTTTTGAAACTAATTGCAAGGCATGATTCTGGATTGGACCCTAGAATAGGAAAAAAAATGCTATAAAGAACATTACAGGGACAATTGACAAAAATCTGGGGGCGGAAGTCTGAGATTAAATAATAGAATGGTATCAATTTATACTTGATTATATTATGGTCAGCTAATGTAAATGAATAGCCATGTTCTCAGGAAATATTTAAAGGGGCCTGATGTTTGTAGCATATTCTTAAGTGTTTCAGAAAAAAAAAGACAGAAAAATAGATAAATAGAAAGACAGATAGACAGACAGGTAGACATATAGATGGAGAATGAGAAAGAATGAGAAAGCAAATGAGGCAAAACATTAACAACTGGGGAATCTGGGTGAGGGGTATATGGGAGCTCAGTGCATTATTCTTGGAATTTTTTGGAACCTAAAATTAGATTCAAAATAAGAAGTATAAAAATGTTAATTGAAAAATGATTAATCAACTGGGGCCACCCACTGGTGTGAGAAGTCCTGTCTACACATTAATGGCCCTTGCAGTACTTCACCTTGAACTCTACTCCACTTTCCACTCCCTAAGCTAGTGGCCAGCCCTGTGTTCATGAACGGATATATGAATTACATGGACAGCGCTATAATTATGTACCCTCCCCTTTCATCTTCTTTGTACAACTCCAAGTGAGCATGTGCAGGGTGAGCGAATGATTTGTCGTGTTATCTCTGCTGAGTACTATATTATTTGCACCATAATATTTTCATTTCTTCCCCCCCTGCACATAATGCCACGTTGACAGCAAGGTCAGCTAAGTTACTATAAGGGATTTTTAATGAAAACAATTATAAATTTAAAATAACTGTGTTTAAGGCATTTAACAGTCACTAGGGTCAAGTGATTACAGCAGTTACAAGACCCATGGGACATGTTCACACCAAAACAAAGTGAATAAATTACCTCGGCTGGCGCGTGTAATCACTAAGTGACCACAGGGGTCAGGCTGAGTGGAACCCTGAAGACTCTCACGCAAAACCAATAATGAAAATTTATCAGTCAAAGTGGGGGCAGGAGGACATCAAGAATTAGTGAGTCGTGTGATAGACTAGAAGCAGAACTGACTCTCTCCAGGCAGCTTTAGGGCCAGGGAAATGACAGTCAAAAACCCAGGGGACAGCTGGAAAGACGATTCCAGGAAACACTATGCATGCGCGCTGGGAGGAGGTTGGAGAGCTGAAATGGAAGTGATCTTTGCAATAACAGCAAGTTCAAAGCCAAATCCCGGTTCACTTTGGTATAAGGACGACTGTCATTACCCAGAAACTTGTGGTGGGGTCTGAAAATGAGCTTGGAGGTTTCTGATGTGAGAAGATGATGTGATGTGATGTTAACAATCAAAGGATCATCTCCAGCATTTACATGGCACTTGGCATCCCCTGAAGATGTTCCTCAAACTTCACTCTCACAACTCTGCGTTGTGTTATGAGAAAAGAGGTGACTAAAGACCATGAAAGCAATGCATTTTGTGCATGGAAGTACCACTAGGAGGTGAAGAAAACCCAATGTTTACTGAAGAGTCCTTATTTTACTCAAGACTGTGCAGGACTTGTACTCTCCGAAGACGCATAATCACAAGAGGGGACCAGAAGCACTAGAAGTAACCTGAGCTAATGGTCTAAACCTTGTAGCGAGGGGAGGAAGGGAAGACGACAAATTGGGAAGGGAGGGCCAGTTTCATAACCGAAAACCGAGGTAATCTTTGAATTGTGCCTTAAAGAGTGAACCAGAATTATGGGAAAAAGGGGAAAAGATTGGCAGATAGGCAGTGGGACCCACAGGAGCAAATAATGAGTTATTCAGCAAAAATCTGTTGAGCGCATTCTATTCACAGGGCACGGTGCTTATAACCTCATCCACGACACCCCTCCTCTCATGGAGCTTTCTCTCCTTCCCCTACCACTCAGCGCACATGTGTGTCACTCTGCTCCATGTGTAAGGCACTGTGGTAAGTACAGAGGGCACAGTGGTCAATGGGACAAGTCCGGACCCCCACAGAGCTTGCATGCAGTGGAGGAAGACTGATAAAGAAATAAGAAGGCAGATGAGTGGATTAAGAAGGTGTGATATATATATATATATATATATATATATATATATATATATATATATGTATATATATGTATATATATATATACACACAACGGAATACTACTCAGCCATAAAAAGGAACAAAATAATGCCATTCGCAGCAACATGGATGGAACTAGAGACTCTTATACTAAGTAAGTCAGAAAAAGAAAGACAAATACCATATGATATCACTTATATCTGGATTCTAATACATGGCACAAAAGAATCTATCCACAGAAAAGAAACAAACCCATGGACATAGAGTACAGATTTGTGGTTGCCAAGGGGGAGAGGGAGGGAGTGGGATGGACTGGGAGTCTGGGGTTAGCAGAAGCAAACTATTGCATTTGGAGAGGATAAGCAACAAGATTCTGCTGTACAGCACAGGAAACCATATCTAGTCACTTGTGATGAAACACAATGGGGAAAAGGTGAGAAAAAGCATGAATATTTATATATACGTGGCTGGGTCACTTTGCTGTACAGCAGACACTGACGGAACATTGTAAATCAACTATAATAGAAAAAATAAAAATCTTTAAAAAAGAAAAAAAAAAGGAAAGAAGATATAGGAGTTGCCTTCATGGCTCAGTGGTTAACGATCCCAACTAGGATCCATGAGGCTGCAGGCTGGATCCCTGGTCTCGTTCGGCAGGTTGAGGATCCGGCGTTGCCATAAGCTGTGGTGTAGGTCGCAGGTGCAGCTCGGATCCCAAGCTGCTACGGCTGTGGCCGGCAGCTGCAGCTCCAATTTGACCCCTCGCCTGGGAACTTCCATATGCCACAGGTGTGGCCCTAAAAAGCAAAAAAAAAAAAAAAAAAAAAAAAAGGCACAGAAATAGGAAACATAAGATCTCACTATAGAGGCGGCATTTGAGCAGAGATGGGCAGACCCAGAAAATGGATAGAGTAGGAACAACTTTGGGCCAGCATGTGGCTGTGGTCAAAGGTCACACAAGGCAGAAAAGATACAACATGAGCCCAAAGAGCTGAAGAGAGGGTGGGGAGAAGAACGGTGGGTGGAGAAGCTGAACAGTTAAGATTGGCCCAGCTCATGAAGAGCCTTGAATACAGGCTTTAGTCCATCAGTAAATGGTGCCTAAAATGCATTCCAGAAAATATCAGTCTCATGGGGTAACCCACGGGGAAAGGGTCCTGTGCCTCCATTTCTGCATCTGTAAAAATGGTGATAACAGTATCGACCCAACTGAACGCTGAGAATTAAATGAGTTAATTCTTCTAAGGGGTCAGGCAAGAGTGAGCACGCCATCAACCTTAGCTATTAAATGATTCCAGGAGGAGTTCCCACTGTGGCACAACGAGATTGGCAGTGTCTTGGAAATGCTGGGACACAAGTTTGATCCCCGGCCCAGCACGATGGGTTGGGGATCTGGTGTTGCCGCAGCTGCAGCTTAGGTGGCAACTGCAGCTCAGATCTGATCCCTGGCCCAAGACCTCCATGTGCTGTGGGGCAGCCAAAAAAAAAAAAAAGAAAAAGAAAAAGAAGAAAAATAAATAAATGATTCCAGAAAAAATGAATGGTAGGCTGGGTCTTGGCAGTTTCTTTAGGTATCATAGACACTCAGGAAGTAAAGCTGACAACACATAGGCATAAATAGAGGAGGTTTAGGGGTTTGGGCTAATGGTCATGTGAATCAGTAAGGGAACCAAAAATTAACAGTATTTGGAGGAGAGACTAATCCTGATATATATTGGTTTCTGAGGTATCTGCTACCTGCTACCATCTGTGGCAAAATACCTCATTTCTAGTTAGATGCAAGTATCTGGAGAGAGAGAGAGATTGAGACAAAATGGGGACTCCATTCCACACATAAAACCTCAAAGAATAAGAATAGTCTCCCAGGTTTTGATATGCAGAAATAGTACAGGATGAGAAATGGCAGCATGTTCAGGCAGATGAAGCCCCTAGTCCTGGGACCTGCACTAACAAACCTGTGCAAAACTCGGTGAGACATTTTAACTCCCTGAGCTCCAGCTGCCTAATTTATAAAAACGGGGAAATAAGAGCAACCCTCAGAGGCTGGATGCTAAATGCAGCAGTACTGCTCTCTGGTTGCTTTCTGCACTCTCAGTGCCTGGACCAGCAGGGCCTGGTCCAGAGGAGACACTTAGACTACATGCAAGGAAGCTTTGAGGTTGAAGGCCCTTCATGCTTAGGGATACAAAGATCCCACTCCAGGATTTAGGACTATACAGTTTGGGGGCTCCAATATTCCCTCTTGGGCCAGGTGGTTTGGAAAAGTCAGGGACTCATTTATCCCCAAGAGCTCTTTTTTTATTTATTTACTTTTAATAGTGACACAATTTTTTTGTACTGTGAAATGGGAAAAGAGCCACCCTTTTCAGAAAAGTGTTTGTGTGGCTTTTTCTGTTAGGCTGATGAAGTACCAGTTATATGTGTCTTGGCTGTGTCTATTTCTCTTTAGGAGATGGGATGATATCAGCAAAAGAAGCAGGAAGCTTTAGCACGGAAGGCTGGAGGAGTGGAGACAACGTCCAGGGACTTGAGCTCTCGTCTCAGCTCCTGGGTTGGTTCATGGAATGACCCCAGCCTGTCCTTCTGCCTTTCTGGATTTCCATCCATCCATCAGTCAGACAGGGATATTACTGTCTGCCCATATCAACCTCCCTGGACCATTATAAGCATTAATGATCTAATATACTCAAAGGTACTTAGGGTCCTTTGGAGGAAAGGTGTCATATAAATTAGAGGCAGTATAATTAATGTAATTTAAGAAAATGGCTGGCCGTATCAGAGAGGATTCAGGTACCCGTGGATCACAAAATGACCTAGTCTTTGCGTCCTCAGGTCACGGATGATCCTTCCTAATGGCACAAAATTCGATTTTACTTATTTGAGCATATTCAACTATTCTGCGTTTGAGTGTTTTTTCAAGTACTTAATTCCATGCCAAAATTGAACTATATTTTAAAGTTAATTTTGTCCTTATTGGGAAAATGTATTTATACATGGATCAAATCATGAAGGAATTCACTTTAGGATAAATGATTCTTCAATATAAAAAATGACAAGTAAATAATAAGCATGAATCAATAGTTTTTTTCGATTAAGGAGATATTCCTCCTCTACTATTACAGACAAGAAAACAGGATGCTGGATCCACCTGATAGAATACATAAGCAACGCAGAGATACATTTATTCCAGAATCTCATACTAAGGGGGAAAAAAACCCTAGGTAAATTCCTTAGAAAGAGAAGCTATAAATAAATTTGAATAGAAAGAGAGGCTGTTAAATATACTGTAACTCTAGAATGATTAACTGGAAAACCAAATTATGACTCAAAAGCTGTAGAGTACAGCATGCCAGATACTGTTTTTGTGAGAAAACTAAAGATTAAGAAACTTCTTTGACATTGAACAATAAGAATTGGGGAGTCCTAGGCTCTAAGGAACTCTCTGACACATCCTCCTCTGTAAATCATGGGAAAAGTCATCTTGTTTGCCCTTTTTAAAGCTTCATCCCTTTACCTTGTTATCAGATACGATGATTAAGCGGTCATAAAGTTATATCGCCATAAACATTCCAACAAGGCTCCGCTGCTCAAATCATTTCTGAAACTTTTCTTTGGGAGCTATTAGGCATTTTACTAGAAAGCAGTGGCCATTAGGTCACATTACTGTTTTGTTCTGTTTTTATTTTTTATTAAGGTATAACTAATATATAATACATCAGTTTCAGCTGAGTAAAATGACTCTATATTTGCATATTTTGCAGAACAATCACCTCGGTAAGTCTACCCAATATCTGTAACCATACACGGTTACAAAATTATTTTTCCTGTGATGAGAACTTTTAAGATCTATGCTTTTAGCAATTTACAAATATGTAACATTTACGAGTATATAACCATGCTACTGTATGTAGTGCTATTACTATAGCACCTACTATGTTTTTTTGATTTTTTTGGGAGTATAGCTGACTTACAATGTGGTATTAGTTTCAGGTATATAGCAAAGTGAATCAGTCAGACATATAAATATATCCATTGTTTTTTCCCAACTCTAACTATTGAGTAGATTTTCTTGTGCTATACAGTAGGTTCTCTTTAATCACCTATTTTATACAGTAGGGTGTATATGTTATTCCCACCCTCCCAATTCTTTTCTCCCCGCAACGGTTTCACCTATGGTAACTGTAAGACTGGTTTCGAAATCTGTGAGTTTGTTTCTGTTTTATAAATAAGTTCTTTTGCATATTAGATTTCACAAATATCATATGATACTTGTCTTTGTTTGACTTACTTCACTCAGTATGATAATCTCTAGGTCCATCCATGTTGCTGTAAATGACATTATTTCATTCTTTAGCATCTACTATTATTAACTGCAGTCACCATGCTGTATTTTACATCCCCATGACTTATTTTGTTGCCATTATGCCACATCATTATTTTTTATTCAAAATGGTATATCTCAACTTGCACACTTCACAAGCTCCAGTTTCTAATAATACCATACTGTTTAAAAAAACCAGAAGCCTTAAATGTGCAAACCATGTCTGGGAAGCATTATGTCTAAGAGTTTAAAAAATAAATTGAAACCTGCCATGGAGAGGCTGATCTGAAGTACGCAAGACAGGAGCTGATGGACAGGAATGGTTTTCAGGAGGGATGGTGACACTGTGAGGGGAGTGACAGGAGACTTCTGAAGAGAGGGACAGGGAAGAGGGAGGCCTGGTCCCCCTCAGATGTGTGGGTCAGAGGTTAATCAGGATCTAAGGACAAGTCTACATGGGTTGGGAGTGGGGGTCTTGGGAAGGAGACAGGGCCAGGTTTCTGGGGCCCTGGCAGCCATGGGGCTCAAACTTTGCACCACAGGCGGAGCGGGCCACAGGCCAGCAGGTCATGTGGTACAAGAGACTGTAGGGCTACTTTCCCTCAAGTTCTGAGAGTAAGAGACACTTAGCAACAGAACAGAAAGGAGTCCTGGTCATTTGGGAAGTAGGTAACATCTGCTGACCTTTCACTACCAGTATACTTTGGGCAGCTGTTATTGTATTTAACTTCACGGCAATCCTTGTGGGTTAGAGATACTTAACATTAATAATTTTCCTTTGACAGGTGAATAAATTGAAAATCACAAAATTAACAAGGTGGAAACCAGAATTTAAACAGAGACAGACTAAATACAGCCCTCATGCTCTTAACCTGACACCACACTATCTTTTAACACATTAACACACACACACACACACGTGCATTCATACACCACACAATAGGATACATACCAGCGGTTAACAGTACACAACAGGATACATACCAGCCGTTAACAGTAGTTTTTTTTTCTGTTTTTTTATGACTTGTATTTTTTCCATTATAGTTGATTTAGTGTTGTGTCAATTTCTACTGTACAGCAAAGTGATCGTCTTACACACACACACACACACACACACACACACACACACACATACTTTTTCTTACATTATCTTCCATCATATTGCATCACAAGTGACTGGATTTAGTTCCCTGTGCTATACAGCAGGATCTCATTGCTTATCCATTCCAAATGCAGTAGTTATCTTAATTTTTTTCTGCACAATTATTTGCATTTTTTCATAATGACTATGTAAGCTTTCACAATTAAAAAAAAAAGTTTTCAGTGTAGTTTCCACTGTGGCTCAGTGGTTAACGAACCTGACTAGCAACCATGAGGTTGCAAGTTCGATCCCTGGCCTTGAACAGTGGGTTAAGGACCGGCGTTGGCGTGAGCTTTGGTGTGGGCTACAGACATGGCTTGGATCCCGCGTTGCTGTGGCTGCGACATAGGCCAGAGGCTACAGCTGGGATTAGACCCCTAGCCTGGGAACCTCCATATGCCATGCGTAAGGCCCTAAAAAAGAAAAACTTTGCAGTAATTTTTAAAAAGCCCTTAAAGGGTGCAAATTTTCTGCCACTAAGGATATTCAAAAATATGTGACACAAACTCGCTAATACTACTGAAAGCATTAGGGAGAAATTACAGTCTTTATAGAAGGAAATTTGACAATACATAATAAAACCCCTTTTGAAAAAGTACTTAGTCTAAGTTAGGGGTTTGGGATTAACATATACACACTACTATATATGAAATAGATAAACAACAAGGACCTACTATGTAATACTGGGAATTACATTCAATATCTTGTAATAACCTATTATGGGAAAGTATCTGAAAAAGAATGTATAGATATAAAACTGAATAACTTTGCTGTACACCTGAGACTAACATAACATTGTAAATTAACTATACTTCAATTTAAAAAATGGTTTTAAAAGTAGAATAAATGTTCTAAATATTAAAAAAAAATGAAGTGCGTATCCACTGGAAGCAACAACTCTACTTATAGGAAGATACCCTACAAATGGATTTAAGGATGTTTGCAAAAAGAGAGCAAGAAGGAGATTCATCACACTAGTGCAGATAATAATAAAAGAATGAAAGCACCTTAGCTTTGGCTAAATAAACCAGAATGTACCCGTACAGCAGAATGTGGTGCTGTCAATTTTTTAAAGTTACTGTACAATATGCACAGCTCTATTAATTTTTTTAAATATTCATGAAACAAAAACCCTTAAAGGGTAAAGATTTGGTGCTATTAAGGATATTCAAAATAGAAATTCGAAAAATTTCTCAAATGCTACACATCAAATAATAATTATTCTGGAGATAAGACTATGGAGGAAAGTATACTTTGTACATGTCAAAAACTTGAATTTGTATATTGTTTATGTATCCTATTTATATTGGATATTCTTTTTTGGGAAAAAGTATTTTAGCCATATTTGTTGATGTGGAAAGTTATTCACAATATATTGTTAAGATGAAAAATAGACTACAAAACAGCATCACTGTAAGATCTTTATTTTGGTAAAAAGTGTGTGTGTGTGCGGGTGCGTGAGCATTTATATCACTAGAAAAACATTCTATGTAGAATCACACTATTCTCTATTTAATAGAAAACATTTTATAAAAATGTTAACTGTGGCTATCTCTAACCACAGGTAATTTTGTTATCTCCTTCCACTTATTCTTTATTTTCTAAGTTATCAGGAATGAACATGTATTACACGTACTATAAGAATAAAATAAATAACCCAGCCTGTGAAAGCTTTTCCTAAAGACCAGCTCAAAAACTTTGGGCCAATAGATAAGTCATTAGAAAAGGAACACAGTTTCCTAACGTGATTATCCTGAAAGGGGCAAAATCAATTTGTGTGTCTACATCTGAGATGTCTGCTACAGTCACACTCAGCTATAACCGTGCCTAATACACAGCTCCTACAAATAGGAAGAAACCTTTTCTTGAGATTTTCCTTAGGAGCACTTTCATTCTTTCTTTTAGGCCTCAAGAAACTGAAACTCAAAGCTATTAAATGACAACCGAGAGTAAAGAAAAGCCCTAATTATAAGTTCGGGGCATTGGTGCTATGTTAAAAGGGATCTTGAGTGACTAGATTGTTATATACAAACTTTCAGCTGAAAGAACAGGCCACCCAGAACCCTGCCTTTTTAATTATACTACAGGAAACAAAACAATCGCTACGAACCCTTTTTAAGTATTTCTGCACAGTACATAGGAATCACTCAACACCCCAACTGGATACATACTTTGGGGGAAGGGGCAGGGTGAGACATTTTAGGTACAGGACAACATAATTTTTATTTTATTTATTTATTTATTTATTTATTTATTTGCTTTTTAGGGCCGCACACGCAGCATATGGAGGTTCCCAGTCTTGGGGTCTAACTGGAGCTGTAGCCGCCGGCCTGCGCCATAGCCACAGCAATGCCAGATCTGAGCCACGTTTGTGACCTACACCACAGCTCACGGCAACGCCGGATCATTAACCCACTGAGCGA
Source organism: Catagonus wagneri (assembly GCA_004024745.2). Classification (NCBI taxonomy): domain Eukaryota; kingdom Metazoa; phylum Chordata; class Mammalia; order Artiodactyla; family Tayassuidae; genus Catagonus; species Catagonus wagneri. The sequence continues at coordinate 18,494,998 of PVHT021183666.1, read as the reverse complement.
TGCCAGGGATCGAACCCACAACCTCATGGCTCCTAGTCAGATTCATTAACTGCCACACCATGACAGGAACTCCAGGACAACATAATTTTAAAGTTTCAGCCAAAAGTGCAGGCAGGAGGAAAAAAAAAAAGTCCTGCTCTTTATGTTCATTCATTCACTCAGTGAGTGAACAAGCTTTTGGGTGAACCAAGTATGTTCTAGGTCCTACTCAGAACTAGGTGTATGAGGAGAACTCGTTAAGCAGGGGACTGACAAGGAAGCAAATGATGTAACAGCCACAGGAAGGGCGGCACAGACCAAGGAGGTAAGGGAAAGAGAACCACTCATAAAGGATGAAATTCTCCTGGAGGAGAAAGTCAATCTCTTTCCCACCTCTATCCCATTGCAAACATTGGAAACAATGTTTGCAATGGGATAGAGGTGTGGAAGGGGATGCATTTAGGAAAGGAGAAGAGGAGTTCCCGTCGTGGCTCAGCAGTTAACGAACCCAACTAGCATCCATGAGGACGTGGGTTCGACCCCTGGCCTTGCTCAGTGGATTAAGGATCCGGCGTTGCCTTGAGCTGTGGTGTAGGTTGCAGATGCGGCTGGGATCCCATGTTGCTGTGGTTGTTTCGTAGGCCGGCGGCTACAGCTCTGATGCAACTCCTAGCGTGGGAACCTCCATGTGCTGCCGGTGTGGCCCTAAAAGACAAAAAAAAAAAGGGAAATGGGAAGAGGGTTGGTGTGGGTATAACTGAAATTGGAAATACGGTGGGTGTGTAATCAAATGCTCAGATCTCCATTTGTGCAGCATCCACGGGCATATGTGCATCTTCAAGAAGAAGGCTACTAAAAATATTGCAAAGATGAGAGCACAGGAGGGATGATCAGGAAAGAACAGCAAAGAGACACAGGTCGGAAGACCACACGTGACCCACTGCCTCACAAAAGGTGCCTTCAGGCATTTCAGCTGTTCAGAATTTACTAGCAATAAAAACAATAGCATTTTTAACTAACAGTTAATCTAGAGTTGGTAAATTTATAATTAAGTCTAATCTGTGACTGAGATGCATTTTTGCCAAGATAAAGAGAAAATGCAGAGTTGCCACTGTGGCTCAGAGGAAACAAACCTGAATAGGATCCATAAGGATGTGGGTATGATCCCTGGCCTTGTTCAGTGGGTTAAGGATCCATGAGCTGCAGTGTAGGTCATAGACTCGGTTTTGATCCTGTGGTGCTGTGGCTATGGTATAGACCAGCAGCTGAAGCTCTGATTCATCCTCTAGCCTGGGAACTTCCACATGGCATAGGCTTGGCCCTAAAAAACCAAAGAAGAAAAAAAGGAAAATGCCATAATGGACTAGGATCCCAGTGCATATTCATTCCTGACATCTCTATAATATCCCTGAGCTAACACATTAATGGGATTATAGGATTTAACTACCACTTGAAAGAGCATTTCTTTAGGAAAGACTTGTCTGTACCTCTTTCCCGCAACTCTGGTGTATGAGAAATAATATAGACCCAACTCAGGTTCTGAGACTATGTATGCCTAAGTATGTATGTTAAGAAAGGTAGATATTAAAAACCACCATTTAACCCAGGATATGGTCCCTTCAGCAGGGATCCAAAACACCAGACTGGGAATAAAGAAAGACAAGGAGAACACATGTGGGAAGTGGAGTTTGATGGACCCAAGAAAACATCCTCAGGTCACGTCCTAGTTGCGTGGTCTTAGGTAAGTTAGCTTCACCAAGGCTCAGCTGCCTCCTAAGAAACAGAGAAGCTAATAATAGCTTACTCCTAGTTAACAGAAGCTACTTCACCAGTTATTTTGAGGACTGCGTGAAGGGATACATGTAATTGAGAGGTGGGGGGAAGAGGTACAGCATCTAGCCCCATCCAAGTTCCAGTCCCAATAGGATCATTATCTGAGGGACCTTGGTTAATTCACATAATCTCTGGCCTCAGCTTCCCCTCCATCAAAGGAGGAGGCGGGACCTCCAAGACTTTTGCCATCCTAATGCTCTGTCCTGTTAGTGCAATTATTAGGAGGGAGACTTGTCTTCAGTCTCTACTCTTAAGCCTTTTCGGGCTCCCTCTCACACACTAAATTCCTCTTTAAACCTAGTTTCTGCCTTTTGGATTCCTTGCCACTGGCTCTGTTGTCTCCCTCTGCTGAAGGTTTTTCACAGGCCAGGGGCTGCGTTAAGAATGGTACAAGGAGTTTCCACTGTGGCATGGTGGGTTAAGAATCTGACTGTAGCAGATCACCACAAAGGCACAGGCTCCATCCCAGACCCCGTGCAGTCGGTTAAAGCATAGTATTGCCGCGGATGTGGCACAGGGCACAGCTGAAGCTATAGGATTCAGTCCTTGGCCTGGGAACTTTCCTATGCCTCGGGTGCAGCCATAACAAAAACAGACACACAAATAAATAAACTAACAAATTAATTCTACAAATAGTATAAGCTTGCAATTCCCGTTGTGGCACAACGTGATTGGCCACGTCCCGTGAGCGCTGGGACGCAGGTTCGCCATCCGGCCCGGCACAGCGGCTTACGGATCTGGCGCTGCCGAACCCGTGGCTTAGGACGAGACTGCAGCTCGGATCTGATCTCTGGCTCCAGAGCTCCATATGTCACAGGGAGGCCAAAAAAGAAAAAAAAAATTGTATAAGCTATATCACAGAGTACATTCTCACAACAACCCTGGGGTATATTATTGTTATTACACCCATTTTACAAATGAGAAAGTCAAGGTTCAGGAGTTTAAGCAACTTATCAAAGGCAGGGGATTGAATGCAGACTCCTCCCAGCTGCTTGTAGTCATTACAGGCCACACTACCTTTCCAGCCTTTGGCTCTACCTAGCTTCAGTTCTATCTTCTTATGACCCTGTGCTGTGCTCACTTATCTCATAAATTACTCTGTATTAATAACTTTGTGTTACTCCTGCCAGGTGACATATGTACATACTAAGACCCATAATCCCTGGACCAACAGGGAACTCATGACGGGACTCTCAGCCCCTGTGGCTGGTAGGTCAGGGTGAGAGTCAGCAGCTGCCAGAGCCAGCCTGGCAGGGCTTAAATACAACTTACAAATAACAGCACATGGTCAAACAGACACTCAACTTCCACCTGAAGCAGCTGGGAGCGACTATAATTTAGTTCAAGTCCAAGGTCTGCAAGTTTCCTAGCTGCCATAAGCCCACGCTAACATCATGGAATAGGAAAGGAAAAGGGCTTATACTTAGGGATCAGACAACCCCAGGTTTACTCATCTCGTGAATTTGGGTGGATTTCTTAGCCTCTCTGAGTTTCTTTTCTGCTAAACGATCTTGGGTGAGTTAGCCCAACGAAGCTTCGGATTCCTCCCGTGTAAAATGGGGATAACACGAGCCACCTTAGAAAGATGTTACAGGGACAGAAGGAGTGTCTGGTCTACAGCAGAAACAGATTAGCCTACTGGAAAAACAAAGGAGCCTGGGGGCTGGCTGGGTTATTTCCAAGAATCTGGGTAGTCTAGAGTAGAGAGATGGAAATCAATTAGAGGTACCCTGGACTCTAAGTGTCTGCCCAGTGTGGGCGGACCCAATGCTGGTGAGAGCCGGATGCCCTATTATGGTAACAGCCCTGGACTGGTCCGACCCTTGACTCCACTCTGCTAGGCCACCTGGCAGCTGTTGCTGGAAGCAGTTTTTTCAGGTAAGAGGCTCCCAACTAAGCCAAGTGGTGGAGTGTAATCACATACCATCTCCCACCCACACCATCTCTCACCCTCAGAGCACCCTGAGGTTTCCGGGGTAACTGAGCTATTCTGGACCACCCCATTGGATCCCAACTTCTCTGTCTTCCTGCGGGCTCCCTTCAGTCTCACATTCTGCACCCCCTGCTGAGACCTCTTCCTCCTGTTTCAGGAAATCAGAGGGGAAATGGGAAGAGAAGGAACTGACCTAGCAACTGGACCTCAGCATTTTATTTCTTTAGCATTTGATTTCCTTAGTTATCACTTTTTCCATTTATGGAATGCATTCCCTTATAAAATCTGCCAGGGTTTCCTTCTAATCTATGAAATAACTCCTCCAACCTCTTCTTGTTTTTACCCTTTAAATATCTGTTGATGGTTCATTCGTCACATTCCCCATTCAGTTATTAATGGCCCACAAAAACTTCCTAGCTGCAATCATTTACTGATTAATCTGTACAACAAACCAGAAAGACAGGTAGTATTAATCCTTCGTTCTGCAGAGGGAAACCAAGGGGAAAAGCGAGGTTAACTCAGCTGCCCAAGGTCAGCCACTAAACAAGATTACAACTAGGATCTACCCTGTCTGGTATTTCTATAAACACTTTCCACAGTGTTAACTCCCTTTCTTGACAAATCAACATTGTCAAGGCAGCGAGATCAGTTCTGTGCTGACATTCTCTTGTCACAGAACAGTTCAAAACTGTCAAAAATCCAACCCCAAATAATTCTGTCTGCTAATAGTTCATAAATGCAAGTTGCTGAAATGAAGACAGAATAGCACTTGAAAGCCAATTTGACAGATGTGAGAGAAGAGTGAGAAGATCTGGATTCTAGGTCCGGCTCTGCCACTAAAAGACTCTGAAAAAGTCACTTAACTTCTCTGCATCTGAGTCACTTGTGAAAATAAGCTGATGCTGAATGATATTTAAGATAGCTTGCCGTTTTTAAGTGAGATGACTGAATACCTACTGAACCAGTACAAAATACAAAGCTCCAACATCCCACGTTGTCAAGAGTGTCGTAAAATCGGTACACTCAGTACACAGCTACGGTCCCCTTGAAAGCAAGATGCCAATACGGAGCAGGAACTACAAACAATTTAGCTCATAAAATATTTTACCCTAAGAAAGAAGTCAATGGAAGCAAAATGACATACCCAGATGAAAATGCACATTTCAGCGCTAGCCTCAGAGGAAAAACTGTTATCAATTTAAATGTTCATTTTTAGAGGACAGTTCTTCATTGAACAAAAATATAGAACAATACAAATGTCGTTTTGCTATCAAAAAGGACACATACGAAAATTACACAAAATCATGTAAAATCTTACCAGTGTTACCAAATGAGAACAGACAAAAGTCAAAGAACAGCTACATACTCTGATGTCAATTACATAAGAGGTGGACAGATGTGCAAGGTCACAGGAAAACACAAACAGTTACGGCATTAGTTAAGCTTACTGTTTACTTTTTAAATATTTTAACCATTTTTAAACGCATATTGTTTTCCATTAACACATCCATTTTATCATTTAATCAGTCATTTAAAAACTTCTCAAACCCAAACTTCGTTTGATGGACAACGAATTTTCAAGTTTCTGCCTAAATCTCCCAAGTAATTTTTCATTGGCCGAAATATTCTTCATGACTTTATTCTTCTGGAGTGATTTCTGCTCTTTCCTATGTGTCTTTTAGTGTCTTTAGAGACTCTGAAATCTGAGAACCTGGCACTTCTTTCTCTCACCTAAGAGGATTCTTGAAAAGACCTGTCATCTGATCCCCACTATGAATAACCCCATGATTGCCTTGTAATGCTAATATTTGGCAACTGCCTAACCCAGGAGTCAACATTTTTCCAAGAATCCTGACCCATGGGTGCCTCTACGGTAACCACAAAGTTGCCATTACCCTTTTCACAGTGCATAGGGTGGTTTCATATCCCAAACTTTTGGAGCTTTACAGCAAGATGTCTCATCTTTTCAGAGGTCCGAGGACACCCATCTGGTTCCCTTGGGTGAAGCTGCCCCCAAGGTGCCCTGTGCTACCCTCCTTTCACATAAGGGCTTTGACATCCTCCTTCATTCCTTAGAAATGTTCTCTTGCTAGTAGGTCTTTGCTCACAATATCTGGGAAAGACTGCTGAGCCAATGAATTAAAAATATGAGTCCAGGTCTCGTGCGTGCCAATGAATGCCCTCATTAAAGCAGAATGAGTGAGATGAGATCGGTTTCAAAGCTTTCCATCCCTTTGCCCCAGAGCCGCCGAGGCCAGGCACTGAAAGGATGCACAGTAAAATTAAATATCTAAAAATTCATCTTTAATTAACAGAATTGGATTAAAGCTAGACACCACTGCATATCATACGAGAAATGGCTGAGCTGGCTTCCAAGTGCTCTAATTCAATTAGGACGCAGTGAGTGACACTCGGACGGGAAAGGTTAATTGGGGCCGCCAGAACGCAATCATTCCTTACCTAACCAGTCATTAAACTTCTTAACCTCTGAGGGCAGTCCCAGCTCGGTGAAATCGCCTGTGTGGAGAAGGATGTCCCCATAAGGCATCTGGATACCATCTGTTCTGGAGTGTGTGTCTGAGATGCAGACAAACCGCGTGTGGCCCGCTGGTTTTGGAGTGTCATATGGGATGGGGTCGACCCTGAAGTAGACATAACAGATCCCATAACAGTTAAATATATTAGAACCCTCGAAATTGTCATCGCACATACATATTGACTGTTATCCGTGAAAACACCCAGACAAACCGATGCAAAGACAGGAGGGCCCACTGGTAACAAGGGACATTTTGGGGTGCAAAGGAGACAGCATCACCCACCTACAAATCCATGGGGCAAATTCAAAAAGTCGTACTTACCTGGTAGGGAAATTAAAAGGTCAGACTATCTCACATGTATAATCAGAAATAACCCAGGACACCGACAGAGTGATTAATGGTGAAGTTACGGGATATTGAACCCCAAATGGGGAAGCAAAATGATGCTGCTGTCTCTCTCATCATGCTCCAATTGATCCCACTACTCATTAGGAAACCGCTAACTAATTTATTCCTCCTTAAACATGCATAACTTAAGCAATGAGCTAGTTTTCGGAGAACACTCTGCACACGCTTTGCCAACTGAGATGTGAAGAGTCATAGATAGTGCTTAGCTTTAATTTCCTTTCTAGAACCCTCCCATACCTATCTTCCTGTTTTCGTGAAGAGATTCACAAATCAAATTGTGGGGAGGGGAGGTGATTCCAAAGTTAAGAGGGCTTTTATATTAAACACTGGGTGTTCCAAGAACTTTGTCCAGCTCCTTCTTTGCCACCATGAATTATCTGCGGTCCCAGTTACACCTTACAGACTACTTGGAACGCTCAGATGCCTCAGGCAAAGAGTCTGCTCAGTACAAATAGTAAGCCTTTTAATGGGTGTGTATAGATCTACATATGCATTAATATATGTTCAGTTTTAGAGACCTAAGCACTGTGAAATTACACCAGGGCATAAGAATCAAAAGGCAAAATGATCAACCCGAAGCAAAGAAAATGAAACAGAACATTCTCATTTAATTGAGTGTAACAAAGTGTGCTAAATAAACTTGGTAAAGAAATGCAAATCTGACTCTTCGAGCATACAGTTTTAATTATTTAAAGGGTTTATAGCAGAGTTAAGGTTGCTTTAACTATATTAACTCTACACTGACAGCTTCCTTTAATTTCTCTGCAGGAATGTACACTTACTTTGGATTATGGGTGAAAAGAAGCAGTTATCAATGCAAAGAGAAGGTCACAAGAGAAGCAAATATGCAACGAGATGAGAGTGTAAAACGTTAAATAAGGAACAATATTTCATATCACAGCCCCACCCTGGGTCGTTAACATGCAGCAGAGAACACAGGGAAAGCTCAACACAGATTCCTTGTACATGTAGCCGCTAAAGGCTTTGTTTAATTTTTCATCCCTTTTCCCACTTTTTGAAAAAGAAACAATCTGTTTTAACCATGGCAGTTTTCATGAGGGAAATAAAAATGTCCTTACACAACCAGCTAGTACTGCATTTCTTTCACGGTTAATCTTTTTTTTTTTTTTAATGATTTTTATTTTTTCCATTATAGTTGATTTACAGTGTTCTGCAAAGTGACCCAGTCACACATATATTCTTTTTCTCACACTGTCCTCCATCTTGTCCCATCACAAGTGACTGGATATAGTCCCCCGTGCTATACAGCAGGATTCGCTTACCCACTCCAAATGCAATAGTTTGCATCTACTAACCCCAGACTCCCAGTCCATCCCACTCCCTCCCCCTCCCCCTTGGCAACCACAATTTAATCTTTTATTTTATCTTTGTCAGAGAAGAAGGGAAGAAAGGAAGAAGAAAGGAGAGCTGGAAGAAGACAGAAAGGAGGAAGGAGGGGCTGTGAATGCAGGGGGCCTCATCGGAAACCCCAAACAATGCTTAACTTCTACAAAAAAAAAATGGATTTTCCTGTAAAGGTTAGAAATTAATAATGCCATTATCATGGAGAAAATTCACTAATGTCTGGAGATCTCTTGAGTAACCTGGAAGTCCTGATTGCATCCAATGCTGATTTTTTTTTCCTTTGTCTTTTTGCCTTTTCTAGGGCCGCACCCGCAGCGTATGGAGGTTCCCAGGCTAGGGGTCTAACAGGAGCTGTAGCTGCCGGCCTACGCCACAGCCACAGCAACGCACGATCCGAGCCGCGTCTGCAACCTACACCACAGCTCACGACAATGCCGCATCTTTAACCCACTGAGCAAGGCCAGCCAATGCTGATTTTTAAAAATATGTATAAAAATGTTTGGTGTCTTCCTTTCCATTACTGAGACTCTATTATGCTCAGTCTCAGTGGTTCTATTCGCACCACACCAACTGTTATGGTCTGTCTGCCAAGGGTAGTTTTCCCAGAGAATGAAGGACTGTTCCCTTCCACAGCAGCCGGTGCCACCCTCTGAAAGTGGTACATAATATATTGCTATATGCAAAGTGAAGATGCTCACTAGAATGGGACTACTGAAACCACCAACACCCGAATGAAAATTAAATAAATCAATCACCGGCCTTTAAATATACAAATAAATTCAAAATTTACATATCTTTATTTTCTGGTACAGTTCTCATCCTAATGGTAAAGTCTAGAAAAAGCCCAGTTTCTCTTCTTTTCCAAAGCTCCACTAAGCTATGGGCACAAGTACTGCATCAAAATCCTGTAGGAGTCCATTAGAATTTATCAGAGGGACACCACAGTCATCATTTTGAATTGATAAAGCAGAAAGAAACAAAAATATAAATCCCGCAAGCCCCGATTCTGTGAACCTACTCAGTTTAGGGAAGTGAACTGTCACACGGGACAGGATGGGTTTCCCACCTTAGCTCTACACTAGGCAATCAGTTTCTAAGACAACTGGAACACCACTCAATATTTGAGCAGCTTCAAAGTCCTTCCCTACCTTCCCACCTTCTCCAGAGAAATGTTTACCTGCTCAACAGAATTAACAATGAAATAAAGACCAAGGAATAGAAAAATAGAGGGGATAGGAAAAAGGGAGAAAATATGTATTCCTTAGCTCTGAGCTGAAATAAAATAACGAGCCAGAAGGACACAGGAGGACTAAGAAGGCCCACCCAGCAACACCACCAACTGGATATCATCTAAGAGAAACAATTAATAAGATATGGAGGATGGATTCAGAGTAGAGCACTGGGAAGTGTCAGGGGGCAGGTACAAAGATGCAAACGCAGAATTTACATAGATCCCCTGACCGAAAGGAGAGATACTATGAGAGGAGAGATACTATGTCCTTAGTGACCCACAGGACTAAGTACAAGAAGACATGATGTGTCAGAGCCACGCTGTGGGTAACATGACAAATATCACCTGGGGGGGTCATAGGAAGGAAGACACTTGCACCCAAAGACATTTGGAGTTGAAAATAAGATGTCTAATAGAATAGGCAAGTTGCAGTGGATATAAATAAAGTCGAGACACCCTTAGGGAAACTACCATTTCCAAACTGGGCCTTGGGTAAACCCTTTGAAAAGGCAAGACAGTTCAACGTTTTCCTGTAAAAGCATGTTTAAGGGAGCCCCTGACTGCTATCAGAAGATCTACCTGTTCAGATCACATGAAGACCCTCCTGCTGTATTTCCCCTCTTAGTTAACATCTTTACCACTCACTGTTTATGTTGCTGACTTGTCACATGACCTAACATTTCCCCTAAGGCATCATGTCAAATATCTTAGCAAGTGAGTATCTTACCAAGGCAGTCTAACCCCCAGAGCCAGATTCAAACAGCAGAGTGAGATTTGCACGTACATCTGAGTACACCCAGGGGAAAACAAGATGACATGGGAAGATGAGAAGAAAACACAGCAGCATAAAATCCCAGAGCTGGACAAAACCTTAGGGGGCATCAGGTTCAATGCTTCCTATGAAGCTTGAATCTATATCCCTCCCTTCCCTGCCCAGCTGACATATATTTTCTCTCCAAGGTTTCCAGAGAAGGGGAGCTCCTGCAACCTTGCCCCCCTTGTCCCCCAGCGTGGCTGTTTCTGGCTACTGACAGCTCTACTTGCTAGAAAGTTCCCAGTTCAGAAACTCTGAGAAAGCTGAGCGTGGTCCAAAATGACTTGGCCTGGAGCCTGAGGACCAAGTAACAAGTCAGCTGAGTTATTCATTTCGGGCAAGTTATTTCATTCTTTTGGCCTCAATTTTTTCCTCATCTGTAAAATGAGGGTGATAATGCCTATTCTATTACATTGCTCTAAGGATATAAACTGTCAAGTACTGGGTCTGGCACAAGCACATGCTCTGAAAGCAGAGATGAAGAATGATGGAAGTGTGGAGACAGTCTGGCTCTGAATCCCACTCCACATTTATTAGCAGTGTGACACCAAGCAACACGCTTTTTACTCCTGTGCCTTGGTTTCCTCACCCCTGAGATGGGTATAAAAATAGTACTTAACTCACGGGATTGCCATGAGGATGAAAAAGAATAATGTACTCAAAGCACTTAGAACAATGCCTGGCACACAGCAGACAATAAACCAAGTAGTAATATTTTTTTAAATTAAGTAGTAATATTTTTACTACCGGTAGTAGTCATAGTAAATTTATTTCTCTGACCTCCATCTCTGCTTTTGTTACAAGCAAATAATAACAGGTAACTTGGTTCAAAGAGATCACACATATAACTACCAGCACAGCACTCAGCACATAATCCACAGTCAGTAAAAACATTCATTTCCTTCCTGTCACTTCCTTCTCAATCCTAGATTTGCACTCTGAAGTAACAGAGGAAAATTCAGCCCCTTTTCCCTTTGACAGTTCTTCAAAGATTTGAGGACATGTATTACAATCCCTTGAAATCTTCTCTAATCTAGTTGAGTAGCCAGTTTCTTCAACCTTTCCTTGATAGGATTTCAAACGCCTCAGAATCCTTGATCTCCTGGATACAATCTGATTGGGCAGAACCCCTCCATCTTCAGTGTCCGAAATCATGAGCCATGTGAATTCATGGACCAGTGAGCTGTTTATCAGAGACAAGAGCCAGTACAGGTGGTGGAGAATCAACAGTGCTGGACGCCCTGGAGGACTTTTCTAGAGGAGGCCTGAGCAATCATCTTAAACAGTGTTCTAATTAAGTCTTCAGGTCTTGTGCCAAAGCCTCAAGTCTTGTTCTTGAAGCCTGAATGTCGAATGTTGATATATCCCATTTGCCTATTCAAACAAATAAAAGATTCTCCCATTCTCATTTATTCAGTCTTCACTCACTAGAGCTTTCTTTCTTTTTTAAACCCATGAAAAACCTATATGATAATATTTTTGCTTTTACTATGGAATCCTCTTCTGGCTATAGCTGTTATTTTTTCCAGTAACAAATTTATGCAGTGTTGCAAGTCCCATTGATAGAGCTTCAGAAAAACTGTAATCATGTGGTTAGTTATGACATGGATTTCTTCTTTAAGCCAAGTGTGTAGTAAAAACCTTATGTACACAATTAGCCTCTAATTCAGTGTCAGAATAGACTAACACTCACAAAGCATTTTATCAGGATTTCAATGTATTTAACCACCCCCCAGTCCACTTGGAACCCTTATGTTGTTTTTATGCATTCCACTGACTTTTAAAACTTCTCCAATGTGATATTAAAGCTTTCATGTTTCCCCTCAAAATTTAGATGGCATGAGAGTTAAAATTACGTTCATGATGCTACACCCACCACCCTAGACATGAGAATTCAGTCCATTTTCCACTTGATTGTTTGATAAACAGCACTGGGAACTATATCTAGTCACTTATGATGGAGCATGATGGAGGATAAGGTAAGAAAAAGAAGGTATATATGTATGTGTGATTGGGTCACTTTGCTGTACAGTAGAAAACTGACAGAACACTGTAAACCAGCTACAATGGAAATAATAAAAATCATTTAAAAAAAAAAGATACGCAAAACCTGCCAGCAAAACAATGAATAAACAAATACTAGGCTTAAATTAGTAGAGTAACAGAATTTTTAGACTGGAAAGGACTTCAGAGATGATCTAATCCTGTGTTTTGCCTCTTTGAATATTTTCTTCTTGGTTTTTGCTTTTCTATGTGTAGTATTACTTAATGTGTTGTGTCTTAGAGTTTCTACACAATGTTTTTTCCCCTAAATAGTATTATCTATGAAGTGATATGCTGGTTGTATTTTTCAACTCTACATAAAAAGAAATAAATAATTACTAAAATGTTAAGGCTTGTCCACTCTAAAGACCTAAGAGTCAAGTTTTCCAACTTTCAATTCACTTCTCTACCTAATTTTTGGAAGCTAAAAATCTGCCTGCACTTGGAGAAAAAAAAAGGTAAAATTTATAAAATGCCAGCAAATCTACCACCTAAACTCTTACAGCCACTGATATCTAGAGACTGCTCAAAATTATTGGAGTTCACTGTCAAAATTATGCAAAGTTTTAGGGCTCCATAAACTGACCCCTCAATTTTTATGTACATTTATCCAGTCAAATAGAGTCTCTTAAAACCTCATAAAACTGCACATTATAGTTCACTGGGAAAATAAGCAATATAAAACTTTGGTTTTAGAATATTCGTGAAGAGAAAGACTTTTTCTCATTCTCAGAGATGTCAAGTCACATGTGCAAACTGATGGTGAATGTTTCCAAATACAGGTGTCATTAGAGGGACTACTTTAGTGGACAGATAAGCCCCATTAAAAAGTGCTCTGATGAGGTTCCCTGGTGGCTCAACGGGTTAAGGGTCTGGCATTGTCACTGCTGTGACACTCGTTTGAACCCTGGCCCAGGAATTTCCCTAGGCTGCAGGCGTGGCCAAAATGAAATAAAATAAAACAAAACAAAATAAAATAAAAAAGAGCTCTGGTTGTGGCATCCAGGCCTTCTTGCACTCCCAATACCATGGTCATCAATTAAATAGGTGACCCCTGGATGAGGCACTTCCCCACTGCTGCCTCTGTTCTTCAAGTGTGAAAAGAAGGGCAGGACCAAATGATTGGCTGCATGAGTCCTGGGCTACTACTAATCTGTGCAAGGCTTTTAGAAACAATTCAGCTTCTCTAGCAGCTTAAAACATCTTCTTTCTCTATGCGATTTTATTTTATTTCCAGACAATGAAAAGGTAAATGCAGTCCAGACCTATCCAAATATAATCAGAGCTAGCCAGATTTTATACAGAAAGAGATGTGAAACGGCAATTTAGGACCAGATAGGTCTCCCAGGTACTTCTAGTGTAAAAGAGAACAATGAAGCTAGAATTCCAGTTACCACAATAACATAAAAATTAAAGGATATGGGATTTAACTACCTGCTTCAGAAATGGGGCTGTTCTCATTTTTCTAAAACTCTGAGCTGGTAAAATTCTCCCAGTTTAGCCATCATGCCCCAGAACAGCAACAGTGCTGAAACACAGTAAGCAAGCATAACAGAACCAGACGTAAAAAAGACACTCACATTTGTACCAAGGGCACTGCTTTTCTTTAACTGCTGAACTGCTGTATCAACACTGTTCTACCACTGACTAATTACTGTTAACAAAGCCCACTGCACGGAGTGTGTCTCATCTATTTTTTCCTTATAAAAGTACAGTGCTGACATTCAATGAATATTAAGAGGTAACAGTTTAATTCTTTGAGCACTGCATGTGATAGGAATCCCTCGTCCTTCTGCTGGTCCCACTGGAGGTGTTTTGGTGCCAGTCAGGCTACCTACTGTGGAAGCCACTGTAGCCTCTCAAGAGGGCATATGATTGGGTCATAAATACCACCCTGGAGATGTGTTGTCCAGGGTCAAATGTTTCCCACTCTTTTACCCTAACGACCAAGTTAATTGGCTTTACACTTCTGAGTACTGACCTTGCATTTGAAAAAGAAAGCATGTGACACGGTACTGACTGCCTGTTACTCCACACAGTCAGGTAGTCAGTCAACAACGATTTCTTAAGCACCTACCTACACGCCAGATGCCATGGTAAGTGCTAGGGAGACAAAGCAGCAACGAGGGTGTTTCCTTCGAGGATTCTGCAGTTGATCTGCCAGTTCATTACAGGCATACCTCAGAGATACTGTGGATTCAACTCCACACCACAAGAAAGCGAGTATCTCAAGAAAGCAAGTCACATGTATTTGTTGGTTCCCCAAAGCATATACAAGTTATGTTTATTATATTGTAGTCAGTTAAGTGTGCAGTAGCATTATATATAAAAGAACAATGTACATACTTTAATTGAAAAAAATTATTGCTAAAAAATTCTGTCATTTGAGCTTTCCTCAAGTTGTAATCTTTTTGCTGGTGGAGGGACTTGTGTTGATGTCAGCAGCTGCTGACTGATCAGGGTAATGACTGCTAAAGGTTGGAAAGGTTGTGGCAATTTCTTAAAATAAGACAATAGCGAAGTTTGCCACATTAATTGATTTTTCCTTTCACAAATAATTTCTCTGTAGCACACAATGCTTTTTGATAGCATTTTATCCATAGAACTTCTCTCAAAGCTGGAGTTAGTCTGCTCAAACCCTGCTGCTGCTTTATCAACTAAATTTATGTAATAGTCTAAATCCTCTGTTGTTATTTCAATAATCTTCACCGCATCTTCACCAGGAAGAGATTCCATCTCAAGAAACCACTTTCTTTGCTCATCTATAAGAAGCAGCTCTTTATCCATTAAAGCTTTATCATGAGGTTGCAGCAATTCAATCACATCTTCAGGCTCCACTTCTAATTCTAGTTCTCTTGGTATTTCCTCATCTGCAGTTACTTCCCCCACTGAAGTCTTGAACCCCTCAAAGTCATCCATGAAGATTGGAGTCAATTTCTTCCAAATTCTTGGTAATGTTGATGACCTTTTCTCATGAATCACAAGTATTCTTAATGGCACCTAAAACAGTGAATCCTTTCCAGAAGGTTTTCAATTGACTTTGCCCAGATCCATGAAAGGGATCACTATCTATAGCAGCCATAGTCATTCAAAATATATTTTTTAAATAATAAACATGAAAGTCAAAATGATCCATAGGCTACAGAATGGATGATGTGTTAGCAGGCATGAAAACAACGTGAATCTCTTTATACATCTTCATCAGAGCTCCTGGCCGATCTGGTACATTGTCAAGGAGCAGTCATATTCTGAGATGTTCTTTTTTATTCTGAGCAGTAGTGTTCAACAGTGGGTTTAAAATATTCAGCAAACCACAGTATAAACATACGCGGGGTCATCCAGGCTTCATTGTTCCATTTATAGAGCACAGGCAGAGTCGATTTAGTACAGTTCCGAAGGGCCTTAGGATTTCTGACATGCTAAAGGAGCACAGGGTTCAACTTAAAGTCATCATCTGCATTAACTCCTAACGAGGGAGTCAGTCTGGCCTTTGAAGCTTGAAGTTAGGCATTGACTTCTCCTCTTTAGCTCTGAAAACTCTAGATGGTATTTCTTCTAATGTAAGTCTGTTTTATGTACATTGGAAATCTGTTATTTAGCATAGCTACCTTCATTAATTACCTTAGCTAGATCCTCTGGATAATTTGTGGCAGCTTCTATATCAGCACTTGGTACTTCACATTACACTTTTGTGTTCAGAGATGGCTTCTTCCCTTGAACCTCATGAATCAATCTCTGCTAGCTTCAAACTTTTCTTCCAGAGCTTCCTCACTTCTCTCAGCCTTCAGAGAATTAAAAAGGGTTAGGGCCTCACTCTGGACGAGGCTTTCTCTTAAAGGAGTATAGTGACTTGTTGGATCGTCTATTCAGACCACTAAAACTTTCTCCCTGTCATCAATAAGGTTATTTCACGTTCTCGTCATTCATGTGTTCGGTGGAGTAGCACTTTTAATTTCCTTCAAGAACTTTTCCTTTACGTTCACAACTTGGCTAATTGTTTGGTGCAAGAGACCCAGCTTTTTGTGCCGTCCTCACTAAGCTTCATCATCTCCAGCTTTTGATTTTTAAAGCGAGAAATGTGCGACCCTTCTTTTCGCTTTAACACTTAGAGGCCACTGCCAGGTTATTAACTGTCCTAATTTCAATACTGTTGTGTTTCAGGGAACAAGGAGGTCAGAGGAGGAGAGAGATGGGGGAACGACTGGTTGGTGGAGCAATCAGAACACACACAACATTCATCGATTAAGTTCACTGTCTTACATGGGCATGGTTTGTGGCAACCCACAATAATTACAGCAAAGATTACTGACCATAGTTCACCATAAGGATAATAATAATAATGGGAAAGTCTGAAATATTATAAGAATTACCAAATTTTGACACAGAGACATAAAAGTCACCAAACGCTTCTGGAAAAATGGTCCAAGAGACTTGCAGGGTCACAATAAACCTTTAATTAGAAAAAAAAAAACACAGTATCTGTGAAGTGCAATAAAGCACAGTAAAATGAGATATGCCTGTATTCAACAAACGTTTATTGGCCTGCCTGATTTCTGCTCATTTGGCCATTTCACAGGCATCTCTAAGTATGTTCTATGGACCATATGTTACGCTCGGTGCTGGGGAGACAGCTAAGGCCAAATCCCAGACGGTCTTTGCTATATATAAACAGTGATTTATGAAACAATTCGCAAAGTGCTATATAATCAAGGAAGTGTGTGATACTATGGGATAAAGGAGAAAATGCCTGGCACTGCTTGAGGCCTAGGAACATGGACAGGGGACATTACAGTGGGCACAGAACACAAGGCAGTATGTCAATTTCAAATGTCTGGGACCAAGGATCATAGGCTCAGAAAGAGAATAGCCTAAAAAGCCACCCCCAGGGAAATGTCGGGAAGGCTGATGGGATTGGGGACCAAAGAGAACCAGGCTGTGGGGCCTAAGCTAGTCCTAGAGGCCCCAAAAAGTGTCCTCCCCCCTCGCTCAGTGAAAGGCACAGGAGGCCACAAAGGAAGCTGGCTTTAGGGAAACTGATGTGGCTCCCTGAAGAATGTGAGGGTGATGCGCGTGGGATGGGGAGCATTAAAGGAAAGGAAGGTGACTTGAAATGAATTTCACAAATCTAGGTATATGATGATGAAGCCAAGCTCAGTGAAAACAGATGGAAAGGAGAGGATGTGAAGGAAAGGCATTGGAAACCTGATAATATTAGAAACTATCCTCATGAGCACACTGTAAATGAGGACTGGAGAAGTACTCAGAAACGAACTAAAGCATCCTATACAATTATAGCACCTGTAGCTCCATCCTGTCCCCATTTTTATCATTGATCTGATGCTATAGACTGAGTGTCTGTGTCCTCCCCTAGAATTCTTATGTTGAAGCCCTAATGTGTTAGTATTTGGAGGTGGAGACTTGGGGAGGTAATTCGACCGAGAGGGTGGAACCCTCATGAACGGAATTAGTGGCCTTAAAAGAGACACAAGAAAGATGACCTTGACAGAGCAAGGAAGGAAGCCAGGAAGGGGGCTCTCACCAGAAACCAAACTGGGTGGCCCCTTGATCAAGGGCTCCCCAACCTCTGGAATTGTAAGTAATAAATGTCCGTTGTTTAAGCCACCCAGAGTCTACAGTATCTATTACAGCAACTCAGACTGACTAAGACATCTGGTTTCTGACACAGAATTTTTTTTTTGCTGAAATAACGATGGTAATGATGAGGGGCAGCAGCAAAGGTTTTCATTCAGTAGCCAGGTACTACGGGATTTCCTTCACCTGGACAATTTTCATTTAATCCCCAAAACAGGGAGGCCCCGTCTTTCTCTCATTTTACAAATGAGGGATCTGAGACTCAGGTTAAGCAAAGGCACGAGGCCAACAGGTGGCTCCGCCCCAAGCTGACTGCTCAGTGTCTACGTCACCCTCAAGCTTTACAACCTCCTCATACCACACAACACAATACAGCACACCCAGAGGTGAGAACAGATTCTGTCCTAAATAAATGGATAATTACAATTAGAATTTCAAGAACAAAATGTGGGTCATTTTCAAACACTGAGTCCACCTCAAAACAGGTCTTCAACTGGCTCAGTCCAGGAGAAAGACTGTTAAGAGACAGAAAAAAACACAACCATGAACTTTTTTAAATGTTGGGGAGGGGAGTGGTATTTATGAGGAGCTGTTGGATCTAACTGATAAAAAGACTTTTCTTTGTATTAAAACTCTGCCAGAGAAGAGAGAATTCTACCATCTTTCTCCACTTTCCAACTCATCAAAGCCAAGTTTTCCAGTGCTTAATGTCTCACAAGTAGCTGTTTAATGGAATTCATTGTCTATTTAATTGTGCTTATCAGAAGTGCAGGTAACTTCATATTTGCATGGCTAATGGGCCTTCTTTAAAGCCAAATGCTGGGTTTTAATGGTCTGTGATGCTTTTCTCCAACTATGGGTTGAGTTGATTGACTTTTCAAAAAAAATCAGTCATGCCTAAGGCAGAAAGACCATTTTTAGCAACATATGGAACATCATGTAAGTCCACTTCAAGACAAATGCTTATTTATAAGGCTACTTAATAAGATGCCAACATTTAATGACCTTTCAAAATTACTCCAACAATTTTCAGCCTCAATATGCGATACTCTGAAAACTGTTTCATGACAATAAGAGAACCATCTTACCCTACATCTTTATCTTTTGCTGAAATAGCTAGCCCACAATTCAACCACAAAAGTTACGTAGTTCCCACACAACGGAAGAAGCCCTCAAAGACTATTTCTCTCTCTGGCAACAGGTACTTACTACCTTGGCAGAGTATTTCACAGTTTGCATTCCCCCATGATTATCTCAGGGTTAATATATCCAGGGTCCAGACCAGGTAACTGGCCCATGATCGCCCAGCTACTAGGTGGCTGAGAAGACATTCAAATCTAGGTCTCACTGTAATTCCAGCAGTCAATTTATTTGGAATAATAACAAAGGGAAATACCCTCTTCCACGTTACAACTATTGATTAGCACCGGCCAACCTCTGCCCAGGTTTGCCTGTGGAGTGACAATGGCAAGGTCTATCAGTATGGGTGCCTGGCAACTACTCCTTCACCCTAAACTTCTGAATCAGCTACTTGAATCATTCCATTCCAGGTCAACAAGCTACAGACCCAAGGCAACATCTAGCCCCGTGTATGTTCTTAGAAAGAAAATTTTACTGGAATACAATCACATTCATTTGTTTAAATATTGTTATGCCTGCTTTCGAGCGACAATAGCAGAGTTTCATAGCTGGGATAAATGCCAAATGGTCTGCAAAGCCTAAAATATTTATGATCTGGACCTTAACAGGAAAAAGTCTGTTCACTCCTGATTCTGTCATTCAACAAACATTTATTAAGCAACAACTATATCTTGGATACTTTATTACTAATAATAACATACCTGAAATTTAGCAGTATCTACTAGGTGCCAGGGCCTTTTCCTATATTAATACATTTAACCCTTTCAAGATCTTTCTCTGCAGGGTGTGTGTGCGTGAGTTCATGTGAACTTTTCTGTTCACCTATGAACCGTTTTATATTCTTCTCCAAGTTTTACTTAAGGTGACACAAGGATTTGGGGTTAGGAGCCTGTCTAAACCATGAGCTTCTGTCCTTTGCAGTATGATACCGCTTCTCAAAGGCAGACGGAAAAATTTAAGACTGGAGGCATTATCAGATTCCACAGGCCTTAGTTTGTGGGCTATTCTATATCTTTGTAACTTAGAGATCAGTGAAAGCAATGCAATTTCTATCTGTAGATGGAAATAAATTCTGTCCAGTGGAAGTTCAATTGACTCCCCTCCAGTTTTACATCCATTTGTAAGTTCATTTCAGTATGCTTTTATTCCATATAAATTCGTGGTGCTCCTGTGAACCTGTTATAACGAATTTCTTGGCTACCTGGTTAAGGAGTTATATAAAATTTTTAACAAGTGATCATTTGATATCTGTATGAGAGTCAGGATTTTCTAAGAATTATTCTTTTACAAGGGCTGCCACTTTTACCATCTTGAACCTCACATTTTTGCTTGGGAGGGCATATATATCAAACTGAAATCAATTGTGACCATAAATTACATACACCTATGTTTAAGTATGGGAGGAGGAAGAATAAGAGAGAACAAAGTGACGAAGAGGTCATTTCAGGGGTCACTGATGACACTTAGAGCAGCAGTAAGACCTGGGTTTAGGCTCTGTCTCTGCCTGGCTCTGAGCCACTTGGGCAAGTTGCTAAACTTCAAGCCTCAGGCATCTCATCTCTAAACTGGGGATGATAACGGAAGTTGCCTCACAAAGTTGATACAAAGATTAAGTAACTGCTAGTCATAAAGGGACTGGTGCATATCAAGTGCTCATTAAGTGTTAGCCATCATTATTGAGATTTCACCAAGAAAAATACTGAGGAAGGATTTAGTTCGAATTGGGGATGCGGAGGGTGTCACGAAGTGGGTATATTTTATCTGGGCCTTGAAGGGGTAGTAGGAGTTCATGAAGCAGAGAGCTACAGAAATGTCTTTCAACATTAAGAGAACACTATTTAAAAAATGAGAGAGGGGGAGTTCCCCAGTGGCCTAGCGGTTAAGGACCCAGCGTCATTCCCGTGGCTCGGTTCACTGCTGTGGCACATGTTCCATCCCTGGCCCAGGAACTTCTGCATGCACGGGCACGGCCAAAAAAAAAAAAAGGAGAGAGAGAGGTAAGAAGGTGAGAAAAGATGAGTCAGAGTGCCAAATTTATAAGGAAGGTAATTCCCTGGCGGATACTGCCTTTATAAGGTGACCTGAATTTTTCTAAAATTGTTAAAGCTTGCACTTCATAGTGGTAGAAGGATTGCTAAGTCAAGTCAGGATGCATTACCCACATTCCAGTATTCACAAAACCCGGACAACAAATCATCGTGACTACAGTCAATGAATACTCACCCAGTTTGGGTACCCATCAGGAACAAGTGGTCATTTTATCCCAAACTTTCTTATAGAAACAAGAAAAAAGGTACAAGCCAAGAATGACCGAGCCCAAAGTACAAACCACATTTTATAGAGGCCAACCTTTATACAACATACTTTAACAGTTAGCTTACATTCAGTGCAAACACACACACAATCTCCTATACACCCATGGAAATAGCACACAGATCCAATTATAACCTGGTTTTTATCCTGGCCAGATTCAATTTCTTTCAGTGTCTGGTTATAGGCTATATGCTTTTATTGTTCTCATGATCATTCACATATAAAAGTACCCTGTTCTATTGCAAATCAGTGACTTTCCTGGATACTTTGGCTTCCCCCCCCCTTGGGGAAAACCTGCAGCATACAGAAGTTCCCAGGCTAGGGGTTGAATCTGAGTTGTAGCCACTGGCCTAGGCCACGGCCACAGCAACGCAGGATCCAAGTCACATCTGCAACTTACACCAAAGCTCACGGGAACTCTGGGTCCTTAGCCCACTGAGCAAGGCCAGGGATCGAACCTGCATCCTCATGGATACTAGTCAGATTTGTTTCCGCTGAGCCATGACGGGAACTCCAACTTTCCTAGATACTTTGGACAGGGGAATAAACTTCAGGTCATTCTCCGGTCTGTGTCAACATTTGCAAAATGTTTACTAGAAATTCTTCATCCTCCTTGTTTGCGTAATTCTGCTTGCTCTTTCTCAAGCCTATACATATCCATCCCAATGCTAAACAGTAGAGGGCTGTTACTGAGGTGCACGTTCTGCAAAATTGCCTACTGCAGTATCCTACCAGTCGGACA
Organism: Catagonus wagneri; assembly: GCA_004024745.2. NCBI lineage: Eukaryota > Metazoa > Chordata > Mammalia > Artiodactyla > Tayassuidae > Catagonus > Catagonus wagneri. Next base: position 18,473,068 of record PVHT021183666.1, on the reverse strand, counting down.
GGACTCAGGCATGTCAGTTATCTCTTCTAGAAAAATGATGGATAAGATGAAAAGGAGGTTGGGCCACTTCAGTTTTCTGACAAGAAGACAATTTCCTCAAAAAAACTTTGCCTTTTAAAAAAAAAAGGAAAAAAAAATTTATAGGTACTGCCTGTGCCCTGCTATCAGATACTATACCACCCCCAGTCTCTGGAGAGTCTGCTGTGTGATTGTTTCAAGCTGTCTTCCTCATGGAGAGGTGACCACGTGACCACTGCCATCCATAAAGGCTGAAGTGAGTGTACTTAGCTAAAGGGCATTGCAATAATTTTCCTCTTCCACGTGAGAAAGTTAGCCTTGAAAATTCTCTGGCTTATGGCCTGTTGTTAAATCATTTTTTAGGGACAGGCGGCTAAGGGGGCATGCTAAGTTCCGACCAGTCCCCTTCTCACTCCCGGGTTAACTGCTCTTTAAAAAAACAACTATAACCATAACAATAATAATGAAAGATGCTAGCCCAATCAACCCTTCAGATCTGATTTCAAGGCAGTGCTAAAGACTTGATATTTTAAAAGACGCCTCCTCCAAATGTCCATTGTAGGAAAGCACTCTTGGCTGATGGACTAAACTTGATCAGCATTGGAGCTGGTGCTGTTCTGTACAGACAACATGATTCCTGTTGGAATCTAGGGTGAGCGGTGGCCTGAGAAAGTCACAGAAAGCATTTAACCGCAACTACAAGTCAGCTTCTGAGTCCAAAGAAATGATTGTCTTTCCTGCCCGTGTTGTAGCATGTCATCACTGTAGTTGGGAACACGGTAAGAATCGTGAACCTGTTTCAGTAAGTGTGGCAGGACTAGAATATAATTTCTCTTTGTCCTGACTCTTAAAGGTTTGTTACAGGACCCACAGCTGGGAGGGGATGTAAGAACAGTCAGGATTTTTTTTTTTTTTTTTGTCTTTTGTCTTTTTAGGGCCTCAACCGCAGCATATGGAGGTTCCCAGGCTAGGGGTCGAATCAGAGCTACAACTGCCGGCCTACACCACAGCCAGAGCAACGCAGGATCCAAGCCGCGTCTGTGACCTACACCACAGCTCATGGCAACGTTGGATCCTTTAACCCACTAAGCGAGGCCAGGGATCAAACCCACAACTTCTTGGTTCCTAGTTGGATTCATTTTCACTGCGCCACAACGGGAACTCCCACAGCCAGGAATTTTGATGTGAGTTTAGCCAAAGGAAAACTTCTCTGGGCACCGCTGACCATTTAGCACAAAGATAATTTTTATAAAACTGGTCTGGGAGGCTATGAACGAGCTCATACACATCGACCCTCAACGCTTTCCTAGCTCACTAGGCTGAAGAAATGAGTTCTTTTGTTCTTCTTTTTCACTCTCGAGTGAAAGAGTAAACTTTGGCTGGGCCTGCCAGGGAGTTCCTTAATAACCAAAGGCACAGCCCTCACCTGGGAAAAGATGCGATGATAAGGCTTCTCACAAGGTCCAGTTCGGGGCTGGCCTTTCCTTGATGAGAGGTCACAAGGCAGGCTATCTGTGAAGAGTGCTGCTGGGCTTCTGGGATAAATCTTTTTTTTTCACAGGAGACTTGAGTATAACTCACTCAACTTGTTCTCTGCAAACTGGACTCCTGGGGAAAAGTTCCAGTTACAACCTGAACTCAAGTCAGGTCAACTACTTTGCCCCTTCTGATCTGATTACTGTTCCCTTCATCTTTAACTTGTTACACTGGCACAACCCTTCATACTTTTCCAAAAAGCTGCTTCATACAGAATCTGATTTCATCCTCATCTTACAGGTAAAAAGGACAGAACTGTTACTGCCACTGGGGCTTAAGATCCAGATGGGTCGAGGGGCTTGCTCACAGCCAATGTTAGCAGCAGAACTGGACAGGCGTCCCTACTCTGAGTAACAAAAATGATGGCTCCCGTCAATGAATACCGTTCACCAGGTATCAGGCACTATGCCGGGATTTTATGAACATTACCTCACTTATTCCCTGCAAGAACTCTATAATGCAGGTATTATTACTCCCATTTTTCAGATGAGAAATACTGGGTTAATAAGGTTAAGTCATTTCCCCAAGGTCAGAGAAGCCATACATGGTGAAGCCTCAATTACATGGGGAGACTGTGACTCCTGGCTTATTCCCTATTATACTGCCTCCTGGTCCCGTACTTTTTTCTACTCAGATCCAAAGTTAAATTGAAGAAATACAAGTTTTCTCTGGATCTGAAGGTTTCAAATACTAGGTATTACTTTTAAACACCTAATAAGCTTTTGAAATTTGAGTTTTGTCCGCTTTGATATTGTCCAGCAGAAAAATACCCTAAAACCCATAAAGTGCTTTCATCAGGTGTTTTTAAGGGGTCCAAATATCATTTGCATCCATCTCTTAGTTAATTTAAAAGAAAAAAAAATGATTTGATATAAAGTCTTGTAAGAAATTTATGTGAATCCCCAGAAAACTTTATGAGCATAATAAGTTCTTGAAACAAATAATATTGATTCAAATCCTAAATATACAAACAGATCATCTGCTTGAGTTTTCTCATGTTCACATTAGCGGAAAAAAAACTTACCTCACAGAGATGCTGTGAAGAAGTAATGAGAACACACTGAGCACAGTGTAAAGGACCAATAATTACCGTAATTATTATTGTTTTGTCATTATTTCTGTGTGCAAGTTTCTTAGGATTGCCCTAATTTCACTAGGATGACAAAACCCAACAGTCTCCTTAATAAAAGTGTCCCAATACACCCTCATATACAGAAATAAAGCAGCCTGCACCCTAACTGAGAAAAAGCATACCATTTTGTGATTCATAATTCAACACTGTCTCTTAAAATTAGTATTCACTTGGTACTATTAAAAGGGCCAAGTCTTAGAGTTCCCTCTGCAGTGTCATGGGCTAAGACTCTGACTGAGGCAGCTGGGGTCACTGTGGAGGCAGGCACAGGTTTCATCCCTGGCCTGGCACAGTGAATTAAAGGATCCATTGTTGCTGCACCTTTGGAACGGGATTTAAGCCCTGGCCCAGGAACTTCTATATGCCATGGCTGCAGTTGAAAAAAAAAAAAAAAGTGTCAAAAGCCTTTTAGGTTGCCTCAGTGCTCACGTCAAATAAGTGTTATTTTACACAAAGTAATGTATTAATTCAGTAAAGTAAGAGTCATCTGAGAAACCAGAATGACCACAAAGACAAGTTTCCCCCAAATATAAGAAATAACTATTTTACTGTAAAAAAGACTTTTTCCTTCTAATTAGAAAAATATATGCTTACTAAAGTTACAAATAACTAATATTAATAAAATTAAGAATATGTGTATAAAAAGCAAAGAAAGATGAACTCATCTTCACCTACCCAGGTGTAGCTACTCTAACATTTTGGCGTCTTTCCATTTCGTCTTTTCCCTATGCATTTTTAAAACATAATTGGGATCATTCTGCATTCGAAATGTTATATTCTGGGATTTTTTTTTTTGGCTCCTAGACCATTTTAACGTCAGCATTTTCCACATTACTGCAGACTCTTTATAAAAGTTTTCACTGGCTGTAGGATATTTCACGGGTTAGTTTTGTCATAATTTTCTTAACTGTTTCCCATTGCTGAACTCCCCTCGAAGGCTTTTAAGCTGTCAAGTGTAGGCAAGATTTCTAGACACACAGCCCTAACAATGGGGTCTGCCTGGGATCATGAACTGGGCCATTTGGGGAACCAGCTACAAAACTTCCCACCATAAATGAAACCTACTCTCCATATGCCAACAGACCAGGAGTTCAGTGAGTTGTGAACCCCAAATGCCTAGAGTTCTGGGCAAAAATGACAGCAACTCCTCTCAGATAAATAAAATCACGTTCTCCACCATCCTAGCCACCTTGTTCATTACATTGTCTTTCATGGGAAATAAAAAGAGAGAGAAGCAGAAGGACAAGGGTTATGAAGGAAAAAACAATGTTGAGTTTGCCTACAGTCACAGACTGTAACACTGAGGTCAAAAAACGCAGCTCTTAGTGTTCACTCACTACCCGCATGCTCATGCACGACCATCACCTTGGGATAAAAAGTTCAATGCCGTGTCTTTCGAATTTAGGAAGGATGGTGTGGTCTCAAGAAACAACTTGTGAGTTAGGTTTGCATTTCCTACAGCTTAAAAACACACACATATTTTTGTTTGAAGCACTTAAAGCAAAGAGAAGACAGCATTTCTTTGCGTGAATTTCTAGGCACACTGGCAGAGTAGCCACATGGAATTTTGAAAATCACCATTGTTCTCACTAAAAACAAGACTGAGAAGCAGGAAAGAAAGTACTTCAAGTCAAAAGTCAGGATAACCTCACAGGAAACAACGCGCTTTGTCACAAGAAGAGCTCGGTAAAGAACTGGGTTTGAATTCTAGGTCAAGCCTCGTGAAGGAGAGATCTGTAGCCAGTTCCGAGGGTTCTTTGAGTATTAAACATATATTTACAACCCCAAGTGATAGGGACGGAGTAGGATGGTTACACAGGTAGTTGTGGAAGTCCCAGTAAGGGACCAAACCTTCCCAGTGAGGGAAACCTAGGGAACTCTGGGAGAGCACTGTAAGTTAATAATCAGTCGCTCAGACTGAGGGCCATCAGACTGAGACAGGTTTGCTTGTTTGGAGGCGCGAGATATGCCTCAGGTCATTGGGTGGGGATGGAGTGAGGCCTGTGTTCACGTCCAGACCAAGGGCAGGAGTTTAAGGACCACCCTTCTGCTGACTTGAATAAACACCATGACAGTCCTGGTCTGAGTTTATGCGGTCAAATACTCTTCCTGGATACCAAGGAGGAGCTACTACTCAAAGAGGAAGAGGCGGTCTTTTCCCACCCCCACTACCCTTGGATGATAAAACTGTAGCCCACCTAATCCTCTGGGCAGAGCCTCCCTGCCTGCCTGCATCTCTCACAAACACCCTATCTTAATAAACCTATCTCTTGCCTATCATTTTGTTTCTCACTGAATTCTTTCTACACAGAGGCATAAAGAACCTGAACCTCAGTAAGTCCAGATGCTGCATGAGTGATTCTAATTTGAAAACTGTGGGTTCAACTCCTGCTGGGTTCTAGTCCCAATCTGGGTTTAGGCTGGGTTTGAGTCCTGGCACATGGGTTCAAGTCCCAATCTGGGTTCTGGTTAGGTTCAAGCCATAAGTGCTGTCAGTTTCAAGGACCATCTCCAGCCCAGGGCATATCTGTCTTACATTGTAATGATTTCAGTGTTACTGACAAGAAAAGCATATATCGCACAGAGGAAGCTATCAGGTAGTTATATTACACTGACCATTTCATGAGTGTAAATAATTATAAATCATGGACCTAGAGATAAGAAACTGAGGACTACTGCTTCTTTGTTTATTTATTTATTTATTTATTTATTTATTTATTTATTTATTTATTTATTATTTATTTGCTTTGTGAAGCAGACTAAGAACTAGAAAGAAAAAGCACACCCTTCCCAGACTTCTTGGCTTGTCTTGGGGCAGCATAACCAACATAGGGTCCTCCAGGCACTTTGTGAATTTCCCAATAACCATGCAAGTCCTTTACCCAAAGGTATGGTAACTGCATGCTTACCACTGAGCTCAGTTCCGGCCCAGGCTTCTGAGCTGACCCTAATCAACTCCAAGATAGACAGCATCCAGAGAAATCCTAATCCATTCCTCCAACAGCACGGGAACAAGCCATTCTGGCATCTCCCTCTGCTTTGCCTTCCACTTGAGTCTCAGTAGGCGGGCTTCCGCCTCCTTCCTGCCATAAGCCTTGATGACCTACCACAACTGCAGGGAATGCAATCCGTGCATCCCTACTCTATTCCTTTAAGGCTGGGCTCCTATTCTAAAATTTCTTCCCCCCGTTGTTCCTATTGTGGCTCAACAGGTTAAGAACCTGACTGGTGTCCGTGAAGATGGGGATTCAATCCTTGGCCTCCCTCAGTGGGTTAAGTATCCGGCGTTGCCTTGAGTTGTGGCGTAGATCACAGACACAGCTCAGATCTAGCGCTGCTATGGCTGTGGTGTAGGCCGGCAGCTGCAGCTCCGATTCGACCCCTGGCCTGGGAACTTCCATATGCCGCAGGTGCGGCTCTAAAAAGAAAAAAAAGCTCTATCCCCAAACTTAAAAATATCCACTAGAGATCTGCCAACCGCTGCCACACCTTTGGGCTAGAAGATCTCCCATATCTGCCTTCCCTGAAGTCTGTTCTCCCTGACATTAGTTCACTAGGACACAGCTTCTCAGAGTCATGTGATCTCTCGTCCTTTCCAGACCTGCAACTCGCACCCATCTCAAACGCAGAGCCTCCGGGACTCCACAGCAATGCTGGACCGAACAATCTGGCTTCCTCTACCATCTTCCTAGATGCCACTGTTTACAACAGCAGAATTATCGTCACCCATTTAACTCATTCCAGAAGATAAACTGTTCTCACTCAACCACAAATCATTTTTTTCCTGTTAGACTTTTCTTCTTCCTCCCCATAGGAACAGCCTGAGTCCAGATGCTCTGAATAGGTCATGCAGCCAAAACTCAAGTGACTTGGGAGCCCCCTCACTCCAGACACCACCTCAATATTGCCACTCTCTGGCTTTCATGACATCAAGAGATACGCCTATTCACAGAGGTTTTAGCAGTTTGGGGGATCTACTCTGCACCTTACATATAAAAAAACAAGGTGGAGAAACCTGTCCAATATCAAAGGGTGACTCAGCAGCCATGCTGAAACTAGGAGCTCACAGACCTAGAGTCTTTCAGACCACTAATATACTTTTAAAGGAGTATCTTTGAACCAGTGAAAGAAAGAAATCTTTGACACACTACTTCGGAGTCTCAAATTCGTCATTCCAATCAGTAAAAGGCCCAGTCTCTACATCTTTATTTTAGGCTTCCGTATCAATGTGTTCTTTGAGAAAATGTCTGTCTTCCAAAGGTAGGGACATACTTCAAAGGGAAAAATCCTTTCCTTAGATTTTTACACTCAGTTTTGGGTGTTCAGCTGAATGGGTTAACAGTCTTGAGTGTTCTTTCTGGAATCCCATGATTTTTGAATATAAAGTTTCCATTTGTAAGTCTCTCCAGCCATTATCTTCCAATCTATGCAGGTCTTGAGTAGAAAGTCCAGGAAGTAATACAAGTAATTCTGAGTTACTTCAGCCTAAAATCTTAGAATGCTTGAAATGCAAGGCTCCCTGGAGACCATCTGCTCTAACCAGTATTATTTCCATTTTACAGATGAGGAAACTGAAGCCTACACCACTGGAGTCTTACTCCAATACGCTTTTTTCCATGGATCCCCCAGCCTCCTAATAATGAATTTCTCCATAGTTGTGTTTTTATTTGAGCAAAAAAGTCATCCTAGGTCATGCTTCTCTACAGAGCCTCCATCAGTGGAACTATTCCAAAAATATGTTTGTGGATCTGGATTGTATTTACTTCATGTTTCCTCATGACTTCAGTTCCACATGGTTTTATCATGAGCTTTGTTTTGGAAAGGAAAACAGTCAAACTCCAAATCATTAATCCATGGCTCTGTCACTGCCTCCTTGACAGACTAGCATGATGCATAAACTCAAGCAAACATGTTTCACATGCCAACTGTGGAAGCCAGGTCACCCTGGACAGCTTATTTTACCCTTGATTTTTCTTGTCTGCAAGATGGGAATAACATTACTTGCTTCTGAGGGTTATAGTAAGAATTAAATAAGATGATGTAGTAAGGCAGTCAGCAGTATTGGGTACTGATCAAAAGACAGTTTCTTCTTATCATTTTTGATTTTTGTCTTGTCCTGTTGTTATTATTATTATTATTATTATATCGTCTGTTTGATTTTTGTCTTATTCTGTTATTGTTATTATTACTATTATTATTATTATTATTGTCTGTTTGATTTTTGTCTTGTCACGTCTGGTTTGCCTTTTTTTAACTGGTTTCCTTGGTCTAACTTGGGCTGTCTATCCTGAAGCCCAGAAGATCTAAGATGTCCTGAAGGAGAAGGGAGAAGTTTCCTTCAAAAAAACTGTTTAACTGGAGTTCCTGTTGCAGCTCAGCAGAAACAAAAATCTGACTAGCATCCATGAGGATGCAGGTTCGATACCTGGCCTCGCTCAGTGGGTTAAGGATCCAGCACTGCCGTGAGCTGCGGTGTAGGTCGCAGATGTGGCCAGGATCCTGCATTGCTGTGGCCATGGCACAGGCCAGCAGCTGCAGCTCCAATTCAATCCCTAAGCCTGGGAACCTCCATGTGCCACGGACACGGCCCTAAAAAAACAAAACAAAACAAAACAAAAAAATGTTTAACCAAGCAAAGGTAAGAAGACAAAATAAGGAGAAAGCCATCAGATGGAAAATAATCAAAATAATGAGGGTTAGTTTTATACACTAGGCTAGGATAAATTCTGACTAGTGGGCATCACATTGAACTATTTTTTCCCCATAATAAATTTATGAGGTTATCATTTCAATTTGTTAAACAGTCCCAGGAGTTCCCATCGTGGCTCAGCAGAAATGAATCTGACTTGTATCCATGAGGATACAGGTTCGATATCCGGCCTTGCTCAGTGAGTTAAGGATCCAGTGTTGCCGTGAGCTGTGGTGTAGGCTTCGGACGCGGCTCGGATCCCGCGTTGCTGTGGCTGTAGAGTAGGACAGACCCCTAACCTGGGAGCCTTCATATGCCTGCTTGTCACGGGTGTGGCCCTAAAAAAGCCAAAAAAAAAGTCCCAGATTCAGGCAATTTACTATCTTGAAACATATTATGAATTCTATAAATATATAAATTAGTGAATGAATAAAAGAATGGCCATGCCAAATAAGCGTATACATTTCAAAACCCCGAGACAGCTGTATTAGCCCTCCTATTTGTAAGGTTAAGTGAGTTTTAGAATATTTTTATCTTGACTAGAGGTATCAGTCCAAACTTTTGGTTGGAGATAATGTATAACTTTGTATAATCAAAATATAAGAATTCAAATATATTTTTGGAAATGTATGTACATTTTTACTTATTTGTGAGTCTCCTGATAGCTCAAAGCAGCTATTATGTCAAGACAAATTATTAGCTTTCACATTGTATAATAAACACAGCTATAATTCATGTTCATTTGCAAGTGTTCTTCCCTAGTTATTATGAGACTTAACACACATTTGTAGCCCTACAGTCTATTATGATTGTTAGTTTCTTTTAAAAGGGGGGGAGGCCTACTGTTAAGTAACCAATCAGTAAAGACCTCTAACCAGCCATCTTGGTCACCTAAACAGAATGTGCGATTATTTATCTGTAAGCTGACAGACCATTTTCCCCATGTATATAGGATCATTTGGATCAACTTGCTAATAGACAGTCCTTTGCAGACAAGTGTAAGTTGCTGTAGTACTATATATATATATATATATATACACACACACATATGAACTCTTCATAGTAATGATCAGGTCCAATCAAAAAAACATTTAACCTGTGAGTCTAAAGCACCCTGTGGCCATAGTAAGAAAGCTAAAGGTGAAAACTCACTAATGAATTTTATCCCTTGGGCACTCCAAGGGCTTTGCCAGGAAGGTATGAATGAGGATATGTGAAGATGATTTTGGTAACTGAAAAACAGAACTCTTTTCTTATGTGCCCATGAACTGGCTCCAAAGACAATCCCTAAACGAATGGTTTTGGAACCCTACCCAGCAATGTAATTATTGTCAGAAGAGATGATAATGACATCAAACAGAATGCATACACACATATATATGCATGTATGCATTTTATTATTATTTTATTTATTCTAGTGAATTCGTGAAAAAGAAAAGAAAATCCTGGGTCAGTAGTTTACAGTCATACTTTAAGCCCCACAGTTTTTTTAGGCTAGATTTTCAGAGTCATTCTTTATCTTTCTCTTTCCTCCAAAGCTAGAGTTCAGCTATCCACAGGTTAAGAGCTGTCTTACTTGTAAGTAATTCATGAACTGCTCTCCCCCCCTTTTTTCTCTTTCTTTTGTTTTTGACCTTCTTTCTTTCTTTCCTTCCTTATTTACTTTTTTCTTCTTCTTTCTTCTTCTCTCTCTTTTTTTTTTTGCTAGCTGGGAACACACTAAAATTTGAAGAAGGAGAAAAAAAAACCTGAAAGCATAAAGATGGTTTACAGTCACAGCCAATTCTTTTCAAATAGCTAGCCAACCTAGTCCTCCTCATTTGGACAATTACAGTCAAAAGAAGGATTTAGTTTCAAAGTGCAGCTGCTCATTTGAAGTGGGATAGGCATGGTTAATTTTTTCAACGAGAAAATGGTGATGAATGGAATAGAAAATAAAGATATCTTTAAAGCTAGACTTAAAAAAATTATTTTAACTCAAGAAGGTCATCAATTTGGAAATATTATCCAGAGAATTATCAAATCACAGAGAGGAGCTTTCAGGAAATCTTAAGTGACTACAGATGGAAAGTATGCCTTGGAGAGCCGTTTAAATAAAAGTCACAGCAGTCACATATATGCTCAGCCTTACAACATTCAGCTGCAGAGGAATTCTAGGGAGGCCACTGGGATCCCAACACATACAAGTTATCTTCTTTGTAAACCACATGGCACTGGTAACAAAGGTCGCTACACTTTTTATTAATAAAAGTTTATCACAGACTATGATATTAAAATTCTTATGACTTTAGAATATTGTTTAGCAGACTAAAACAAATGATCTGTAAAACGACACCCCATACGGGTCACACAAGCATATTCCCTTTGTGAAAATTTCATTTGGTCAAATACAGTTCATCTGCATACTTCTCAGTCTGTGCGTTGTGGTTCAATTAAAAATTTACTAATTAAAAAGGAGTCATACCCGATCGTCTCTTTCCACATGAAATGTTTTTCCTAGACACATTATTTTTAAAATAATGAGAACACAAATCTGCATATCTCCTTCAAAGTCTTATTGAAAAAAATGTAAGCTATTTTAGAATGTTAGTTTTTCTTTTGGATTTAGTATTCGTACGTCTTTTCTTTTGATAGGGAAAAAAATGTACCCTCTGATAGTTAAAATTCCTATTCAACACATTAAATGCTTCCCATTTTTTTCCTACTAATACTGTTACAGCAGGCAGATAGTTAGGCATGAACAGAGAAGGAGCACTTGGGGCCAGATGGCAGGAAACCACACATCATGCAGGGTCCATGGGTGGATAAAGAAAGGCCAGAAACTCCAGACTGATAGGAAACCAGAGCTTTGGAGGAGATAAGTGCCTTGGGGGCAGACAAAGAAAGGTGGAAAAGAGCTCCAATCTCTCATGTCCGGATATAACCTGTTGCTCATTATGCCCGCACTATAATAAAATTATAATAAAAATTCGCTATGCAGGTAAGAAGGACCCATCATACTCCAATGTCATGACACTTCCAATAAAACTAAATAAAGACAAAAAAATCTCTCCTCCTTTCGAGAAGGTGAAGCTGGGATGAAAATTAAGGATGAGACCCAAGCCCCACCTTCCCAGTGAATAACTCGCCCATAAAATTAAATGCCCCATATAACTGGTGTGCCAAAAAACGCAGGGCAGCTGCTTGCCTTGCCTCTCTGCCCGCCTCTCCTTAAGGGGTGTATTTCTCACTTAAATAAATCCTCAGTTTTCTTTCTCAATTTCCATCTCATTTCTGAATTCTTTCTGCGACGAGACAAGAACCTAACTTTCGGGAACAATACCTTTCCAGATAACCAAAAATCATCAGTCCTTATACAGCAACTTCATTTTGTTGGTATATCACTATAACGGACATACTATTTCTTTTTGAAAGCATTTTCACATTTACCAAAAGGCATAACCAGCGCTGCAGCTACCTGCTGCTTTGTGGGGTTTTATCAGTAATGTAGTTAAGTCAGAGGTTTTTGTGGGTAACCATACCATGTTCTAGGTTATCGAAGAATTCATACCCTTGCCTCGACTTGCACCTTAAAAATTCATAAATTAAGAAAATCTCAGTGGAAGGGGATGTGCTTTATGAAAGAGGGCATTCTCATCTGTCATTGCAATTACTGACTTTTGAAATCAGTGATTAATACTGTTGTGTTAAATTATTTACTTTTAAGGAAATAAGCAGGGGAATTTCAAAATGACTTTTAAGGCATCTGCCTTAAGGATATCCTAAGAGCCAGTTAAGAGACGCATTTTATGCTGCCACTAAAAAAAAAAATGGCGACCATCAGAAGTTTTTTGTTTATATTTTATGTAAACCATTTTCTGTGGCCAATTGCCTAAAAAGCTTTAGATTGTATTACACTTCCGATCAACAGTGACTGGCATTTACTCTTAGTAAGCAGAAGTTGTCTCAAATGACAGAAAGTGATTAGCAATCACTTGCTACACAATGTGATATAGTCTTAAAACTCCCATTTACCCCCTACTGAACCAATATCTTAGCTCATTCTAGAGAACACAAAAGAGTATTTCTCTAGCAACTAACATAAGTGAAAATATGAGCCCTCACTCTGTAGAAGGCAACAGATTTGGTCACAAAGGAAAATGAAAGCAAGCACCCTAATACCAACTCAAGACACTTTAGCTGGAGAAAAACAGCCTGCATCCCATAACATTTTATGATACCAAATGAGATGCAGGCAATGTAATTTCACTTATGTGATTCACTTACAAGCAATGCAAATGCAATCTTGCTGATTACACTTAAAACAAAAGACTGAATCTGCTTATTTATAGAGCAGTGCCATAGTCATGCAAAAATCATGCTACCCCCCCACCCAGTGTGGAACCAAAAGAAAACAATCCGGCTGAAGACCTTTTCATCTCCACAGAAAGAAAAATGATGTTACCCATGAACTCCGGGCTGACCCAAGACGCTTAATAATGTGGCTTCCCGGTGCCCTCAATAGAAAACAAGGTCAACCGTGTTAGTAATCGTTAGCTGAGGTGTTCAACCCACATGCAAACAGTGTCCAATGTTTTACTTGTTTTTTAGAGTGACATAAGAAGTATTCAGAAAGCACTTTCACTTATGCTTAGTTTTAAATCTTCATTCATCCGTGGGTATCTACATACACACATACTTGTATGTAGACAACAGAGACGTATAATTTCTACAGGGAACTACAGACTACTACAACTAATATATTCACTAGCCAGAGTCCTCAAAATGTGTATTTCATGAGCTTCTCCGTCTAGTAAGTTGGGGTCTTGAGCATTCTGGAACTATTAGTTTTAATCACCACCCCAAACTTGAGCTTTTATTAGGTCATTTTCCCATTATGAAGTTCAATGGTTAGAACTGGATGCAAAAGCTGATACTCAATGCCATCTCTGAACTTCCCAGAAAAGCAACAGGGCTGGAAGAATTCTCCTACTGTCTGGGTTGCTCGGTTTTCTCAAATCTAACAGGTACTTCTGGCTCACCACCAGCAACTGAGCCAAGGTCCAGCCGCCAGCCACTGCACAACATTCCAGACATTTGGCTAGAGTCTGACTGATGGCTAGGTCTGCGACACCCTAGGCAAGAAGGACCATCGCCAAAGCCAACTGGGACCCAGCTGCAGTTTTAGCATAAAGAACTTTAATAGGATACCTCACACCTGCCACGGGGCTTTTTTTCCAAGAGGGAAATTGCACGTGGCTGGAAATGCTCCTTGCAGAGTGACTTGTGGCCATGGGGCTTCTCCATCTTAATGAAGTGACGCCAACACCGATTACAGCTCACAGTACCAATTTTCTGTGGAGTATCACCACTTCTTTTTGGTGAGAGATTATTTCAAGAGCAACCTTTAAGAACTTCTCAAACATGGAGGTGTCTCTGAAGTTATTACCTTTGACATTCAACCACAGTCAGGTCTCAAAACTCTACTCAAACTGAACTCTGTAAAATGTATTATGCTGAAGCAGCCAGCCTTCCATCTTCATGTCTCCAAGCGGAAAAGACCTAGAAGCATATAGGTTTGCTCATTTCCACATAGCACAAGCAGTGGGCCAGAAATGGTTTCACTTGTTTGGAATGTGAGCCACCATCCAAGCCCACGGCATAAGGCCGAACACTTCTCAATTCTCCCATCCCAGCAAAAATGCAAATGCTGTCCAATATGCATAGTCTCTGAGTAGGAAATGGCAGTGGTTTCTGGAGCTCTGAGGTCCAGAAAAGGCTGCCAGACTTTAGGGGAACCACAGAACACATGGGTGGTAAGAACAGGAGGAGATATTATGAAAAGAAAGGGAAGTGTGACCCTCCAGGGCAGAAAATAGCTGCTCCTGTTTAATTTAAACTGTTTTCCATCACAGGGTACCTCGAACCAGGGGCGTTCCTTCTTTCATGTTTGGGGAAAGAATCAGACTTGAAGACATTTTGACTAACCTGGGGTATGTCCACAGTGGAAAATTAGGAAATAAGATTGGAAAGCAATTTATTAGAATCGAGTCAGATGACTCCAAGAAAGCTTGTTTCAGATGTGTTCTTGAAGAAATTTTCCCTTGCTTCTCCTACTCAGCGCTAATTAAAAATGGGCACTTGCCATCTGCCTCTACGAGGATTAAGTCACTAGCCACTGCAGCCACTGACCTTAACACACCCTGAAATAAGTTCTTTCTCTGTGCTCTGGGAGAAACTGACGGAACAGGCCTCCAGATACTTAGATATTTTTCAGAAGATTTTATGAGCCCAATTCTTGCACGGCCTCATATCTAGAAAAGCACTAAGATCATTAATGGAGGCATCTGCTCCTCGTGACTAGCAAGCAAGCTTCTGCCAAAATGTGTGCTTGACTGCACGTATCCCCTTTCACCAAAATCGTATATAACACTGACCTTCCCCCTACATCTTCTGAGCAATTCCTCAGAGCTACCTGAGATGCTGTCTCCCAGGCTATAGTCCTCATTTTGCCCCCAATAAAACTTAACTCACAACTTTCATGTTGTACATCTTTTTTTTAAGTCAACATTGGTTAGGATTTATTGCCTGCCCCAAACTGTAAGTTCCTTAAGCACCATCTGCTCATTAAAGGTCATAAAGAGACACACAAACCAGCATTCTGTATGACCTTGATCCAGTCATTCAACCTCTCTGGGTCGTCAACAGGCCATATGTAAAATTCTCTACATGTTTCCCTCACAGCAAGCACAGCACACACGTATGCAAAAATAAACCTTGATCTTCTACTAAGAATAATGCACACATGATTATTTTACCAAATAATATTTAACTCAAGCACATTTGTTTGTCTTCCTAAATAGGCAGAATACCCCTCGTGGAAAAGGACTGGTGGTTGACAGGCCTACACCACAGCCACAGCAATGCAGGATACTTAACCCACCGCTTAACCCGCCTCCTCATGGTTACTAGTCAGGTTCGTTAATGGTTGAGCCATGATGGGAACTCCTAGTCATTTCTTCATCAATAACTATTTATTGTACCAGGCACTGTGCTACTTCCTGGGAATAAAACAATAGGCAAAATAGACACAATCCCTGTCCCTCATGCTAGTTCCAGCAAATACTTATTGATTCATTGATTGAAACATTTCATCCAATTTCCCCAGGACTTCCCACTCATCTTGCTCATTTCTCCCTGTCTTATGGGTGGTTTTCAAGACTCTCATCAAGCCAAAGAACTCCTTCTCTTAATCAAATATTTTAAAGGTTCTCATTTCCAAGTAAAGATGTTAGACCACTACAGAATCACAAAGGAGGCTCCAACCACTGAATGGCAAAACAGGAAAGCTGCCCACAAGCCATCCTTTAGGTATCGATGAGTGAGTGACAGAAGATGGCAGGCGCATTTTCAACAAACTATAAAGAGGAACACCAAAGCAAGCAAGGTTGGCAGTAACTAGTGCCCAGGTAATAACAGAAGGGGTGACTCTCATCATAAAGAGGACGGGAAGATTTGAAGTACAGAGAGAATTTACAGTAAGGACAAAATGACACGACAAATACACACTGAAATGACTGCTGATTGATTTGTCAAAGATGGATTTAATTACCGGGCACATGGGAAGAGGATTTAAGATCAGCCCGCATCAGCCCTACCCTTACAGAGCTTCCAGTCTAGGAAGGGAAATACTGGTACCTGTGACTATCCCCTTATACTTGCAAATGCAAATATCAAAATGAAGGTAACTGGTGCCGCAACGTTTGTAGAGTTAAGGCACGTGACATCGTGTAAGGCTGATCTTTTGCTCTTTCTGTCACATATTCCTTAATCTCAGACAAACAAGGCTCTGAGAAACAACTAGGAAGAAGAGAGGTTGCAGACACTTTATTCCCTGCTGAGCGGAAAGCTGTCTCTTTCTTGCTGTTTCTTAACCTTTCCCTAAGATCTCATTACCTCCCCAGGTTATGTGGATCAGAAAGGTATACATCTACTAAGTATCTTCTATTTCTCTTTTTTTTTTAGGGCCACACCTGGGGCATATGGAGGTTCCAAGGCTAGGGGGTCGAATCGGAGCTACAGCTGCCGGCCTACACCACAGCCACAGCAACCTGGGATCTGAGAGGCATCTGCGACCTACACCACAGCTCATGGCAACACCAGATCCTTAACCCACTGAGCGGGGCCAGGGATCGAACCCGCAACCTCATAGTTCCTGGTCGGATTCGTTTCTGCTGCACCATGACGGGAACTCCAGTATTTTCTATTTCTAATGGCTTCTCCCAGTTGACCCCGAAGTAAGCATTTCCTGACTCTACCAGCCCCCAACCCTAACATGTGCGTGTCCACTTGAGCCACCTGGGCTCCTGCATTCAATCTCAAGGCACGCCATACCTCGTCCATCATCTCCAACTACCCTAGAAAGTCTTCTATCTCTAATAACAATGATGACAACACCAACACGGCAAACGCTTCGGTGGGACTTACGGTGTCCTGGAAGTGTTCTAGGTACTATACAAAATTCAACTGATTTCACTCTCATGACAGGCCTATGAGGTAGGTACTAATTTTCCCCCCATTTACAAGTAAGAACACAGAGGGGTAAGTTCCTTGCCTCATATCACACAGCTAATAGGAGTCAGACCAACTTGCAAACACCGGCAATCTGGTTCCAGGGTACGAATTCCTAAACACTTCACTTTACTACTCCTCTGTCTTCTCATCCAGTGAAGCCTAGGCATTTATTCCAAAACTACTTTTCAAAGCTTTGTTAAACTCGACTATATTTTCTCAATTTCCTGAGCATTCACACTTATTTTTAAAGTCTAACCAAGAGACCAAAAAAGAGGGGGAGAAGAGTGGGAGCAAACATACCCAATTCCATGTGCAATGAATGCCTTCATGGCCCCCTAATCTGACTCCAGATGTGAGCAAACAAGACACATAAATCTGAGTAGATTGGCTGGTTGTTCATATAAACAATTCAGAGCCTTATCGTGCCTCTCTGAACCGACTCCAATTCATCAAAAATGTAGGAGCAGGTTATATATGGCAGCCTCCATTAACTGAAACACACCATAAATTTCCAAAATGTAGGACTCAGAATCAAAAAATAGATATGTATATGTACACACATATGTGTGTGTGTGTGTGTGTGTGTGTGTGTGTGTAGGAATCCCCACATATATTCAGAGCTCTGAGCAGTTTGCACCTCCTCTGTGCAGTCTGGAGTCATGCATAATGCAACACGCAACTGCTAACAGCAGGCGCGCACCAGATAATTTACACTTGTTTTTATGGACACGAGGAACTGATCTTTGAAGCTGTCCCTAATGAGATTCCGCTTGGCCCTAACAGCATCCTGAGAGAGTGTTCCGGTTTTCTACTTGGCATCCGGTGCATATTTATAATGCAGAATACAAGCTCATTTAAATTGCACATGTGGATTTTGGTGTCTTCCCTATGTTAAAGAGAGATTTTTATATACTAAGGAGCACTGACTCCTCAATTACTAGACCATACTTTCCCTAAACAATGTCACTGCCAGTCACCACAGGTTACTCATCAAAGAGGCAGGTCCATCAAAGGGTTCTGACCTATAGGGCCAAAAGCTCCCCCAACCCCAGCCTAGCACTGTAGTCCTGAAACTCAATTAGGTCCTCAGCCAAAGGGGATCTTCAGAAAGCCTAATTAGCCAACACCTTTCTTAGTTGACACAGTAAAGGGACAGTCTGGGAGAAAACCTAAAGCCAGTCACCTAAATTAACAACTTCCTGCCCCAAAGTGCTTGCAATGCAAATCTCTTTTTTTATTATTCCCTCTCTTTTACATTCCGCCCCATGTAAAATTCTTCCTTAAGCTTGGCACTATCTAGCAGCAATCTTTTTTTTTGTCATTTAATTTTCAAGAGGTTTACAGCTTAGTCACCCTTACAAACTTCCTTTAAATTCATCTGTTTTACCTTTAAATCAAAAATGTTTAAAGGCTTGCAATCTGCATAACACCAACGTTGTAATCTGTATTAAACCTGAATCACAGATTTCTGTCAAAATAGCTGAGCGACAAGAACTACCAAAGGTTTGCTATTTTAAAAAAAGTAAAGTTGTTAAAAAACACAAGGATGCGGAATAAAACTGGTTTGCTTTATGCAAAAGTCGGGACTCCCACGATAAGAGATGACCCATTTTCATGCTCTTCATTTCAGGTAAACTCCACATATCAGGGATACCTGTCGGTTGGACTCCTAATAACTGGGTTGAAATCTATACTAATTAATTTCATTCTTCTAACCAGTAACCACTGACACCAAACAGGATCAATAAATAAGCACTTTATAAGGAGCTGAAGCAATATACTTTCTAATGCCTCAGTTTTTAAAGTAGATAGAGAACAATATAGGAAACCCAAATCTTTAGGGTCAAGATAAAAGGGAAACTTTGATGTCTTTCCTATGTTAGAAATGAGAGTCTGCTACTGTCAAAGTTAAGAGTCAACTAAAGGCAGGACAGATAATAATGTAAGCGTAGGAGTATCAGAAATACTCACTCTGAGCTTCATCCAGCTCCATCCTGAAAAAAACACGGGAGACTCATAAGTTACCCTTTTTAAAGCCAAGTACATGGTCAAGTCGAAATACATGCTGTCAAAATGAATGTATGATTTCAAGGGAGCACAAGCTTCCTGAAGAAGCACATAGCAAGAGAACGTGGATTCCCTGAAAACTCAACAGTCATTCATTCATTCAACAAGTATGTGGAGAAGGTCTAACCCATGCTCGAGCTGTGCTGGTGCTATGGATGATGACAGGCAAAATCATAAAGTGAAAGGAAAGAGCTGCTGCCATCATAGAGCTTACAGTCTGGTCCAAGACAAACATTTCACAAACACTGAGAAAATGCATTTATAAAAAGTGAGACTGAGAGAAAGCATTACTTGTAGGTGTTCTGAGTACATACATGGAAAGGATTCACCTAATCCGGAGAAAGGGGTAGGGGCCCCCCTGAACGCAAGGACAAAGTGGAGGGAGGAAGGAAAGTGTGTTTAGGGAGGACCAACCATGTCATTTTCGAGCCTCAGAGTTGAGGGCAGTAAACCAGCCTGCGGCTTTCCCCCTATGTCTCAGTACCTCTCCACTTGGAAAAATTAAAAATTCACAGGGCATGCCTAGGAAGTTGCATATACAATGTATCTTCTCTTCAATGGCAGCCCTGAATCCAGACAGAATTGAAGACCTTGGGAAAAACTGGTGGACAGATCACCAAAGTTGGCACTAAGTGCTGCCAAATGTCTGGCTGGCACCAACATACAGGCTAAATTGGCCATAAAAACCTCACTGTAGTCTTGCTCTTCTCAAAGGAAATCATTTTGCCATCCACAGTGAGGCTTACCCAGAGGCCGGTCTTAGGGGGAGGCCCGAATTTTGAGCTTAACTCAATTGCACGGTTTAGGGCAAGAGTTTCATGTTTCAGATGTGCAGTCAGGTAATCTGATCCCATCAGAGTTTTAATGGCTTCTAAAGAATCCAAAGTGTTAAATCCTTTTCCCAGCCTCCCCCAGAGCGGGCTGAGGGTGTTTTTTTCAAGCTCCATTCTCCTCCATCCAGTCTCTTATTCTCACACCCAAACTGTTCCTAAATCTGAGACACTAGGTTAAGACTCGTTTCTTAATCCTAAAGTCTGAATGTAATCTGTGTTCCAAAATAGTGCACAGACTCACTGACAAAGTGAACAGACCTGTGGTTGCCAAGAAGGGGGTACAGGTGAGGGAGGGAAGGATTGGGAGTTTGGGATTAGCGGATGCAAACTAGTATATATAGGATGGGTAAACAAACGGGGTCCTACTGTACAGCACAGGGAAGTATATTCAGGATCCTGTGATAAACGATCACAGAAAAGAATACAAAAAAGAATATATGTATGCAGAACTGAGTCACTTTGCTGTGCAGCAGAAATTAACACAACATTGTCAATCTACCACACTTCAGCAAAATTAAAAAATAAAATAAAATCATGCACATGCACCTACCATACTCCCTGGGGGTAAAAAAAAAAAAAAAATCCAACTGGGAGAGAGGAAATAAAAGGATAGCGGAAGTGGAATATGTCAAAGGGGTGTTTAATTTCAGGATTTCTTCCCTCTAAGCCTGAGAAGAACATTTTCTGGTTCTGCAGAAACCAAAGGCAGCAGACCCAAGCAAATTCCTCAACTCCAGGAAAAGGCACATCTCTGAGAGCTACACTGTCCAGGCGGCAGGCGGGAGCTAAGATCAGTGTTTAAGTCTGCGCCCCTGGCTATCAGCAGGTTAACACAGACTCAATCCCTCCCTCTCCGTGTGAGAACCCCTTGGGAGACAGCACAACCGCAAATACTTTCAAAGTGACAGGAAAACAAAAACCAAAACTTCTCAAGGAGAATAAAACAAACACACCCAACTGAAGGGCGACAGAAAAACATTACGGCAATGATGAGGGTCGTACCACCATTAAAACTCGGCTGAAGTTCAAGTGTTCCTGAACTTGAACAAATCCAGACAAACAATATTATTAAAAACAACAGCTAGCATGCATTGAGCATGGGGATACTGTACTCAGTAATAAGCATCACCTAGTAGAACCTTCACCACTACCTACGAAAGCATATGTTCTTATGATCCCGACACTGAAGATGAGACATTATGCCAGTAGCAGAGACTACAAATGAACACAAGGCAAAGGGCATGCGGGCGGAGAGACAGACCGGATCCTTGATATACTTTTTTGGGGGAAACTTTTCAAGTGACTTCATTTTTTTATATTTTTTAAAATGCTTAGCAACAACCACTGCACTCCCAGACTCTCCCTTCCACGATATATACATGCATGCATCCTGCCTCTCTCCTGCTTCTCTGTTCAGCGCTTTGTTAAGCTATTAAGTCCAGCGGTGGCTCCTGCAGCCCCTGATCCAGCACCTCACAAAACGGTGCTGTTTGTTTACAAGGTGACACAGCCTTCCCCGCAGAGTGCGGGGACCTGACTAAAATCCACTAATGGCCAGAAAGCTCATTTTGAGTCTACACTTGACAAAATAAACACCTCATAAAGGCAGGTAAGCAGAAGCTACTTTTCGCTTTGGACTGCTTTGTCTTGATAACCTTTGAAAGTGAGAAACTGACGGCGGGGAACAGGCCCCTTACACACGCACAAAACACAATTACGGGACAAAGAGACGGCGATAAAAAGCACAACCCCTCATGTAAAGTTCAATTATTTTATTTTCCTCGAAAGGGGGTACCCCTCACAGATATGAACCGCTCCTGAACGCAAAGGTTCTTTTACTGCCAACCCTGGATGCAGAAGCGGGGGTCTGACCCAGCCGCTCTGAAAAACCAGGGAATTTAACTTCCCTAAAGCCAGTTCCCAAAGGGGCTAATTGTCACCCCCACCCCCGGCCTTTTGTCCACAGAAAATGAAGCTGCACTTCCATGCTGGAGGAACTATTTCAAAACATTCCCTCTTCTCTCAAAATGCAGAATTTATGGTAACAGATATTTAACAACAAATGACAAACAATCTGAGCAGTAAAGGTCCCCGTTTGGTTGCCAAGATGATGGCATCAAATTCCAAGGTAAACAGTGGAGCGTGCCGGCTGCCGTCAACGCGGTGGAGGGGTCGCCCAGGATGGAGAGATGCAAAACAAGCCAGCCACTGGCCACTAAGGGCCACAACATGGGGCCACCAACCTCCCAAGGGATTATTATTTCGCTTCTGAATTCTCAGGAGTGTCAGTGGGGTGAGAGGGTTGTACTGGGCTCGCTCTTCTGTCCAGAACAGGACACCTATCTGTGCCTTTACCTTTCATGTGGGGAAAGCATTGGACTCTTTCTTGAACTGCCTTATGGAAAAGTGAGGAACTTATATCCTTCAGGAGTTAATATCCCCTTCCTAGTCTGTCTGTTCTTCCAAGAGGCTCCCCTCTCCTCATTCTTTTAAGTTTATGGAATCAACACGGGTTTCAGTGCATTCAGCTGTGCCTCAGATGTAAGGGTTAGGAGCAAAGTGAAAACAAGGTAACCTGTAAAAGTCAGAATTTGAGCACAACACACGGTAAATTTCCGAGATCCTAACAGACGGCAAACTTGAGCAATGGAAATTTCAGATATTTTTACATGTCTCAAAAACCAGTTCATAGTTCACTACTTGTCAAACGGATTTTTTTTTCTTTTTTAAAGATTGAAATGCGAACTTAAAGTTTTGAGTTGCCTAAAAAGGCCCCACAAACCGTTCCTTCTCAGGGATCGAAAGAGGTCAATGTACCAAAAATTGCTATTCTGATCCTTTCAAATGCTGGATTCATTGGTATGTAGAGCTGGAATGCACACCCCAGAAAGCTCAGGTGAAATCTGTCTTATCTCCCTGCTGACTGATGTACAGGGATTCTGACATGCTCCTGGTGCTAAAGTCAAGCCCAAGGCCAGGGACATCATCACTGCAAGAAAGAGTTATGATCTAAGGATTATGATCTGCTAGGCCCCCCCTCTCTTTTTTTCTTCTTCACATACTCCACTGTTTTCCCTCTTCTCCATAAAACATCCATCTCCTTCTTCTATTCCCTGCCTACCCAAGCAGGACTGATATGTAAAAGTTGGTATTTAAAAAAAAAAATGAAATATATTAAATAGAAGGCAAAACTAGGAGGAATGGGTATGATATTTTTGTTTAAAAAAAAATGTCTAACCTAGTCTGATAGTCTTCTGTGCCCAACTCTGAGATCTTAAGGCACAACGGAATGAAACAAAAGGAAGGAAAAATGTCCAAAACTCAGGACCAAAATAGAGTTGGTAGAATGTCTGTGTCATAGCTAACTTGGGAAGTTAGAGAAACATGCTGAGGTTGCTGGTTGGAGATTTCACTTTTTTCTCAATTTCAGTTTGAAGTCCTTGGGCAAAACACATTTTAAACTAAGTGTGCAATATGTAAACGGTTTGAAACTTGGTCTGTGGCCCAAATACCTAAAACTGAATACCGCAAACAAGTCACTGTTTTTAGCCAATCAGCATAAATGCCAAAATAGCCCACCGGAAGACAAGAAAAGATATTTTCCCCGTCCGAGAATTATCAAATCTTTGAAGCTGGAAGATTTCAGAGACTGTCCACTCAAAGAGATAAGTGGGTGAGAGTCGAGTTCATTTATGGTGTAGGAACCCATCATCAATTAAGGAAGCCACCACAGAGAGACGAACTTCAGTAGGTTTAATTCTCACCTGGAATTTTAAAGCTTAATAATATCAAGTACCAAAAATTTACCTGTTGGCTTAATTAAATGGTGCCAGTGTTTCTTTTTCTTTTTCTGTTTTTCAACTAGCATCAAGAGCTTTGCTATTTAATATAAAACCATATAAAATTTTAAATGAGAAGCTTATAATTCTTGATTTGTATTAAAATGAAAAAAATGAAAAGCCTGCAACAATGTATTTTCTTATTTGCATACATTTTACACTCTACAGGGACAGAAACTGAAGGAAAAAAATCTTCAAAGCAAAATAGAAGAGAAACAACAGACCCAAATACTGCAAAGGCCTATAAATCCAACAGAGTTTCCTCTTTGCAGAGTTAGTGCTTCTACACAGACAAAGCCTCAAAGTGTACTTTTTACATTAAAAAAAAAAAGAGGCAGACTAACGTGGTGGTCTGGAAAAGTGTAGTAGTTTCGTCCGTACTGATATTGAAATAAAGGCGTAATCATGCCCGGATAGCTTCTGAAACAGCCCGTTTTCAGGATGCTAGGGAAGTCTAAAAGGGAAAGACACATGGGAAGCAAAAAGCTAAGGAAATACTGAAGAAAGAAAACAAGCTGACGGACAGATCTTCTGAAACTCAGTGAATTTTTCTCCTTTTGAGAAACAGTTCAGAACTACTTAAGAGTTTGTGATACAAAATGCAGTAAATTGAGTGGCATGAGTCTGGTTTTTACATCTTAAAATCTGCATCTTCATAAACTCTAAATCTCAGAATTAAAATTAAGTATGCTGCAAATACAGACTCCCTATCATAATACTTCCCATTTAGCTAGCCTTGTCATTTTGTCTATTTTTAATCAAAACGTCTCCATGAAAGAAATTAAAAAAAAAAAAAAAACTGTACTTGGAGCAGGAGATCAATTTAATCCATAAGGAGAGGTGATCATCAATGATTTACTCAGAATATGTCTATCCATTGCCTGTGGACGCTCTTTCTGTATGAATCTTTCTCTATATACATGTATGTAACCGTTCCAGGTTTTGAAATCCAAATATACCGCAGTAGATAGAATCTGCTTTATTTGTCAAAATTCTTTACCCTCCCAGAGTCACTAACCACAAACATACACACACACACACACACACACACACCACCCAGTTATGCAACATGCAGCTAACATTCTAAGAACAAATCCATATGGACCAAAAAAAAGAAAAAAAAATCTAATTTTAGGTTGCCTTTCTAATGCTGAAATGCAAACAAAGAAATCTACAGAATAGGAGAAAAAAAAAAAGTCAGCTCTAAATCCAAGTCTAACTGTCACGGACCACGAGACCAGTGCCCTCAGGGAGTGTATAGGGGAAAGAACTTATTTTTAAAAAGAAATGAGAAAGGAAAAGCAAAATACCCCATGTTTATATATGAGCACAAACTAAAAGGGCCATTCAGCATCTCCAAGACGAATTTCAGATTGAAAACATTAACAAAAATTATGGCCATGCTAATGTGCAAGCCAGTGATAAATTTGTAATGAGAAGGAGAAAGTGGCTTACCAAGAGAAAAATGTTTAGAATTTTTTTTTTCCACACAGCTAATGCAGCCCAGCTCTGCGACAAAGGATGAATTCCTACCTTGTTTAATGCGAAATTTCATAAAGCCCCAGACATTCACTCATCCACCGATACTCCTCACCCTCCCAGGTGACAGCCCTGAGTCACCGGTCTCCCCCGCCACTGCATCCCCACTATGTCTCACTATTCCAGTCTTTCCTCAGAACATCAGCGATGATGAGGGAATTTGTCTTCTTCATCTCCAACAGACCAAAGAACAGAAAAGAAAGGATAAACCCTAGACTGCATCCAATCCAATGACTGGTGGAGAACTTGAAACTCAAAGAGGTCCAACTCGCTCGAGATCACAGACCTAATTAGTGACCAAGACAGGACCAGAATCCAAGTTCCCTGAAGTGTTGTCAGTCATCTCCTACAGCAAGTTAGCTGTTTCCTGATACTGTATACTCAGCCGACTTCCAAAAATGAACCTGAGGGTACTTCTGGAAAAATTTCCCTTCAGTTATAGGACTAAGAAGTAGGCAGCATCCTTGGGTTCACATCTTCCCACGCATGAGCAAGTTGAATTATACTGAACGGATCAACAGCCTTTGGTCTACTGTGTGATTCTAACATAAAACAGAAGAAAGCACCACCCAAGGAAGCAAGGCTCAAAGAAAGTAGAAGATTTACACTAGAGTGAGCCTTCAATTTTGCTGACAAAGCGGAAGGACTTGTAAACAAACCACATTTTTATCTTATTTTTTATCATCCTTCAAAAATGTTTTTTACCATAAAAATGTTAGATAGTTCTTAAAAAAATAATTCAAATTGTACAAAAGTCTATATAAAAAGTGTAATAATATCTTTTATCCATCACTCCCTCCCACAAACTCATTTGCAAATTTATTCCCTACATAATCACCATTAATGTTCGTATTTGTCTTTCCACACATTCTGAGATTTTTTTTTAACCAAAGGGCACCATTCTATAACACTGTTCTGTAACTTTGTTCTTGCATCTAAGGATAACTAATACAGACCTGAAATAAATATTTACTTCCTACCACATGAAAATGAAACTTCAGACCAAACAAAATCCTGGAGGAATTTGGCTTGGGATGTTCACCAGATACCCTAAAAGCTTCAGATCATTTCTGATGAGCAATACCCAAGCAAACACTGACAGATGCTATAAAATGCAACAAAGCGATGAGAACACAAGTTGGACTTACCAAGTTTTATACAACCGAGCAGTTTAGAAAAAAAGATGGTAACACGTATCTCTTGCTCACCAGCTAGTGAACAAGACCATAAATATTATCACAACATCTATTTATCAAGAGCTATTTTTAAGGCACTATATGTCATATACATCATTTCATATAATGTTTATAACCATCCTAGAGTGTTGTCAAACCTATTCTACAGCTGAGAAGACTGAAGTTCAGTAACCCTGCCCATCAACACTTGGTCAAGCCAATAACTGGTGGGATCAGCATTTGTATAGAGATCTTTGATTTCAGACCACATTTTCAGCTACCATATGCGACTACTGTCTTCACTGCCCATTCCCCAGCTCAACCTGTGCCCTTCGTACTCAACTCCAGTTAATTATGGTTAACTCTTGATGCCTGTTTTAACCACAGCCACAGTTAGAGAGCCAGAGAGTGATGGAGGTACAAGGACCTGAGACCAGCACAGGTGAGTGAAGGCCACTGTGATACTGCAGCTCAACCAGGCAACACTCAGCTCTTGGGATTCCTTGCCCCCTTGGGACCGCCAATCAATCGCATGAGGTACCCGAAGGCAGGTGAGACACTAAGAAGTCAGGGCACAGACAGAGAAAGACAAAGACTGTATGTTTTCACTTATATGTGGAATTCAAAACGTAAAACAAATGTAACAAAACAGAGACAGACTGCAGATACAGAGAATGAACTGGTGGTTGCTAGAGAGGATAGAGGTGGAGGGAGGGGCAAAATGGGTGAGGGGGATTGAGAGATGCAAACTACTACGTATAAAATAGATGTTCCAGGAATGTAACGTACAGCACAGGGAACACAGTCAATATTTTACAATAACCTTATATGGAGTATAACCTATAAAATATCAAATTACTATTTTGTACACCTGAAACTAATACAATTTTGTGAGTCAACTATACTTCAATAAAATTTTTAAAAACTAGATTAAAAATTGAAAAAGAAGAAGTCAGGGCACCTTTCAACCCTGACAGCCAAAAATCCCACCCAAACAAGTTTCGTAGTAATGACTCCTGGGGGAACACGGGACAAAACTTACTAGTGATTTTCTTATTTATTCATTTTTTATATGCCACTGATTTTCCAAATGAATTGAGATAGCTTAGAATAAAAAAATATCAATAGAACAATCATTAATGAGAGGAGCTAACATTTATTGAGTATAGACTATGCACTAAGCATTCCTCTAAGAACCTCATAGGTAGCAATATTCTTAACCTTCAACAAGACAACCTTTGGAGATAGGCGCTACTTTTACCAGCCACGTTTTACAGATGGGAAAAAATAACAGAGAAGTCAATACATTTCTCCACAGTTGGTTACAGAGCTAGTAAATGGTGCAACCAGGCTTTAAATCTGGCAAATTGATTCCACCAGAGATGTCGACCACTGCACTGCTGCCTCAAAAGAAGTGAAAAAGAACAAAAGGGAAGCAAGATTCTAGGAATGCTGACAACTAAATCAGCAAAGTAAGTAGCTAAAACTGAAAATGAAATTTGATTTGAGCTTCCTAGAAACCAATCCTTAAAGGAAAAGGTGAGTTATTAACCTCAGTAGGGTAGCAAACCATTCCGGTTAACAGGGGCTGAGGGGTTTCCCTGAACATGGGACAAAAAAAAGAGATGGTTTGGAGTTCCTGTCGTGACGCAGTAGAAACAAATCCAACTAGGAACCGTGAGATTATGGGTTCGATCCCTAGCCTCACTCAGTGGGCTAAGGATCTGGCATTGCTGTGAGCTGTGGTGTAGGTCTCAGACATGGCTAGGATCCCACATTGCTGTGGCTGTGGTGTAGGCCAGCAGCTACAGCTCCAATCGGACCCCTAGCCTGGGAAACTCCATATGCTTCAGGTGCAGCCCTAAAAAAAGACTGACTAAATAAATAAATAAATAAGATGGTTGGATACCTTACTACAATGTTTTATAGTATTTCATTTGGCCTCAGACAATTTAAAACACAGAAAACCTTGACTGTGTTTTCAGACCTAGATTAGCTCCCCAAGCATTATATATGCTAAATAATTGTCTCAGTATCCTGCTTGGGAATGATGACACGGTTGTAGAAAAATGAAGCCCTGTTAACTGCTGGTTTTCAACCATCATATCTCTCTGTTTGTTCAAGAGTCTGGGTAAGAGAGGCTTACAAATTCTGGGTTCAATTCTGCCAACTCCAGCTGTGCTTTAATTCTCTTTCCCAAGGTCATATCGGATTGCTTGCTTAAAAAAACATCTTCCCTACATCACAGGCAGAGATGCAGGCCAGGGACACTTCAAGAGCTTGGTGACAACCTAGCCAGAACTCACAGGTGAAATCAAACCAAGACCATGCAGTAAATCCTTCAAGCCGGCTGAGACGACAGCTCTGAAATCAGTGACGGGAACAGGGTCGTACCCAGCATTCCCCCCACAGCAACCCCTTGCAAATAAATATCTAATTACAATCTTAATATCTCAGAGCTAAAAAGATTCGTAACTATCATTTGGAGCAAATGTTTACAGATGAGTAAACTGTGGCCTGGAAAAAAGAAGTAAATTGCCCACGATAGGTCACAAAGCTGAGGCGAGACAAACTAAATGCAATGGGAAGCGAGCTATTCCTTCTCTAAGATAAGAAAATCCCAACAAACAGGTTTCATGAAAGAAAATAATGGATCACTTATGGGACCAGGATTGTAACTCCAATCCAGGTGATCTGTCATGGGTCATCACAGACTTCAGTTGTAAGTGAAAAAGGAAAGCAAATGTTTTACGAAACCCATGCAAAATAAATGAGCAACTATTCAAGTGGAAAAGACAAAATATCTTTAAGGGAAGGGCTCTACCATGACATGTTGAAAATTTTGAAAAACCAAAGGGACTTTAGACTAAATATTTTATAGGTATTTGCCAGCCAATTTAAGTTTCTATTTAGACTCAGGGCAATCTTTCTAAAAAATACAACATGACCGCATTTAACCAAGATACCAAATGCCGGTCACTGGGCTAAGGCACCAAGCACCGAAAAGAAAAAGCCAACGAAAAGGTAAGCCAGCATCCTGATAACATGCACACACCTTCACACAAACACTCCAAAGGTTAGGACAGAAAGATCCCAGTGAAAATCTCCAAATCTCAATCACAATTTCTCATTTCAGTGCACAAAAAAAATCAATGGATCAATCAAGCAGGCAATCAATTAGTATTTCTAAGCATCTGTTACTTGCACCTTCCCTGTGTTCAAAAAATTAACAAAACACTTGGGGGCGGGACCAGGGGGAAGAATAATGGAGGTGATATAGTTTGAAGTAAATGCCAAGTGACGAGGGCCGTTGTGTTGGCTGGCCGCAGGGATGGGAGGGGTGGGCAGACAGTTTGGACCAGGAGAGAGAAAAGAGGTTTCCTAGACATGGAAAGGCCTGAACTGACCCTCAGCAGAGCATAAACGTGAGAAGCAGAGAAAGCAAAGGCAACAAGGTGGAAAGGCCCAACTATACTTAAGTGACAGAAGCAACACACACGACTGGAACAAAGGCTTCAGGTGGGGAGCTCTCAGTGGGTGATGAGGGTGAAAAGGCCAGCTGAAGCTGACCGTGAAAGAATCCTCTACTCCTTGGGAGAAAGTCTGGTAACAGGGCTACACAGCTGTCCAGGCTGCCACTGCAAACTCCATTTTTCAAACCTTTTTCTTCATAAAAGGTATAATTTGATCCCTTGAATTTTTCATGGCTGTATCGCAGCACATCAGTCCTAAGGTTACATGATTTTTAAAAATCTCTGTGCATTCATAACTCATAGCTCATCGGTGGAATCTTAGGGCTACAAACAAGGGAAGACTAAGCCGAGAGTCCCTATCAGTCATTTTCCAAGGAATCTGGGGCAAAACATACTTTCTTTTGCCTGGTAAGAAACCCAATCCACAAAGTGCTTTGCTATTCTTTAACACAAAACGTCACACTAACTGAACAGAGCTAAAGGAATCCTTAGTCCAGCTTGCACACACTTCATATTTGGCAAAAAAGGAATTATTAGAAGCAGAAGACTAAAAGGAACATTTTCAATGAACACACAGTTATCGTTCAGAGAAGCCACTTAAACAAAGAAAAATCTTATTCCCCTTAAAAACTTTCCTTAAAACCATGTTAGAAATCCTTCAAAATCATGAATAGATTCTGATTTAAAGAAAGCCTAAAAATCTTAGAAGCAGTTTAGCATTAACCATTCACAAAAATTTCTTTCTTTTTTTTTGGGGGGGGGGGAGAAATCCCCTCATAGATAATTGAGTAGCTCTACAAAATATTCATACTTGCCAAGTAACATCCTAGTACTTGCTATAATGTCCAGGCAGTCAAGAAAAAGATATTTTTGTTTGGTTAGTGTTTCTAAATTTGAGGGTGTGTGTCTGTGTGGGTGTGTGTGTGTGTGAGTGTGTTGGGGGAGGCGGTCCTACTGTTTTTTTTTAAATGCCCAAATAAAACAATTACTTAAAAAAAAGGAGCTTGTGACTTGTACATGCCCCGAGTTCAGTTTTGCTATGAATGGCAAAAACAGTCAACAGAGCCCTAACCTCCTTTCTCTCTTGACTATACAATGGCTTTCAAAGGGGTTTAGTCCTACTATGAAAGACCCATGTTAGACATTGGAAGGGTCTAATAGAGAATGAGCACCAGGCCTTGAATAAACAAGGGAGATGGTGACCTTTTGCCCCTTCTGCTGAAAGCCCAGCACATCCTGTAGCCAAGGAACAGAAAAAAGCTGGTGCGCATCCAGGTGCTGCAAAATCCTTGCCCCTGCATTTCTCCCACACTTTGCTCTTCAGGCAGTTTAAACCACAACATGACTTAAACAGTATTAGGGAGTGAGAGAAAAGTACAATTCCTGGAACCAACTGTTCCACTGTCCCTTAATCCTTTGTTCCCCATATTGTTTGAGTCCTGCAGCATGCAGCACACGTTCTACGAGCAACAGGCAAGACAATGGATTTAGCACTGGTTGGACAATTAGTCCCAATTAGGCCTATTTCCCAGCTGAATGCAAAGGGCTGGTGGGGTGAGGTGGTGAGGGGGAACTACAGAAATTTTAAAGACATTTCATCACGGAGGCAAGCAATGCAACGCAAGGCAAACTGAACTAGGGGTCAGGAGGCTGGGCTAACATTTGCTGGGTGACACTAGGCAAACACGTTAACCTGTTGTTAAATGCTCTGTTGTTATCCACAAAATGTGGGCAACCCCTCATGGGCTCTAAAGATCTAATGTCAAATTGTGGGTGAAAGTATGTACTCTGAAAACGCTCAGCAATACACAGATGTAGAGATTTCCTCTCAGTTGTCCTGGGAACCACAGATACCTGTCTATTTTAGTGCATCATATACCTTTTACTCTCCCTAGCAGAAGTCATTTGTGACTTTGTTGTTTTATTTCTAGTTTCCTGATGGCTAATTTTTTTTTTAAGTTCATAACTGATACTTACATATGTACATGCGGCGGCTGGAATCGGCTCTGGTTGATGTTGTAGTGCGTGAACGCCTGGGTGGGGTTGGAGCTGTACTCATCCACCGTTATGGTAACCTTGCCTTGAGAAGGAATCCCATGTGCCATCCTTCCTCCCTATCGGCATGAGCAATTCACAACTTTCCGGAGCAAAGGATGGAAGCAGGCATGGCGCGTCTCAGCCAACCTCTGAACCCAAGGATCTACTCATCAATACCGCTGCGTGTTTCTGAAAAAAATAAATTAAAAGATGAGAACCAAGAAAGAGCTCTTCAGAGCGACGTCAGATGGGACACCGGGACATGAAATGGGTTCAGGGAAAATCTTCGTCTGTGATGCTGCCTTGTGGATAAAACCTTTCCCAACTCTCTACCCTGCATGTACTTCCGAATGGACATCACACTCCAAATGACACTGCTGGCTGCTAGCAAATCATTTCAATGGGGTTCCAACTAAGATTTCCTCTTTAATTATAATTATGGCACTTAACGTGAATTACTGAAGGGGCACATCCACAGTTGCCATGGTGTCTAACTATAAATGGTTTGTGCTCAAAGTGGAGAATCTTCCAAACCTTCCCCGCTAATTGGAATGTCTGGTCTGTACAAAGTTGGTATCAACGTGAAATCTCCATACTTAACACAGCCAGGAAACACCATGACAAACATCAATTTAAAACACTTTGCTCATAACAGATACCTGTGTGTAACCACAATACACACATAAGACGTGCACACATTGTGTATACTTTTTCCTTTCATGGTGACTCCCAAGACATACAGGTACTTAAGTCTGGTATACATGTAGATTCCACTCCAGCCAAGAGCCGTATGGTAAACCCTTCTTGCTAAATGTAATATAATTTCTTTAACCACTCCAGTCATGCAGGGGGAAGTCAAACACATCCAGGCTTGGGCCACCATTTTGGATGAATTCACTACCGTCCCTCTTGGAGCCCAGGAGTGGTCCAGGAAGGTAGCCATTGCATCTACCAGCTTGGTGCTATACAGTGTTCAGTAGTTGGTTTCATACTTAAAAATATATATATATCTCCATTCATTTCGATTCCCTTTATAAACATCAATATATTATTTGCTGCACTGGATTCGAAAATGAAGATGCTTATTTTTAATGAGGTGTGCAAAGACTGAGAAGAACACATCCCTGCTTTGAAGCTGTTGCAGTTTTTTCAGTGAGGTACTGAAGAAGCAGGCAGCACACCCCTTGGGTAACCCTGGAGTAACCCACACCCTCACTTTAAACGCTCCACATTAGAATACTTCCACCGTGTGCACCATTAAGCTCGGGAATCTTAGCTGCTATCTCAAATAAAAATATTTAGAATAATAAGATTAGATTTAAATTTGGCATGAAGCACCTTAAATATCAAGCAAAAGGCAGATGGCCTGCCATAGGCCATTTATTTTATTATTTTACAACCCAGGACTTGTGTAGTCCTCCATATGCTGGCTGGGCTAAGAAATTCCACAGTGTTCTACCCGAATCATCGCCTTCTTCATATTAGCAAAGCAGGCTAAATAACACCCACCTTGCCTGTGTTCCTAGCATACAACGTACAGCAGGCACTGCCAAGAGATGAATCCCTCCCGCTCTGGCATTTTAAACAAAGCGTCACTCTGGGTTCTCTTTCTTCCTGACTTCATGGGAGGTATGAGTCCTCTAAGCACCAGTGGACAGACAATCAGGTCGGTAGGATTAACTAAATTAAAATCTTTCCCTGCTCCTCTGATGCAAGATATCTATAAGAACTGCTTACAAATCATAATGTAGCAGTTTTCATACCAAGTTTGCAGCTGTTTCCTTAATTTCCCCCACAATTATATTTTACTGTCATTTTGCATAACAGTAAAACACAACACCTGCTTCAAATTGCAGTCCTGTTCTAAGTACTGTAATTCTCTTTTGAGACACAAAGTACCGAGACACGACTGAAGCGCAAAACTGCATAATTGCGCCATACTGAAAAGTAAATACAAATGAAAACATCTTCCTGTTATAGAAATGACTGTCATTAAAAAGAATGTTAGCCATCAACGCACAGAGGGGAAAAAATACACATTTTCAGACTGCAAGAACTTAGTGTTTGCATAAATTAGACCGTGGTGTAAAAATTACATGGCAATTCTTATGTGCCTGCCATCAAAGTCTATTGTGTGAAATACAGAACATTAAGAAGCAAAGGCAAGAAATTTCATGTCTAGACCCTTGTGACCTCTCCGTAACAATCTCTGCACTTGGTGCCATGGAGTAAACTTGCTAATTAAACTAAGCAAAACGGCCTAGAAATGAAAGATACATACCTATTATGTAAAAATGTGGACAATGACTTAGAGTAGTTAGCATCGGACCCTCCCATTCGAAGCCCAGAAAAGACGGAACTTAGACGGTGATCAATTTTGTACCTTTATGTGGTCCACTGTATCCTAAAGTCAACATAGGATTGCCTTTTCTATCAAGTGAGATCTGTGCCTCTTTGCACCTCTGCCCTAGTAAGACAAATGGAACATCTTTTCATCAGCAAGCACAGGCCTCTTGGTAACTCGGAAGGGCTAAATGGGTGGCTGGCACCTCATCTGAATTCATCTTTACCATGTTCTCTTTCAAATGTTTTATCGAAACAGTGCACCTGCAGCGTCTATCTTCTTTAATCTGGAGTCTTTTGAAGAAAATGTCAGACTGAGGCAGAGAGCTTCAAAACTTTCACAGGAACCTTTACAGACAAGTCAAGAAAAAGCTTATTTAAAAAAAAAAAATGTTACGTTCATCCCCACTCACATCACAAGATGATCATATCCCAAGAATATGAAACACCACACATGGGAAAGGTAAAATTTTTTTTTTTTGGTTAACTCTCAGGGACAGGGGACAATCAAAGGTCCCCTCCTCTAACCTGAGAAATTTGGAAAAAGCTTAAAATGAGACATACTGCCTAAAATTACCAAGAAGCTGCATTGCTTGTTTCATACCTTTAGGCAGTAAAGCCTTCTCAATGATCAGATTTTGGATCATCTCATCCACATCACATTTACATTACTTTTTATGTATAATATTTAAAGAAACCAGTATTCTTTTTTAAAATTTTCCATTTTTATACTTCAATACACTTGCTCCACAAAACAAAGGAACCCACTACTATATGCCAGGAATCCTAAAGAAAAATCTAAAAGGGACTGCCACTGCCAAACATTCATGCTGGTACTCCTTTGATTTTTTGCTTTAAAAAAAAATCATGTGAGCACATTTTCATTTCCTAGACAGCAATCACTTCTCCTGTGTCTTAAGCTGTGCAACTTGCAATGGTCTTTTTCAGGAATCTAGCGGGAAAATCTTTTAAAGTCTGCTGGCAATGAAAGGATTAAAAACTGAGGAATTAAATAACTGTCTCCACCTCCTAGACACCGTAAGTCCAATTTACCAAAAGTTTCAAAGCAACAACTCATGACCTCTCTAGCCGAGCACCGCACCGCACAGCCTATGAGAAAGGAGCCCGTGATTTCCTGGTTTAAACAAGGATGCTCATTCTATTCACTAACCCTGAGAAGATCGTCGACTGCCTAGCCGGACTTTGGAACTCGCCTGCTCCAACTCCTCTAAATTTCGCTCTCTCCTCCCTCTGCCGCACAGAACGAGTGCCTTCTCAACTCACATCCTTACTTTTTTATGCCCATCTCGTTACTCATCCCTGTATTGCGGAGCTGTATTCCAGGCGGCTTCTCCGCCAGGGTTTTTAGAAGGATGCACAAAGTTCTATGTGCCTCTGTCCACTGAGCGCCCTCCCTCCCGACGCACTTACACCTGAACTT
>PVHT021183666.1:18420732-18436393 GCA_004024745.2 Catagonus wagneri | reverse complement strand
ATTCGCGCGCGCGCGCGCGCGCACCCTGCCCTCCCGGCTCAAGCCGGCTCGTCCCAGCTACAGCTCCCCCTTCCTTCCTGGAGCACCAGCTCGCCTTACTCGCTCAGTCCCCCGAAGCCACCGCCGTAGTCTCCACTGCAGCCGCCCCTGCCGGCACTGTTGGCGCTGGCGCTTGCGGCCCCAGGCTCCGCTGGGCGCCTGTCTTTCTTTCTCCCCCTCTCCCCCAGCCCCAAATTGATTGATGACCACCAGCGGCCAATGGCTCTGACACCGCGCCATCCTCGCTCGAGCATCACAGCCCCACGCCCCCGACGTCAGCCTCCAGGGCGTGTTGGCATCCCCGAACCTTCAGTGCGGAGCCCGCGCCCGGAGCCGCCGCCTCCTCCCGGTTCTCTGCCGGGCTGCCTCCCTAGAGCGTCGGAGAAAGGAAAAGAGGGAGCTAGCAGACGGTTGGAAGGGAGTGTGAAGGCCACGGATTTTTCCCCTCTTTGGAATCTTTTTTCCACTTAAAGTTTTGTTTTTTTCCACCCTGACCTGTTAGTGTTTGTTTGCAGCATCTCAAATCAATTACACATTTTTCATGACCCGCATTTTCACTTAATTTAGGGTGTGTTGAGGGTGCGCGTGGTATAAATCTACCCCACCGGGGCATCCTTAATTTCCTTCCTTGCTGGTGTATTTTAATCCTCTCCCCAATCTCGAGGAAAATGACCCCTTCACCTCCTAGGCCGCAAAACCCAGTTATTCAAAGGCTTTACAAAGATAACCCAGTTACATGTAAATAGCAAAGAAACTCCAGCCTCTCTCGGGAAGAAATCGGGCGGCAACGGTTACTTTTTCTCGTCGCTCGTTCCCCGCCACCCAGCCAGGGTCGCCGGCTCTCTCCGCAGGCTGCGATCGTGGAGACCGGAGGCGGCGGAGGAGAGCGAGGTTGGGGAGCGGGGGAGAGGGTGAGAAACAGCCCCGCGCGAGAGCTGCGCGCGCGCGGGCGGCCCGGGGGCGGCCGCGGAGCGCAGCCGGAGCACAAAGCTGCGCGGCGCCTTCCCGGCCATGCACCTCACTCTGGCTGCCGCGGGCGGCCGGGGCTCGGGCCAACACAATGCACCCGGGCCTAGGCCGGGGCGGCTCGAACACATAACCCCAGGACTTTCTAGTAAACAGCTCGCCGTGCCCTTGTCCCCACCCCCATCCCCGCCGCCTGGCTTTCGCCGCTGCCCCTCGCCTACACCCCTTCCTTCCCTCCTAAGAAATCCCGGCGGAGGAGGTAGAGGCGAGATGGGGACCCCGGGAGGTCGGGGGGCGAGGACACGGGGGGGGGGGAGGGGAGAAGTGCAGAGGGGCAAGATGGGGAGTGGAAAGGAGACAGCTCCTAAAAAAGAATTCGCTTTCGTTCGGTGGCTGAAAATAAGCCCTCCTCGGGTTCCGAACTGCCCGGGAAGCGCCGGCTCGTGCGAATGTCAGAGGCACCGGGGCAGCCGCGGTCCGCAGCCTCCGAGCCCTTCGCACGCGTCTCTGACAAGGCACCTCTCACCCGGGCTCTGCTTTGTGTGTGCATTTTTTTCCCTTCCTCTCGCGCGCGGCACCAGGCGCCCGGCCGCCTCCTCCCCCTCCCCCGCCCTCCGCCTCCCTTCCCGGGGCGGATTACCTTTCCCGGGCTGCGCTCCGGGTCCCGGGGATGCCTTCAGCGCCCGGCGAGCAGGCGGTCCATCGCGGAGCGGCCGGAGCCGGCTGGGGGCGCGCGGGGGCGGCGAGGGGCGCGGGCGGGCCAGAACCTTCGACCCCGGAGGTCCCGCCGCGGGCTGGGGCGGGGGATCAGGGGGCGCGGCGCTAGAGTGAGGCGGGGGGGAGAAAGGACAGGAGCAGTCTAGCTCTGGGGAGAGAGCAAGAGAGGGGGCGAGGAGAGGGAGCGAGGGCGCGGCGAGCCGGAGGGAGCGAGAGCGGTGCAGTGACAGGGACTGCCACTGGGGTCAAAGGAGCACAGCTCCAGGAAGCAGGGCGGCCGAGGCGCCGCTCCGTGCGCGCTCCCCGGCGGGACCCCGCGCCCCCGCGCGCCCCTCCTGTAGCCCCGGCCCGCTGGAACCCCCGCTGGCGCCCTGAGGCACCGGGGTTGCAAGAGGAGGAGGGAGCTGAGGGCGAGGCCGGCAGCCTGCTGGTGTTCCCGGGTCAAGCAGGCGGCAGGAAGCTGTGCTGCAAGTTCATCATCATGACTGTGATCAGCGTAAAAATGATAGGGGACAGGAGAGGGTGGCTGCGGAGTCCCACGGAAATAAAGGGAGTTTTCCCTCCAAATGGGCGTCTTCTGCAAGGGGAACACACCCAGGCCCCAGGCCTCCCACCCACCGACCTGCCAGGCGCTGTCTGGAGTCCTGGCTCAGGTCCAGGGCCAAGAGCTTGCCGCGAGGGCAAGGGAAGCGGCTTGGGGCACTGCGCTCAAACCAAGGAAGGCGACCCTGGTCCCCTCCCGTCTGCTGAGCTTTCCTGGGAGAGAGCTGTGCTCCTTTTTACACACACACACACACACACACACACACACACACACACACACACCTTTCTTTCTGCAGTGTTGTTCCTGAGGAAGAAAAGGCCAACCCAGCTGATAATTCTTTCACCTCCATGAATTAAGGCAGGTTCAGTATAGGGAGGCAAGGAGAGGAAAAGACCTAATTGTTTACATTTTTGTCTTTGGGGCACATTTCCCCTAAAGGCTAAGCAATTCAAAAATGTTGTAAAAATCGAAGTTTGTCCTTTTTTCTCTGCTACTTTGGATTATGGAAGAAAAGATTTTCAGGAGGATATGCAAGCAATCTAAGGAAAGGAAAAGCCACTGTAATGCTAGAAGACAAGGAACAAGAAAGAGCAGGCTTTTAGAAAACTTGTTGGTGGGGGGCGGGGGAGGATGCTGACTGTGAAAGATGAGGTGGCCCTGTGATGTTATGCCATTTTGTAGGAGCTGAAGGTTTTGGACACCAACCAGCTCTCATTCCTTTCCAGGAGTCAGACTCAAAAATCTAGGCATTCTCCAAAGGAAAATCCAATGTATGTGTGTGACAGGGAGAAGTGTGCTGAGTATACTATGTGACAACTGACTAGACATCCTGGCTGAAATTATATCCCCTAAAAATAAAAAAGGATCTATTTCAACGTGGTCTCTGGCCTCTGTGCTGAGACTAATTGGTTTCCAGGGTCTGGGGAAGACAGGAGCCCCTATAAAAAAAGATCAAACGGATTTCATTTGAAAATATTTCCTTTTTTACAATGGGCTTTCTTGGCACTTGAATTTTAAATAAGCTGTTTCTTATGCCTGAGCTGAAATGAACGGGAAATGGTCTTGCTAATGTATTTATTTTGTTGTGAAATATGTCCAGAGTGTTGGTCCTTGTCAAATGTGCTGGGATCAAGCAGACAGTCACTTTCCTTGCCCAGCACAAACCGTAGCCAGTGGCATTGATGTTGAAGAATGCCAAAGATGGGGTGGAGGGCATCTTTATGTTCTGTTTTTGTTTTCCAACCCAGCAGTGAACACTGACTAGAATCATGTTTTTGAAGAAATGCTAGGTTTTATTTTCTTTATTCTATGAGTTAGCAGTACATTCCTTTTATCTAAATGGTTAAAATTTTTCAACTGATTTTGACTGATTTAATCAGTCAAGAAGAAAAAAGAATCAACACCAGCCAAGTAATTTCTGTGGTTTTTCTTCCTTAAAAAAATGATAGTCAATCAAAATAGCAAAACTAGTTCATACATGATCTTAAATTAAAATAATGTGCACATGCAAAATAAATAATAACCTGTTCTTCTTTAGTGGTACATTTTACTGGATACTTAATGCTATAAAAAAAATCAAGTGAGTATTCTTTACAAAGTTGATAGAAAATTGTTTATCATTTTACTGAGCGGGGAAAAACTGAGGTAAAAGAGCTTAAAACTGTAACTTGTACTATAGGAAGACGTCAGCCTGTACTGTATACTTGCTAATCAATTATCCATTGAGAGGTAGTGACCAAGCTGTATTAGGGTTATGAATTTTTATTTCCATTAGTCTACCAAAATAAAGAAGCTAGAGGAGTATAGTAAATTTAAATAATAAATTAGGAACAAAAGGAACTCACTTTTCAAATAATCCTCATCCCATAGATCTGAACTTATTGCATTTTGTTAAATCATATTCTCCACCAATACAGCTACCTACACTAAAAGCTTGTTTTAAAATGATTGGATGTGAACTATGTCTGTCCCTGACATCAGCTTTGAAGAAACATCAGGCCTCGTTATATCAAATTTTAAATGGTATACTCTGGGAGTTGTTGTTGTTTTTTTTTAAATAAGTGAGCCTGTAAGCTCCATTTTTGTTGTTGTTCTTAAATTCAATTTTTATTGTTTCTAATGGAAAACAAAAGAAGGATAAAAATCAAATGCCAAGTTTATGCTTGCCTCTATGCAAATATCACAAAATTTTTCCTTTAATGGAATGTAAATCTGGACCCTTTCTCCAGTGATTTCATTGAACAAACTGGCAAATATGCTTCCTGATAGACTGCTGCAATGTCTTTTAAAATATTGTTTCAGAATGCATTGAAGGAAGAAAATGAGAGAGACGAGCGTGGGAGAACCTTAGGTGGAAGCTTGGAAAGTGAATGTTACTTCCCTTGAAAGCTCAATGCTTTATTTGGATTTGGTTTTCACTCTCCCTCTGAGAACAAGTTTTCCAACACTTCAGGAATATTTGTATATGACTTAAAGCTTGGCTTAACCCTGCAGAAAAAAAAAAAAGCAACTATTTTACCTCTTTCTCTTTAAATTAGTTGCATTTTTATCGTTTTCCAGAAAAAGTTAAGGTATGTATTATCAGGAATCAAAGCCTGTTAATAGAACTACTGTTATGATGCAATTAGGAAAAAATCCAAGCCAGCCAATACCTTTATTCTAAATTCCTAAAGTTTTTACATTTTTGACCTGTTTTAAATGTTTTCATTGTAGCACTCTCAAGTTGAAAAACTATGCCCTCTATTCCTTTGTGGTTTTCATTCTTATGTGCTTTGCATATAGTAGAAACTTTGAAATACTTGTTAAATGACTTCATGAGTCAATAAATGAGAAAATAAGCAAGAGAATGCATGAATGACTGAGACAACTACACAATGAAGGAAAATCCATACCAGATATGCCTCAGATATGCCAGAACAGAAGTGATGTCATGAGATCACTGTGGAGGATGAGAGCTAAGACTTCCTATAAGTTCAAATAGTAAAATTAAAAGCATTTGTTAATGTCTTCAGAAATATGAAATAGTACCTAATATTTTGTCATAGGTTGATTTTCTTATAGAGAAGCTTAAGATTGTTATGTATTCCATCTACTTAAAGGCTACCTTCTTTTTAAATATAGTAGGGTACAAGTTAAAAAAAGATTTGGTATCTTAAAATTTACAGATATAATGTACCAAAATGTGGTCTCAAAAGAAAGTTATATGATTAACCTGATTCTTTGATAGATCCATTTATTTGTTTGTTTGTTTGTTTATCTTGCTTTCTAGGAACACACCTGTGGCATATGGAAGTTCTCAGGCTAGGGATTGAACTGGAGCTGCAGCTGCTGGCCTACATTGCAGCTACTGCAACACAGGATTCGCGCCACACCTGCAACCTACACCACAGCTCATAGCAATGCCAGATCCTTAACCCACTGAGTGAGGCTGGGGATCGAACCCGCATCCTCATGGATCCCAGTCAGGTTCATTAACCACTGAGCCACTAAGGGAGCTCCTCTTTGATAGATTCTTTTAAAAGTCCTCAATATAAATAATTTTTTCCTTTTTATTTAAAATTTACCTTTGGTTAACTAATAAAAATATGTATGACTAAGAAAGATTCAGGAAACACTAGAGCTAATGAAATTTTATTTCATAAAATACACTTTAGACATTATCTTAGAAGGACTAAATTTGATCTAGCTTTGCCAGCAACTTAAATAATACACATGGAGGGAATAGAAATTTTAAACTTTTGCAAAATACTCACTGATTCTTACCATGCTTACTAGCCAATGTTTAGCGTGTAGCAATAAATCAGAAGAGTATTATTTAGGTAATACTAAGTTTAATAATCCATTTCAAGAATCTTAACAGGATACTGAGTATATGTTAGTGTGTCTTCCATCCTAACAGACTTGCCTGATCACTGTCATCAGTTAGTGCTTGCTGAGCCCTTCCCTATATCATGGTCCCAATTGTGGAAAAGTATTTGGGATAGGCCTGTCATGGTGGAAGAGCAATCTTGTTGAAGTAAAAG
Source organism: Catagonus wagneri (assembly GCA_004024745.2). NCBI lineage: Eukaryota > Metazoa > Chordata > Mammalia > Artiodactyla > Tayassuidae > Catagonus > Catagonus wagneri. Next base: position 18,430,105 of record PVHT021183666.1, on the reverse strand, counting down.
CCAAAGTAATCTCTTGAAAGATGGGCAGTGTGGAAAACCCATAATAACCTGATTAAAGAAAATGTATGTGGGTGTTTTCAAGATTAATAATTCAATTTGACAAGCTAGTATGAGACGTATCGATATTTTGAGTAAGCAATATATAATGTAATTTTCCTTCTCAGTAAAAATAAATGAATGAATACATTTTTTTAACTTGACTTTGAGAGACCGGTAGAATCTAAACCCCATTTCTCTATTATTAATGTAGTGGTTTGATTACTCCAAAAATATTTTTTAAGCTCTGCTCTGTGCCAGGCAGAGTATTCAAACCATGTTGACGGCCTAATGATGCAAAAAGCAGAATTTTTCCCCCATTATGAAATGTATGGAATGTAATGCGCCAGCGGAGAGATGGTCTTCTAATAATCCTGCAAATAAATAAAAATTATATCCAAGAAGAGAAGAGGCAATTGGCACAAAGGAATCGTAAAACAGGGGCATTTTCCCTCCTCTGAGTAAAGACTTCTGTGATGGAGGAAAGGAATACAGGATGTTACAGGAAAAAAAAAAAAAAAGAAGCAGTGTGGTGGGTTGCTGAGCACAAGAGGGGCCTGGGTCCAGATCGGTAAGCAGAGGCTAGAACTGAAGGGCCAAATTAAAAACACTTGAAGGTCACAGCTAAGGCCCTGTTGAAGATGTTTGACTTTATTCTGAGGGCAACTGGAAGCTGTTTAAGGATCTCAAGTAGAAAGACTAACATTATTAGATTTATGTTTTGCAAAGGTCACTCTTCCCCCAGCGTGGAGAATGGATTTTAGGGGGCTAGGGTGAACTTTGGGAGGCCATTTAGAAGCTATTGCAATCACTGTGTTGGAGGTGATTGTAGCCCTCAATAGAGCAGTTTGGAGGAGATGAGACGGAGAAACACAAATGAATTAAAGAGATAGGAATGTATTTTACATAGTAAAAGCAGAGAGGACCAGAATCTTGAAACACTATCTGAAAGTTGGTGTTACCCAGCCAGAGAGGCTGAGAGCCATACCTACCCACTGACTTCCTTTCTTAAACTCTTCATTCCATTTGTAGGTGTGGGTCAGCCTTCTCATATCTCCAAGCCGTCTTCATTGTATTCTGTACACAGCTTTTGGAATCCCACCTTGTCATGAAGAATTGCAGTATTAACTACAACTGTGGCACACACAAAATGTCACTGATCTAATTTTTGCGAACATACGGAAGTCCTAAACCTTTATCCTCCATTCAATGTCCCACATTTATTTTTGATCCACCTATGGACTTGCCTTATTTTATATGAAATATAAATGTAAGAGGTAAATGTATTTGTTTTGCTTTAACATTTTAATTTAATTTTTTTTTCCTTTTTATGGCCGCACCTGTGCACTTGGATTGTCCCAGGCCAGAAGTCAAATCAGAGCTGCAGCGGGGGCCTGTGCAACAGCCATGGCAACACCAGATCCCCTCATCTCTGACCTGCACTGCAGCTTGCAGCAATGCAGGATCCTTAATCCACCAAGTGAGGCCGGGAATGGAACCCCACATCCTCACAGAGATTACATCTGGTCCTTAACCCACTAAGCCACAATGGGAACTCTATTTTGTTTTGAAAACAAACAAATTTTGTTTGCTTTACAATTTTTAGATGCTACATCAATTTTACATCTGTTCTCATTGGAACTAGTTCACTTATAATTAATATTCCAAACAATATTCTAAATGATTCTTTTAAAACTGGTTGTTTTTTAAGTGAAATCTTCAAAGAAACAGATATACTTTCAGAGGAAATACCTGATTATGAGTAAGAATATTGCTCTTTTGGTGCAAGATTATTCCAGGCAGACCCAATTAGTCTTCACAAATGCATTGTAAGGAAGATATTCTAGGTGTTGGTTTCCTTGTTGGTGCCAGCTAAGTCACTATGGCCCTGCTTAGCAACTCAGACTTCCAAGAAAAGATGCAATGGAAATAAAAAAATATTTTAGGACATCTATGATGGAACCATGTTTTCTAAATTTACCCCTTTCCTCTCATTTCTACATTTTGAAGTTCCATCAGTTTCTTCTTCTGTTCTCATGATTTCCCATAGTGACCACCTATAAATGAAGCAAAATCTGCACTCAGAGAACAGATGAATAGCTAAGATCTATGGGACATGGTTTTACTAGATGCTGAAATAAAAGGAAGGTTTATGGGAGGGTAATTTTAAATCACAGCACTATATCAAAATCCCTATTTTATGCTCAGTACAGAAGGAACTATAAAAAGATTATTTTTTTCCTTCTCAGTGTTTTTCTTTTTCTATTCATTGTTTTGTGAAAATTAGAAAATATGGACAAGCAAAAAGAAAAAAAAATAAGAATAGCTGTAATGTTATCATTCAGAAATATCCACTGTTAACATTTGGTTATGTAGTTTTTCAGTTAAATGTGTTTTACAAAACTGGAATAAAATTGGGAATACATTTAAGTGTGTACTGCAGTAGTTGAGAGAAAAGCAGGATTGGAATCCCATCTCTGCCTCTTACTACCTGTGTGGCCTTGGATAAGTTTCTTAAACCCTCTCTGCCTTGATTTCCTCATTTGTAAAAAAGAGATATTAAAAGTACCTGCTTTGTAGAGTTATTACAAGGATTAAATGAGTTAATATTTTTTAAGAGCTTAGAATAATGCATGATATATATCAAGCAATTATTACAGTCTTGTAATTCACTTCTAAATTTTTTAAATATGAAATTAACAACACAATCCTTCTAAAAAACTCAATACCAAAATAAATTCAGAAGTAAAAGTTCACCTTTCTTCCTCATATCCCATCACCTGTATAACCTGTTTTTTCAACTGAATAGATACTATGAACATGTTTCCATGTCATTAAATATCATTCTAAGGCTTTATAAATAAGAACTTTCATTGAAAGAAGTGCTATGCACATTATAAGTTCAGAATACCCAACAGTCCATATTCCATTTCAGAACACAGCATGTATATTATAATCATGGAGATTACTTTAAAAGATTCTCCCTTATGGATTCAGTAGTCCTAAAATTTATTGAGAAGATCTTTCTGATAGTTACATTTATGGGAATGATTGAATTGATCTTTGAAATACCAAAAGATTTGCGTTAGTTTATTGTCAGATTACTAATAAAAATAATTTCTTTTGAGGCAAGAGCAATATTCTACAAAGCAAATTAAGGATTTTATGTTTTGCTAGCTGCGGTGCAGTTTTGGTTATTTACTCTGTTTAAAGTCTTTTTTTTTTTTGTCTTTTTGCCTTTTATCTAGAGACGCACCCGCGGCATATGGAGGTTTCCAGGCTAGGGGTCTAACAGGAGCTATAGCAGCTGGCCTTCGCCACAGCCACAGCAACGCGGGATCCGAGCCGCGTCTGCAACCTACACCACAGCTCACAGCAACGCCAGATCCTTAACCCACTGAGCAAGGCCAGGGATCGAACCCGCAACCTCATGGTTCTCAGTCGGATTTGTTAACCACTGAGCCACGAAGGGAACTCCTACTCTTTTTAAAGTCTTAAGCAAAACAAATAAGCTGATAGTTTGCTGAGAAGTGATGATTAATTGGTATTTAAACTTTACCACCAATTGTTGATGTAACATTTATTTGCATACTTCCGAGTTGTCTAGAATATATAAAGGGCCCTAATCTGTAGCATTCATTTGACAACAGGGGGTTCAAATGTGATGGCAGTAACACGGGGAAGTGGTAGAATATAAGAGAGGGAGGATTTAAGAATTCTTTGGAATGCCCCAGTTCTTTGGCAAATTCTATGACTGCTGCGTTTCCATCAGCTGGAATATGAAGTATATGGAAGTTTATATGGCCAGGGTTTATCTTATTATAAGATTTGCACATCAAAATGAAATAGTGTGTGGTAATCTTTAACCTTCACCATACACACATGCTAATTTAGTTTAACAGATATGGGTGTGTTTAGCGGGTCAAAGCGTTGGCCTGGTGGAAGCTAAGATTTTCATTTTAGAAAAGAGAAGTTTCCTAAGAGAAAAACATCCTCTACCACAGCTGTTAGCTAACCGGTCCCTGCATATCTTTGAGGCATATGGAAATTGATGATGAAATTGTCTGGTGTAACTAGAAATACAATTTGATGAAAAGTGGAGCAATGAACTGTGAGAAACCGTTCAACTAGTGTCATCAAACAGTGCTTCAAAAATAATGAAACAGAACTACTAGCCCCTTATGAGTAATATGGGGTAAAAATGAGGAAAGCACATGGTATGTAGAAAAAGTTTAAATATGAGGTAATGCTATTTTTAATTACGATTATTACAAAGACCACTCCAAAAGACTACACCCAGACTCCTTTCCATTTATCTCTAAGTAGACAATGACATCACGTCTCCTTTAAATTATTCAGACTCAGGGGACGGAATTGGCTCATTCAATAGGGAATGCCATGTTTGGTGTTGGCACAGTCCTTAAAGCCTCACTCCACATTATACCCAAACTGAAAAGCACATTTGATGATGGCCAAATGGTTTTAAAAAAATCCTCTCTAGATTTTAAGCACTCAGAAAATCATGAGGAACAAAAATAGAACTGCACCATAAGGTATAATCATAAAACGTCATAGAAAGAGAAAACTTAAAGCGAAAAACGGTCCAGTCATCTGAAGGCTAACAGTTCGTGAAGTCATTAGAAGTCATTCCATACGGGCTGAGTTTGAGGAAAAGTCAGAGGTTGCTTTGTTCTTGACTCTGAGTGAAATCAAAACCTATCCAGACTCTATACAAAGGCAACTGCGTTCTGCCTTTTTCTTATTCAGTATCCGCCACTAAACACACGTAAATGACTTATGTTCAGAAAAGTCTGTGATTCTGTTCATATTAATTCATGTCTCATGGCCAAATGCCGAAGCACAGTCAAAGAGGGGGGTAGAAGGCTGCCTTTTCAAACAGGCAAGAAAATTTGTACCAAAAGATCACAGGGCGACAGAGACAGCTGGAAAAATTGGAGCTGGAGCTCTGATTTTCGTGCCAGTGTTACACCTAATGCAAAGGGAATGCAGATGATAGATTTAGAGTTATGTATGTTGGTTAGTTCTTCAACACTGTACATACACAGAGGTAAAAATGTAACATTTTTTTAAAGTAATATCATACAAACATAACAAAAAAAAATCCTTGCTGTCCCACTGAATTAATATATCAGAATCCAGCAACGAAATGCTAATAAAATAAGATTAGACATATAACGAATAAAGAGTAAAGCAGTAGCTCCAAAATAGGCTGATAGAACTAGGTGTTTTACTAATGCCCCTCAATAATCATTTCTTTGGGAAAATAGTCTTGACAACTGTTTTTACACACATGAAATTTTCTGCAAGATGGCTTAAAATGCTTGGGCTGCAAGGGACTTTCCAATCAAAGGTTTTAGGACACTTGTGCTTCTGAGAGGAACATATGTGATTTTCCTTGGGTTTACAAGTGGTTTTATTCATCATGGAGAATGAAAAACCAAGATGTTGGAGGTAATTCTCTATAACATCTCTATTTGAATGGACCTTTTCATTTAAGGTGCTATTCAACATAATTTTGTTCAGAAGAAGTGTGTCATCCACAACTGAAATGCTATGTGTAAAATGGAGATCATTGAAAGTTTTATTGAGATGTGTTGAGTCTCTGGAGTCCGTGCTGATTCCGGCTCTGTTTTCAGACTCCAACACTCTGCGGCCTTTGACAGGCATGAAGAAAAGCTAGACCAAAACAGTTCTTACAGTGCAGCCGGTGGTCACAAAGAACAGCCCATGGAGATGTCTGTCACTGAAAGAGTGGCCTCTGGAAGAGAACCAAAGAGGAAAAGAGGTGGAAATGGAGTCAGTGTGTGTGTGTGTGTGTGTGTGTGTATGAGAGAGAGAGAGAGAGAGAGAGAGAGAGAGAGAGAAGATGAAAATATAATATTTGAACTCTAAAGTGTAATAAAAATTAAACCCTGAAAAAATCAATGGCTGAAATCACAGGCATATATTATTTCTTCTTCTATCTCCAAGAACTTCATTAATAAAAGAGTTTGAAGGTATAGCTTTCAATCACGCAATTTCATTAACCAAAAAAACTTCTAGAACCTTCTAGCATCTTAGGGAAATTGACTAACAAGCTCCAGAAGGAGGGATGGTATATTTCTAAGGACAACATGCTTATTCTCTTACTTCACTATTTATTTCAACATTTAATCAATAATGAAGCAAGAGAATAAGCATGTTTTTCACCTTTAGTAAAACAACATCTTATTCTACAGGTTAAATATATCATTAGCTATTTTTCTAGCTTGTTTTTTTGGCATCTATGTGCTCTCATGTTAAGATTCTTTTATTTTTTAGGGTGATATTTTGATGACTGACTGATAATATTTAATGGAACATACATTTTTATTTAAAATGTGTATGCATTTCTCAAAGTCTTTTTAAAAAGGATTAAAATGCTCTAAACACATATGTACGTAAATTCATGTACCCATAATATGTAAATTCTTGAAACAAACCTGGTTAAGATAAAATCATAAGCTAATATGTAGCTAGGCTTCTATCCTGCCTTTCTCTCAGCACTCCCCCTCCCCCCGTTTTCCAAATAAACAGCAGGCCCTAAGGGCTCTTTGAAGTCACTAGAGTGTTTAGTGCCAGCAATCACTGGTTCATGTAGCTTATCTTTTCCTGGTATTTCTATGTGATTTAATAGTTCCAGCCTGGCCAAGGGAATGAAAACTTCTGGGTCTGTTTCTGGAAGCAGTGCACTCCCCATTGCCATCTGTGATAAACCAAATAACCTTTCTCTGCCTCAGCTACTTTCTTATAATCATGTCTGTTTTGCAGCAATGGAAGGAGCTTGATGTAATTGTTGGAATCGTTCATTAGTGAAGCAAAGCTGCCTTCTGAGTCATGCAGGTGTATCTAGTAATTAATTAATAAATAAGTAGTAACCTTGGATGGTGATATTAATTAAATATCCAACATTAAAGTAGCATTTAATTGCCAAGGGATTAATAAAACAAATCCTTACTCTATTAGGTTGGGATTCCTTAGTTATAAGTAATAGAATCTGACCCTGGCTAAGATCAGCAACAGGGACTTTATTGAAAAGTAACAGGATTACATCCAATCGAAAGGCTCAGGATGGTGGATTAAATTTTCTGAAAATGATTGCACTAGTATATATTCCATCCCATGGGTTCTTATAATCTGATGTTGATGGTATTCTGTTGAGAGGTGAGAGGGTCTATGTTCTTTCCCCTTGCATATGGGTGGACTTTCACATTTCTTCAATCAAGAAAGTAGCAGAAGTGACACTTAATGACTTTGGAGGCTAGGTCATAAGAAGAGATGGAGCTTCTCCGTGGATCTTTGGGTCCTTGAGCTGCCACATAAGAATACTGGCCACCCTAAAGCCACCATGCTGGATAGACTGCATAAAGGTTTCGAGACACGTCCAAGGAGATCCATCTACTCTGGTCCCCAGCTGTTTCAATCTTCTCTGACATGATGCTGGGCATGTGAACATGCCTTCAAGCCCCTCCTTCAAGCCACCACAGACAAAAATGGGTAGAAGAGAAACAAGCTGTTCCTGCAGAAACCTGCCTCAACTGCAAAGTCTTGAGCAAAGTACATGATATTCTTGTTGTTGTTTAAACCATTAAGTTGGGGTAGATTGAACCACTTGGTCAGGAAGCAGGAATCTAGAAGAGAAGATGGAAAGAGCCGAGAACCAGGAGCTAGAGAAATATTTTGTAGCCTTGGTACTGTGGTCGTGGTACTGCCACTAGGATGACTTAACTCCAAATGTCTCTTCCCTCCTGTATCACTAGTTTGAGTCAAAGACCTGAAGAGTACATCCATGGACCAAACTGAGACTGTAAATCCACCTCCTCCTATATCTGAGTGATTCAGGAAAGATTTGACACAAAGAGCCCCAGTAGCTGCTATGACTCCTCACTAGGAAAGCAGGCACCTGGATTTATCATCCTCACCAAGACTATGACATGGAGGGAAAGAAATTTGCCAAAAAAACTTTGGATGTTTTTCAGAAGAGCAAACAGAGGCAAAAAGTAAAGTGCAATGAATCCAATCAGACCACATTTCACTCTGCTTAAATAAACAGGTTTCTATAGTTATAGGATCCTTGAATACAAATTAATAGCAAGCAAAATGTACATATTGTCTACTAATGGTGTTACTGAATAGTCATTGAAATAGTCTGCAAGATAAAGTAGTTCACTGCGTGTTAGATATTCTTCCTTCCTTTCTTCCCTCCCTCTCTCCTTTTTCTCTCCCCCCTTTCATAATCTTTAATAATCTAGTATTTTGCACTCAGTCTACAACATATTCACAAACATAAGAAAAGAGCCTGCAGATTACAAAAATACTTAGAGCTGGTTTAAACGTTTTTTGGAGCAGATGAAGGAATAAACAAATAATAAATTAATAAAATATTTTTAAAATTTCCAGGGCTATTGTTTCTCAAACTATGGTCCTTTTTCACTTGTATTTAATCCGTATCAAATATGGGGCTCAATACACACACACACACCCACACACCCACACACACACGCATACAATTGCCTCAATCATTTTCAACCAAATAAGCTGCTCAATTTCTTGAAAATCGTAAGGCTCACTGATTGTTCAACTGGATTGGAGGTTTATCTGACTGAATTGAAAGGCCATTGATCCAGTGGCCCCATGATAGAAAATGCAGAGGATAATTTTCCCTAACTGTCATGGTTCATTCAAGTTTTAATTTGTTTTAGTTATTTAACAGGAGACATTGCTCCCTTTTAAAGGATAATGCATGCAGTAGGAAAAACTGATTCTTCATCACTGAGATTTCTCTATGACTTTAAAAAGGAGAAACACATCCTTTAAACCAGGATGCCTTCTTTTCTATGGAAAAGTCATCTGTAGAAGACTCACAATTTCCACAAGAATTTAAATCAAATTACATATGTTTAGACAATATATACCTAAAAAATACATCATGGCTAACCTAGTTTATTATCTTTCCTTGAACATGCATAGAATGATTGGAGAATACAGCAAAATATGAAGAGTTCAATCCAAGCTTGAGAGTCTTGTGTGGTTTCAAATTTTATTGGTGAAATTAGTTTATAAATAGAACTAGAGTAAGAAATGGGGGGGAGGGAAGAGAAATACGGATATCTCAGCAATTGAGAATAACAAAATTCTGTTTTGAGGTTTAAGTGACTGTTTTTCTCCTTTCTTTTTCTACTTTTTAAATTTGTTTTTTTACTACTTCTGTTTCTTTCAGTCTTGATTTGGAAAGTGGCTCTAGCGTGGAAAAGCAGTGTAAAAGTGAAAAGACCAGGAGTTCCCTTCGTGGCTCAGT
>PVHT021183666.1:18199904-18420632 GCA_004024745.2 Catagonus wagneri | reverse complement strand
CCTCCCTAGTAACTTCCATTCTACTTTCTATCTCTGTGAATTTGACTACTCAAGGTGTCTCTTATGAATGAAATCACACAGCATGTGTCCTCTTGTGACTAGCTTATTTCGCTGTTGTAATGTCGTCAAGATTTATCCATGTTGTAGCGTGTCAGAGTTTTCTTTCTTTTTAAGGCTGGATAATATTCCACTGTGTGTATATACCATATTTTGTTTAATCTTTCATCTGTCGATGGGACTTGTGTTGGTTCCACCTTTTGGCTATTACGGATGATACTGCTGTGAACATGAGTATACACATATCTGAGTTATTGCTTTCAGTTCTTTTGAATAAATAGACAGAAGTGGAATTATTAGGTCTAATGTCTCCAGACATTGCCAGATGTCCCCGGGGGCGGGGCGCACAAAATTACCCCAGTTAAGAACCACTTAGCTAAAGGAACAAACTTCTTTGAACAATAGTATTTCCACAGAGGTAACTCACGGACTTTTAGGTTTAGAAGGGACATCAGAAACCATCTGGCTGAGTAAATGAACTCTACCTCATCTCTAAGACTGTATTTGGCCATAAGCAGTGCTTGGTAAGTGAGTCACCCAAAGACCACCTTGAACTTGCCCTACCAGTTCTTCTCCACTTAATCTCTCTTAGTCCACTAGCTTCTTATCATCATGTTCTACTTGCTCATGTCTCCATAGCCTATACCTTCTGCCTTCTAGTCACCAGCAAAATCTTAATTGAGTAATCTATAAAACTTCAACTTCCATTTATTTCTTAATCAATTAACATCTGAATACAGTCACCTAATTGCTAGATTCAATCATGTTTTATCTTTGTTCTTGACATAGTCATAGCACTATCCAGTGGCATCTGACCTAAATCTCCAGTGGGTCATTTCTTCCACAAGTATTTATTGTACCTACTATGTTTCATTGTGTAATAAGGAATTTCACTGGCTTTTGTCTCTGGTTCCTGGAAGTAACTTCTAAACAGCTGGAATTTCCCAGTTGGTAGGTGTACCTTTGCTATTCATGGGGCACCCCTCAGACCACACTTGGAAGTTTATGCTAATGAGGAGACTTAGAATTGGTCCCCTAGATAGTTTATGTTAATGAGATGAGTCAAGATGGGGGCTGGCCATGCCAGAAAGACCAACTGTATAATCAGACTTTGTGGCTTTGAGCCTCAGAAGTGATGTAAACCCAACCTCTGAGGAGATAGGTAGGGCTGGAGGTTGAGTTACATAGGCAGTGATTCAGCCAATCCTACTTATATAATGAAATCCTGATAAAAACTCTGGACCCTCAAGTTCAGGTAAGCTTCCTTGGTTGACAAATACTCTGGTACTAGTACATGTTGGTGTGTGGAGAGGGTCATGTGCATCCTGAGGACAAGGAAGCTTCACATTTGAGGACTTCTTAGACATCATTCTATGTGCCTCTCCTTTTGGCTGCTTCTCATGTGTTTCCTTTTGCTGTAATAAAACTATAGTCATTCAGCATAGGGCCTTCCTGAGTCCTGTGCGTTGTTCCGAATTATCAAACCTGGGGAGGCAGTGAGAAATTTTGAATTTGTAGCTACCTGGTCGTAAGTGTGGCCTGGAGATTCCCTAACTTGTGATTGGAGTCTGAAGTCAGGGCAGTTTTGTGGAGGACTGTACCCTTAATCTGTGAAGTTTGGCTTAACTGTAGGAAGTGTCATTACAGTCAACCTGAAGCATTCTGCAACACCACGTTGAACAAAACATTGATTCCTAGCCTCGTAGAACTTAGAGTAGAGAGACAGAGAGATATAAAATATAACCAGACAACCAAACATAGAAACTCCTCTGGGTACAAACAAGTTAAATTTCCAAAGGCTGTTCATGAGTCTATTTGTTTCTAAGTCCAAAATTATACCATAAAAGTGATGAACACACACATATCAATTAATCTTAGGTTTCATTTTGTTTACATCATAATCTTATGCCACTAATTAGTTGTTTTCATCATTCTCGCTGCTTGTACATTCATTGGACATAATGACATTAATAATGCTCATAAAACACCTTAAAATTAGCACAAATTTAGTAAGCACTAGAGAACTAAGAAAAATGAAAACAAGATGACTAACACTGAAATAACTATATGTGATCATTTCTGTCTTCATTTGTTGGTATACAGAGTTAACCTGGCTTTGTTCCAGGGCAATGTTTTGTTTATACAAGTGTCTATGTATTTCTTAAGTTGGACTTTATAAAGGAAGGATACACACACACACACACACACACACAGATAAACAAGTGGCCCATTTAGATGGAAGTTTAGGGAAGGCTTCTCAGTGATCCAGAGGTTGAATAAAAATTAGTCGGTCACAGCGGGGAGGGTATCATCAAAGAAAGAAGACCTAACAGGTACAAAGATCATGAGATAAGAAAGCTTGGCACACAGGTGGCAAAAGGATAGTCTATGTAGGGGGTGTGTGTCTGGGAGTGAGAAGGCAATTAAGTGAAGGAATCTGCCTAGCAGGATGGCACCAAAGCTCAAATATCAGAGGGCAGTGATGGTTGAAATTAGGTTTGGGTAAGTACTATAGCTAATACTGGGAAACACGTCAAACCGGTCACCCCTCCAGGCTGTGAGCCTCCTGAAGATTATGAGTGTGTGTGTATATGTGTGCGCTTGCTTGCTTGCTTGCTTCCTTGTGTGTATGGGTGACTTAGAGTTATAATAATTTGAGATTAATAGTAGGAGGACATCTGGCATGAATTAAGTCAGGAGCTGTATGAATAGTTTCCATGAATTATTTTACTTAACATTAATAGCACTTATGAGCTATGTATTATTATTAATTTATTTTAAATAAGAGAAAGGAATATGGTTGAATGTTTAGACTGGGATTCGAACTCCAGCAGTATGGCTCCAGAGCCCTCCTGGCTAACTTGGTTCTGAAAACCATGCCCATGTCAGGGTGTAACACAGCGGGAAGTGTACTCTCTTCTCCACTGCATAGAGGACCAGTTGTGAAAATGGAAAGACTGTGGCTGTATTTCCACACATCCAGCCTTCTGTTAGAAGTGGCTATGAATTACTCCCAGAACCAGCCCTGAGCCAGGTACCCAGACTCGGGCCTAGTGAAGTAGGAGTTGATATGGAAGTCGCCTGAGGATTAGAAACATATTTGGGGAAATGCATTTCTTTAGAGGACTGGACTTTGTTAAGTCAAATGAAGGGGATATGGCTTTTGGAGGGATACTGGGATATTCATGCAGGGGGAACTGCCTTTAAACTCATGGAATCTTCTGGTTCTATGAAGTTATCTGGTTATTGCTCTTCGTTTCCATCATGGTATTAATATGGTGCTTCTATCCTGACCTTTATGTATACAAGTTGAAGACACTTATCTGAACCAATTCCATTTCCTCTTAGTTTGTATTAATCTAGCATCAAAACTCTCCAAATTGAGCCTCATTAAGCTTATTTAACTACATTTCCTAAAATTCTTCAGTGTTCTTGTAGTGCTCGACGTGCTGATAGTCTTATTGTTCCCTAAGGTTCTTATGCCTTCCCACTTTAATGCACAATTAGCCAAAATAGTCTTACCCATTTTATTCCACTTTTTTTTTTTTTTTTTTTTAAACCATGCCTATGGTGTGCAAAAGTTCCTGGGCCAGGGATTGAACTTGCTCCCCGGCAGTGACATAAGCCAAAGCAGTGACAATGCCATATCCTTAACCTGCTGAGTGCCCAGGGAGCTCCTCCATTTTATTCCGCTCTTTTTTTTTTTTCCTTTTTACAACCGCACATGCAGCATATGGAAGTTCCCAGGCCAGGGGTTGCATTGGAGCTGTAGCTGAGGCCTACACCACAGCCACGACAACACCAGATCCAAGCTGAATCTGTGATCTACACTGAAGCTTGCAGCAATGCTGGATCCTTAACATGCTGAGTGAGGCCAGGGATCAAACCTGTGTCCTCATGGGGACTATGCTGGGTTCTTAATCCACTGGAACTCCTTATTCCACTTTCAAAGCCCACATAGTTCCACGTCATTTCATGAAGGTATTTCTTGAAAGTTATTTCTTTTCTAAATTACCCGTTGTCTGTGTGATAGTTTTTGAGCATGGTTATATTTCTTCTTTATTACATGCTGCTTTGGTATTTCTCTGTATGTTTGAGGCAGAGTTTCAAACATGTGTGAAACAAACTCCTGGTGGACATAGAAGAGATTTTAGGTGGTTTCACGGTTGGAGCAATGAAAAGCTTCCCACCACATTGTGAGAAATGTATTTCTTCTTTGACTCTTTTTCAATAATTGGGATTAGGACAAGTAAAAATATTGGTTTTGTATTAGTCTATATTTAACACCTATATAACCCACACACCTCTTTATATGGAAAAGAAAATCTCTTAGTATCTGGATAGAATACAACAAATTTTGCTTTCATTGTATTTATTTTTACAAACATAAATATAAGTAATAGAGATAAACCATTTGCTATAGTAATATAAAATTTTTAAATAAATAGATTTAATTTAAAATATGAGTAAATTAAGAAAAATTAAGTAGTACTAGTACAGTCTGTGTGTAAATGTACCCAAAATCATGAAGGGATACATGAATGCCTGAGGTATGGAAAATTCGGGTTTTATGAATATCCATGCTCTGTCACCATGAAGCATATCATTCACTGAGGTAATGATATTCTTAAGAAGAAATAGTGGACAATGGGAAAGTTCGTGTGGATAGTGGGAAATCTCGTTTCAGATTTTGGTAATGAGGGCTTAAGAGTCAGGTCACCTAGACTGGAGCTGTGGTTCTATCATGTGTTGGCTGTGTTAACTTAGATGATTATCTAGACTTTAAGGCAACATCATCTAATGAAAATTTCTGTGATGATGTTCTATGTTCTATATAATCTGAGGTGAATGGCATGGTTGACACTACGGAACATTCGAAATTTGGCCCAAGGGACATCTGAGGGACAAAATTTTATTTTATTTTATTTTAAAAATTTTGTTTTGTCTTTTTTGGGCTGCACCTGCAGCATATGAAAGTTCCTAGGCTAGGGGTCGAATCAGAGCTGCATCTGCCAGCCTACACCACAGCCACAGCTATGCAGGATCTGAGCCACGTCTGCAACATATATCACAGCTCACGGTGTTGCCAGATCCTTAATCCACTGAGTGAGGCCAGGGAGTGAACCGGCATTCTCGTGGATACTAGTCAGGTTTGCTACTACTGAGCCACAATGAGAATTCTGAGGGAAAGAAAGAATTTTAAATTTTATTTAAATTCCTTTGAATGGCAACATGTAGCTAGTGGCTACTTATTAAACTATGCAGTACCAAAACTCAGTTTTCTCATCTATAAGATAAAAATAATGACAATATTTGCCTCTGGGGTTAGCTTGAAAGTTAAATGGGATAATGCACACAAAGTTTTAGTTTATTTAGTACTTGGCACAGAAAAAGAACTTACTAATATTATCAATATATTTAACTAGCTATATTGGTAATTTGTTTCATGTCTCTGAAACTCAGTAGTTGCTTTTGAATCTTAATTTAATGTTGCCTAAGACCACCTGAATACTAATGTATCCTGTCCAGATCTGTCACTATATTCAAGTGTAGGATGCATAGTAAGGGCTCAATAACAAGGAGCATAGGAGAGCTTTTGTTGTGGGTGGATTTCTTTTTCAATCTTATTTTACCTTGACTTCAAATTTCTTGGCATTGTGAAATTAAAAAAAATTCAAGGTGGCCAAAAGAAACTTTGAGTAAATTAAAAATATTACTTTATGCCAAAAACAAAGGCATTCTGAGTTGGAACTCAAAGTAAATGTGAAGATTTTTTTTTTTAACTGATTCTGTTATGTGTTCAAGTTTCTGATATTCTGGTCTGATTGTACCAAATAACCTCCCTCCCTTGAGAATAACAAGAGTGGCCACTTACTGAGAGCTTATGACATGCTTAGCACCTGCCTTGTTTTTATTGCTTATTCCACAACAGTCTTACAATGGAGATGCTGTTATTCCTATACTAAAACTGATCCTTGGAGGGATCAAATGAGTTGTCTAAGGTCACACACCTAAAAAAATAGAATCCTTCCTACCCAGTCCGAAAGCTTCCTGTCTTTCCACTATAGCACAATGCATTTTGGCAAGTACATCTAATGACATTATGATAGCTGCTCAATCATTATATAATCCAGTTAGCTTATAGTTTGGTTTCATCCGAATCCATATAATTATTCAGACAACTTTCCCAAAACTGTTGCCAAAGATTATGATTTTGTTTTATGTTTTGAAGAGTTCTGCTATGAAAGCTAGAAAGGAAATTACTAAGATATAGCTGTGGCTTTTATACTTAATATTTGTTGGCAACTCATCAGAATCAGGATTTAAGAGCTTTATTTGGAATATCACATGCAATCCTCTAATCCCATCCTATACCAGCCATTCTTATACCCATTTCATTGACAGGTAAGCTGGGGGCACAGAGGGCAAACTTATCTAAGATTTAGACGCAGTGTGACACTTGCAGTCATGCTGGTGGTACTTTTGGGAGGCCTAAGCATTAACCAGTATTGGACACAGGGATTTTTCTAGCAGCTTCCTTATCATAACCTGAGTCTTTTTGCTACTTCCATAATGCTTTTTTCTTTGTGTCTTTCCTTCTCCAGTGGACTTTTGTGCTGCTAAACCCCAATTCTTTTTCTACTCTTCTTATTGTTACTATTGGGATGCTTTATGTAACATTAGGAAGTGCATGGGTTTTCTGCCAACAGAAGAAAAAAAAAAATCTCTATTGACCGTAATAGCGAACACTTAAAGTAACTGGAATAGAAAACTGTTATGTAAATTCATTAAGTAAAGAAGCCCAAATCTCAGTTCTTTCTTCACTTTGCTAGTACAGTTCCCAAGTGGTACTAGAAAGAGCAATTATGCTGTACAGTAGCTCCAATATTTTATTTTCTGTTAAGAGTTTGATTTAAAAAAATTATGTAACTTTCTGCTTCTAGAAAAACTGCAGTTCTTAGGACTACAATGTTTAAGGATATTAGTGAGAAATATCCAAGGGAAAAACTCATTATTTGAGAGGAAAAATACATTTTCTGTGTCAAGGAAAAGACATTCCTGTGTTATAAGTGAGCCAAATTATGAGAATTCTTCTCCGACTTTTTTTAATAGCACTTACCAGAGCAGTTAGGATAATCTATGCTCTATTGCATCATGTGGTACTTTCAGGATTTGGCATTTAAGTATGATACATGCTTAATTGAAAATATCCACTTGTTAAAAAGAAAGAATAAGAGAATTCATGAGTGGTTTTTCACCTGCCAGAGGTTATCGGAAGCTGTAATTCAGGAAAAAAAAAAATGAAAGGAATAGATGCCCAATAGGTTAATACTGCTTAGTGAACTTTCAACCTCCTCAGTGGGGTTTGATAGCCAAAGAAGTGACACACGTCGGTAATGACAATATTGGGAATCCAAAGACATCCACATAGTTTTTAGAATATGTAAAAAGCCCAGCCAAGCTTAATCAATTGTTTCTGTTCTTCCGCTGCTGCCTTCCTAGAGATGATGGAACGTAATAATAATGAATTTGATCACAGAACTCTATCATATGTAAGTTTATGTGTGAATTTATATTTACTCTAGTGCTTGGACATGTGCTCTGAGGTTCTATAAACTGTAAGTCTCCAAGTTTCTGTTAAACTATGCGTTTTCATTGGGGAGGAAATAACATATAATATGATGCATAAATCATGTTTTTAGTTGATATCAACATTACAGGAAATGTGTTGATTTTAATAGGCTGAACCATATGAAACTGTCGATATTGGACTGTTTTTTGATCTATGAAATGTCAGTTTTATCTGGTTAAACCAAATATTTTAAAATGTGAATAAACCACAGGCAAAGATATTATTTCTGGATTTTTGACAATAACTGGGGTTACACTGGAATTTTTCCACTTTATAGAAGCTACGGGAATTTGAACATTTTTTTACTTCACAATTGTGTTTTGAAGTGATGGACTGAAAAATAAATGCAGCCATCCCTTGGCATCTGCAGTAGATTGGTTTCAGGACCCCCGTGGACACCAAAATCCATGGATGCCCAAGTCCTTTACATTAATGGCAGCATACAACTGTCCCTTCGTATTTGCCGATTCAGAATCTGTGGATATAGAGGGTTCACTGTAAAATTTAAAGTGTCCCATGAGGAAGTTCCTGGTGGCCTACTGCTTAAGGATCTGGTGTTGTCACTACTGTGATGCAGATTTGATCCCTGGCACGGGAATTTCCATGTGACCCCCCCCAAAAGTGTCATCTGACATTCTTAAATACTCTGATTTGTTCAACACAGCGGAAACGTTCAATATTATCAGAGACTCAAGCAAACATTATAAACAGAAAAGGCACAACATCTAGTAATTGGGTTGAGTGCTTTCTTTGTCAACCTGAATAGCAATTAAATGGCAAGGAGAAACACAGGAAGCTTTTCCTCCTAGGAAACTCTATACCCATGCAAAGGGGCCCTTGCTTATATCATAACAATGAGGGAAATTAAAACAAGAAGTAAAAGACCATTGTACATTAGGAAATACTTAAGACCTTGATCCCTTGATTTAGACATATGGGATTCACTTCATCATCGAAACCTTAAAGCTACTTCTCCAGGAATCAAAACAAAAAACACAACAAAACAAAACAGTGACTTGGTAAAATCATCACTACTAAAAATCAAAAGTCAGTTAGTTCCCAGAAAGAACGATTAGAGGAAAGGCAAAATATTTCTCTCCACTGTTTATTTTGAAGTATGTTAAACCTACAGAAAACTGGCAAAACAGTACAGTGATTATCAATATGCTCACCCAGAGTCACCCATTGTTTGATTGTTACTATTTGGTTCTCTCTCTCGCTCCATTTTTCTCTCTATTCTGACAGTCATAAACAAGCAAAGATATATTTAGGGTTATTTTCAAGGATTTTTGAAAGCTCTTCAAGTGAGCTGTGAATCTCTCCCTTTCCCCCATGTAGCCAATATGTTGAAGATTCATAGAGAGACTCTGTCGCTGGAAAGTACCGAGTTACCTCAGGAATTTGCTCCCAGTCCAGCCCACTTCACACTGTCAAGTACTAAATTTCATTCCTTTAAGAAAGAGGAAGCAGGGAATGGTAATTCTATCATTTATCCACCGGGCAGGTAGGTGACAAAGATATATTCACTTGGTACCTTTGGCAACAAAACAAAGCTCCAACAAATCAATCTCAAGGGTAGAAAGGATTATATTGCCTTCCTCCGATCAGGGCTAGGTCTAACTTTCCCAGCAAAATCCTGTGGGGAATTTACGTGTTCTTCTCACCTGATCTCGTGCCCCTTCTGGAATAACCTGCTAACTGATCTCCCTGCTTGCGGCTTTTCCCTCCACCCTCTAACTCATCCTGCTCACAGCTGCCCCTTCAACCTTCTGGAAACTCCACTTTGATCACGTCATTCCCCTGGCCAGAAACTGCCACTGATGTTCTATGTCCAGCAGGATACATTTCAAATATCTCAGTCTCACATTGATACTCAGCTAGTATAACTTGGTGTGGGTGTATCAGTTTTTAGAATATTAAAATTCTTCCATACCGTCTGTAAAGGGAAATGCTCTACTGACTCTATGAACTATCTAATGATCAAGGGCAGTGTCAGCTATAGTGGAGAGTCACGTGGCTTGGGAATGATACTGGCAGGAAGGTGGGTGGTCAGTGGCGATTGCTAAAGGGCAATGGAGGTGGCGGCCTGTGGAGCTCCCGTCAGCACCAAGCCAAGAGAGAGTTCTTGTTTCATTCCTGCCATTGGGCCACACATCTAGCCCATTAAAAATAAATAAATAGATTTAAAAAATCTCCCAGTATCTCACTCTCAGCACTGCTACTGTCTGGTCCAGCCTTCCATCAGCTCAGCCATCAATATGCCATTCTCCATGGACCAGTCACACTGACCTTGATGCTTAAAACATACTTGGGACCTGCCGAAAACTCACAGTGGCTTCACTGCACATCGTAGATGAATATCCAACTTCCTGATCATGGTCTTCAGTGCCGTATAGGTCCAAGCTCATCTTTCCCTGTTCCCTTGTTCTACTCACACGGGCCTAATTTCCATCCCTTAGTTATGCCAAACCGGCAGCTATTTCAGGAACTTTAGCATTTGCTCTTCTTTTTACTTGGAACGAACTTCCTAATTTTGCTTCATGGCTGCGTTCTTCTCATAACTCACGTCTTTATGCATAGTCAGCTCCTCAGAAAGGCTTTCCTAGACCAGTTTTGAAAACTCCCATCTTCCCTACTGCAGTCACTCTCTATTCTAGTACTCCATTTCTTTATTATATTGCAGAACACTTGCAATCGTCTCATCTATCTCTTTGTTTTCACATTTCTTTACTCTATTCCTCTACTGGGCTCTAAGTTTTTGGAAGGCAGGCTCCTCTCTCCTGTCATTGCTTTATCTCAGCACATAGAACAGCTCCTGGATGAACAGGTTTATTGACTTACTGTATGGCTGACAAAACACTGAGCACAGTGGCTGGCACATGGCAAGTACTCAATATCTATTAGCTATTTTATCATCAGTATTCTATTTTGTTGTATATCTCTTGGCCTCCCTGACTTTTTGGTCCCATCCTTCTCACTTTTATATACCAGTACCAGCAATATGCTCAAAACTAAACTGACTTTGCTGAATCCTTTTCTTTTTTTAAAAATCATAATAAATAATAATTAATCTCTTCTAGAGTTCAGATAGACTTCTTGGGAGTAGATTTATCCTTTTCTTTGTCTTGATTTTGACTTTGGGGAAAGAATCAGTTTTCTTACAAAAATCAGTTCTAAGTTTCTCAAGTTATGCGTATTTCCTATAAAACAAATGTCGTAGATTAGCAGCCCGAGGGTTCAATATGGCACTTGACTGATTTGTTTCACTCAGCATCACATTAAAGTTTTCTCAGTAAAAATCAAAATAAAACAAAACACACAAAAAAATTTCTCAGTGTACATTTGAAAACCAAAAGAATTTGCAGTTAGACTTGGAGCAAAGAAATTATATTTTCAGTTTCTCTTTTTAAAAACTGAGATGATATGGATACGGTGAGCTCAATTTCATCCAACCATTGACTGGGGCTGAGTAACAACTGCTCACTTTGACCTAGGCGCGAGCCCCTGGGGCTGTTCCAGTCCTCAAAGATCATTTTTCTTTTATTTGTCATTTGCTTGGCTCTCTGGAAGAGTCTGACTTTGTGATTCCTATTTTAAAGTAAGTTTTCATAAGCTGAATACATTTTTCTTTTTACCTTCTGAATGCAATTAGAATTTTCCCAGCTCATCTGATCCAGGGTCCTGATTTCATTTGATGAACTAAGAATTAAAGAAGGAAATCTGAGAAGGGAAGCTAATTTAGATTTAAGGGGAATGAGTAGGTAGGAAAGGGCAGATAATATATAAGGGACAAGACGTGTATGCAACATTTTGGATTCTCTGTTTCCAAAAAGAATATACCATTATAAATTTAATAAATTAGGTTCTTTCCTAGGGCACTAGAAGAGGCTGAAACAAGGGCACAGCTCTGAAGTTTTAAGAATCATTAGGCATTCCTGTTGTGGCTTAGCAGGTTGAGAACCTGATATTGCAATGGTGAGGATTCGGGTTCAATCCTGGCCTCTCAGTGGGTTAAGGATGCGGTATTGCCGTAAGCTGCTGCCTAGGTGGTAGATGCCACTTGGATCCCATTGCTGTGGCTGTCGCTCAAGCTGCAGCTCCAATTCAACCCTTAGCCTGGGAACTTCCATATGCCACAGGTGTGGCTCTAAAAAGAAAAAGAAGCAAAAAAAAAAAAAAAAACCATTAGCTGCATTGTAAATCCTCCTCTGGAGTGAGGAAGGTGAGAAGCTCTAGAAGCAGTCATTTAGACGGTAAACATCTGTGCTTACTTCAGTATCAAACATGAAACCGAAGACCAGTTGGGTAAGTTGATAGAGGCTAAAGTATGGGCCTCGTGCCAAAGCATGCTTTTATTTTTTTTCCTTTTATTATCTACTTCTTTCCGGGGGTAATCCTCTTCTTAGATCTAAGGATTCTTAGATCTCCTGTAGCCCTGAGTTTCCCAGGGTCCCATGGCAGCTGGCTTTGACTAATGGGAGCCACTGGACAGAGATGTGTGCTGGTAGGAGGGGAGAAGCTGGGGAGTTTTTCTCCCTCCCTCTCTGTTTGGGTGGCACCTCCAGAAACAGCTGTGTTCCCGGGGTGGTTCCAGTTCCCATATGATGAACCCTTCAGGAATCCAGCTTCCAACAAGAGCCCTCAGCCTCTGGGTTCTGTTTCTGAGCCCCCTGCCTTGTCTTTCTAGTGGAGGGCGGTAGACATTCCTGGTTGTTGTTAATTTCTCAGTCACCTCATTGTTCCCCCTTTGGCTTTTCAGCTCCTCTGTCCCAATGCAAAAAAATTCCCTGCATTAAAATCCTGTTGTTTGAAATGCTCAGAGAGGATTCTCTTTTTCTGTGGGAATCTAATTGATGCTGGGACATTTCTGCTTAGCTTTATTAACACCTTGTACTGGTACTTGAGTCTAGGATCTTACTGTTCTTATAAGTTCTGATTTTCAATATAAAATCTTTATATCTTTGCTACTATATTGTTTACATTATAAAGTTTATTAAGCACCTCCCTCCATTGTTTTCAACTTTTTTATTATTTTATTTGTATTTTTAGGGCCATCCCCAAGGCATATGGAAGTTCCCAGGCTAGGAGTCAAATCAGAGCTGTAGCCACTGACCTGCATTACAGCCACAGTAATGCCAGATCGGAGCTGCATCAGCGATCTACACCACAGCTCACAGCAACACAGGATCCTTAACTCACTGAGCGAGGCCAGGAATCAAACCAGGGTCCTCATGGATGCTAGTCAGGTTTGTGTCTGCTGAACTACCAATGTTTTTTGTTTTGTTTTGTTTTGTTTTAAATAGAGGAAAAAAACACACATTTAAAAACTCTGTATTGAACTTTCCTCCTTCAATGTTTTATTTGATGAACTAAGACATTATGACATATGCAATGCTGGACTCAAATGCTGAAGAGTTAATTCATTCATATTTTTATTTAGTAAACATTTATTTAACCTACTATATTTCAGGTACTCTGCAAATTTCTAGGGATGTAAGCAAAATGACTAACATTTCCAGTAAACTGTCTAGTAAGAAAGACAATCAATTCACAGGTAAGTGTAAAATAACATGACAAATATTACATTGGCGATACTTTAGAGGTTTTGTGGGAGCACATGGGACAAATATCTAACCCAGTCTGGCAATATTCAAGTAAGAATTTTATTGCAAAAGATCTTCCTTAAGCAAATCATGGAGATATTTAAGAAACCAAATAAATGTATAAACAAACAAACCAAAAAAACTCAATTCAGTTCCAAAATTACTAAAAGTTATTTCATTTAATTTCATTTTATCTCACTGAGAATTTAGAAGCACTGATTGTGTATCTCACACTGTTCCAAACATTAAGGAATTAAGTCAGTTCTTATGAAGCATCTCGCAACATACACCTAAGGACAAAGCAGAGAATATAGACGTTCTTTGAGGGTCTACATTCTGGAAGACCTTATTTCATAAACTGTAATGATAATAATGTCATTAATCCTCATCAAGACTCTGTAAAATATTTTTTCTAATTTGCAGGTAAGAAAACCGAATGTCAGAAAAATAAAATAACATATTTAAAGTCATATAGATGGTAAGAAAAGTCAAGAGCAAAACCCAACTCCATCTGCTCCAAAATCCACACTATTTCCATTAGTTTTACAGGAAAATACTAAGAAAAATTCTAGCAGTTTCTTTTTATACCATTTTTAGAAAATAATTAATATAGCACATTACATAGTTTAAAAAGTCAAAAATTCTGTGAACTTATGATTAAAACAACAAAGTTCTAAACCATGGAAGAGAATCTAAAATGGAGAATTATATTCCATAGAACAGCAATTTGTATGAACATTATTTAATATTAGCAGACAATCACGTCTGTAAAATGATAAAACATACTGTGTATATAAATTATTGAATAATTCCAATTTAATCAACTAATTATTATGACCTTAACTTTGCGCTTTCGGAGTTTATACTGAAATTTTACTAGTTGACAATGTGCGTAATGATCAGGTAAAAGTAAGAAAATGAAGACAGAAGGTTCTAGGTCATATAATTTGTTAATATATGAGATTAGCATTATTTTGAATAATTCCTGAATGCTTGTCTCAAATTCTAGGAAATTAGCACAAACTAATACTCACTCATTGCTACTTCAAGGTAAGGTAGAACTGTTCAGAGCATGTAGGTTGCTTTGAAAAGCTAAATTCACTACTGTGTTTACTAAAGTGTCTAAGATGTTACATGTGTCATTTTAGCTACTGTCTGAGTTCTGTGACATGAAACGAAGTTTAGATCATATACCACATTCGAGACATCAGCAAGTCATTTCCTATTGTGTCTCAAGGGAAAAAAATAATAATGTTTCAGCTCGTAAGAAGGACCCAGTTATGTCTTTGGGTAAAAACAATACAAAACAAAGCCAACAAAATAAAGTAACAACAAAAAAACACACACTCCCATAAGAGAGTAGCAAGAAAAAATAGCAAGGCACAGGGGAAAAGTAAAATATAATCAAATATTCAAAAGTGCATTGACACCACTTTGTGTACGGCCAGAGTTCTAGCACACCTAAACAATAACAATACTTCCTAACAGATGTCTGTGTTTCAAAAATTTGCTTCCAGGGCAATTATGTATGATTAGAAATAACTTTCTTAATTTAAACAGGTCATAGAAAGTGTTTGAGTTCTAAGTTTAGGCCAAGAAACACACTTAGAAGTTAAGGACTTGATAACATAACCATGCTATACAATGTAATCACCACTGATAATGTTATTTTCCGGAGCACACATTCTATTCTCATCCTTGAAAATCTAGAAACACACTTTCCTTAATTGAGGAAGTGCCTTTAGAAGTGTTCCAGGGTTAGAGAGAGATGAAGAACAGGTCTCAAACTAGAGGAAGCTGGTGCTATCTGTGCAAGGGCTGTTTTTTTTCCAGTTCATTCAAATCTCATGATGTAGCCCATGCAGTCCCAGGCTGAGGGAGAAATGGCTCAGCCTTCTTGCTACATTTTGGATTCTGACTTTTATTCTCAAACCTTATTGAGGATGTTAAAAGAACAACTCAACCTTCAGATATCCTCTTCTGGCTGGGCAAATATAGGGGAAAATAACCTCAAGTATTGAGCTTCCCTCTCCGGATTTTCGTTTTCTTTTGATACAAGTCAATTTTTTTTTTTTTGCCTTTTTGCCTTTTTGTCATTTTTTTTTTGTTTAGGGCCGCATCCACGGCATGTGGAGGTTCTCAGGCTAGGAGTTTAATCGGAGCTGTAGCCACCAGCCTACACCACAGCCACTGCAACGCAGGATCCGAGCTGCATCTGTGACCTACACCACAGCTCACAGCAATGCCGGATCATTAACCCACTGAGCAAGGCCAGGGACCGAACCCACAACCTCATGGTTCCTAGTCAGATTCGTTAACCACTGCGCCATGACTGGAACCCCATGATACTAGTCTATTGATTTCTCACTTATTTGTTAGCTATTTGGTTATCTTTAAGATATTTTTTTCAAAACTGTGTATTTCATTTTTATTAGTAGTTTTCAGTAATGATTTGAATGATCTAACCTGTCGTTACTAAAAGTAGAGGTCTACTTTCATCAGTTTCTCTCTAAAATATATCTTGAATCCATCCAGTTATCTCATTTCACTACCAACATCCTTGAGTAAATACTGTTATCTCCTACCTAGACTACTGAAATAGTCATTTAACTTAATGTTTCTCTATCTTTTGTTGCCTCCATAAATCTGAAGTTCTTCAACCTTAGCTCTATGGACATTTTAGGCCAGATAATTTTCTTTCCCTTTTTTTTTTTTTTGTCTTTTTACGGCCACACCCGTGGCCTTTGGAGGTTCCCAGGCTAGGAGCCACAGCTGTCGGCCAGATCTGAACCACGTCTGTGACCTACACCACAGCTCGCGGCAATGCCAGATCCTTAACCCACTATGTGAGGCCAGGGATCGAACCAGCAAGCTCATGGTTCCTAGTCGGATTCATTTCCAATGAACCATGATGGGAACTCCAAGGCCAGATAATTTTCATTACAGAATGTTTGCTGCTATCCTTGGCCTCTACCCACTAGATGCTAGTAGCATTCTCTCCCTTCACTCCCCAATTAGGACAACCAAAAATGTCTGTACACGTTGCCGAATGTCCCCTGGGGGGTACAAAATCACCTTCCATTGAGAACAACTACTCTAATCTATCTATTATATAGAGACAATTGTGAACCTAAAAAATACATAATTCATTAGCCCTCGCCCCCATCATTGAACGTCCTTTAGTGGCTCTAAGAAAAGTATTCAAACTTATTGTAAGGCCTTTTAAGACCTTGCATGCAAAGGTTTCTGCTTATATTCCTAACCATAACTCATGCCAATTTTCTGTTTAGACTTTATATTGCAGCTGCATTTATCTTTTCCCCTTCTTAAAATATTTTATAACTCTAAGACCCTTGGGTGTGATGTTTCCTTTAGTAGAATGTTCACCCTTGTTCATTCTGTAGAATTCAGCTTAATTGTAATTTTGCCAAATAGACATTTTGGTGAATGAATGAAACAGTTTTAATTCTAGGTGGCATACTATCTTAACCGAAATACCTTACTCTAGACCCTCTTGCCAAAACAAGATGAGCCAAGCCAAAACAAAATATAACCTAAACCTATCAGCTACCCTTACCTTTTCTACAGGGCAAATTGTGATCTTCTCCTGGTTTGCTAAGTCTCAGAAAACAAAGGTCCAGAAAACAGTGCTGTTCAGTTCTTGGGACTTTTTCTGCTCACCTTTTTCGCTTAACTCTATCCCTCAGTTTGTTTCATAACCCTGTTGTGTTTTATGATCAAATTAATGTTTTTTGAGAGGATTAAAAACAAACCAAGTTTCTTCTTTTTCTTTTGTATTTCCTCTACCCTTTCTCCTTATTCCAACGTACCTCAATTTTAAAGCACATGGTGAAATCATACAGATCATATTTCTCAAAGGGAATTATATCAAATATGTTTTACTTCATTTTAAAAATATTAATTTGACTGCAAATTTCTTTCTTTCATGGTGTATAGGTTTAGGAGAATGTTAAGTGACAGGATGTCTATTTAGCCCATTATATCAAGTTTCAGCAAAACTATGCCCCTGCCTTAAGGTAAAGGCTTGTTTAATTCTTCAAATCTTAGTTGAAAGAATTCTCGAGAACTCTATCCAAATCACGCAGACATTTACATTAGCTAACTTCCTGATGGAGGATAAACAGTCTGCAGATGCTGAATATGAAAGCAGGAAATAATGCCCATTCACAATAGTTTTCTACTATTCTAGCTGCAACTGAGATTATAAAAGATGGAATATTACCTTCAATAAAAGAGAATTTGAATTGACAAGACTTATAGTAGAAAATATTGTGAAACACTGCACTCTATTTTCATATATACAGTTTATCATCATTATTTATATCAGACTATGAGAAACAGATGTAAGATGTCTGTAGTTTTCTCTAGGGAGAAATAAGTAATACTAATGAAATACAGATTATGCTTAAACAGATAATCAAGAAATTAAAATTTATGGCACTGAACAACTCTTGGCATGGGAATGCTCTACTTGAAGCTTCTGAAGACAACGTGCACCTGAGAAAAAATATCAGCTACTCTGCAAAGAGAAAAAAGGTACTTGAAATGTACACTCCTAAAATATTAAGATGTGGCCTTAGGAAAATTCCAAAGTACAAATGAGTCTAATTCCCATTTTCTCAATGTGAATAATATCACAGCTTTAATCAGGATGTAACTAGAGGAATATTTGGGAAATTATAAAAAAGTAAGTCAAATTCTGCAAAGGAGAGAGCACATGATGAATAAATATTTTATCTACTTTTTCAAGATAAGAAACAAAAATAAAGTCTGACAGAAGAATGGGAGCCTGGTGTAAATAGAAAATGCTGGGCTGAAAAACAGGAGCTCTAGCTTCAGGTATTTGCCTTAGTTCTGTGACCTTGGATGAGTTATTTACTTTCTCTGCCCTCCCTCCACAAAAGACTAACAGCTTGTTTTTTAGAGAAACTTAGGTTCCAACAAAATCGAGCAGAAAACACAGAGAGTTCCCATATACCTGCTGTCCTCACAATGCACAGCTCCCCCCATTGTCAGCATTCACAACATCGCATCAGAGGCTACACATTGTTTACCATAAGGGAAACTTAATGCATCACTATCATTCAATTTACATTGAGGTTAAGTCTTGGGTTTTGTTTTTCTTTTTCTTTTATAGGGCCATCCCTGTGGCAGATGGAAATTCCCAAACTAGGGGCCGAATCAGACTGTAGCTGCCAGCCTGTGCCACAGCCCCAGAAATGCCAGATCTGAGCTACATCCAAGACCTGCATCATGGCTGTGGCAACGCTGGATCCTTAACCCACTGCTGGAGGCCCGGTATCGAACATCCCTGCATCCTCAAGGACACCATGTCAGGTTTTTAACCCACTGAGCCACAACGGGAACTCCTATATTGAGGTTAACTCTTGGTGTTGTACCTTCCATGGGTTTTGACAAATGTATAATGAGTGTATCTACCATTGTAGTATAGCTTTGAGTAGTTTCACTGCCCCTCAAGTCCTCTGTGCTCTGCCTGTCCATCCCCCTCTTTCCTCCTAACTCCTGGCAACCACTAATCTTTTATTGTCTCTATAGTTTTACCTTTTCCAGAAAGTCTTGCTGTTGAAATTAGGCACTTAAGTTTCCTCTTTGCTCTGAAGTTTGCTCTATCTAAAATTACTGTATTTAATCTTACTTTTTTTTGATTGATGTTAGCATGGTACATCTTTCTTCATTCATTTATTTTAATCTATATGTGTCTTTATATTTAGAGTGAGTTTTTGTAGACAACATGTATTTGGGTATTTTATTTTGATCTCCTCTGATAATCTCTTTTAATTGGTGCATTTAGACAATAGCTATTTTAGGTGATTTTTGATATAGTTGGAGTGATACCATGTTTGCTATTCTTTTCTATTTGTTGCCACTTATCCTTGCTCTTATTTTGTCTTCTGCTTTTTCTGCCTTTTATGAACTGAAAATTTTACATGATTCTGTTTTCTCTGCTTTCTTGGCATGCCTATTGTATTTCTTTCTTTTTTTCACTTTTTTTCGTGGTTGCCCTAGAGTTTGCAATACACATTTATAACTATATCATTGCTGTCATTTATTTCACTTATATATAAATATATATGCATACATGAGCATACATAAATATGTTGTTTTTATTATTATTTTAAACAGTTATCCTACAAATCAATTAAGAATAAGAAAGATAAAAATTTTATTTTACTTTTTCTTGCTCATTCTCCAATGTTCTTCTTTTACGTAGATCCAAGTTTCTGACCTATTTAATTTTTGATTTCTCTGAACAATTTCTTTTAACTTTTCTTTCAAGGCAGGTTTACTGGCAACAATTTTTCTCAATTTGTTTGCTTGAAAAAGTCTTTATATCTCTCTCACTTTTGAAGGATAATTTTGCAGGATACAGACTTCTAGGTTGGTAGGTTCTTTTTTCAACAGTTTAAAGATTCCACACATTCTCTTCTTGCTCATATGGTTACTGAGAAGTCGGAGATAATTGCTTTCTTTGCTTCTCTCTAGGTGAGGTGCTTTTCTCTTTTGCTTTTTTCAAAATTTCTTATTTATCTTTGATTTACTGAAGTTTTAATGTGATGTGCCTAGGGGTAGTTGTTCTTAGCATTTATTCTGCTTGGTATTCTCTGAGTTTCCAGGATCTTTGGTTTGGTTTCTAACATTAATTTGGAGAAATTTTCAGTGATTATTGCTTTAAATATTGCTTCTGTTTCTTTTTCCTTTTTAGGGTTGCCCTAGCAGCATATGGAAGTTCCCAGGCTAAGGGTCAAATTGCAGCTGCAGCAGCCAGCCTCAGTCACAGCGACAGCAACGCCGGATCTGATCCGCATCTGCAACCTACAACACAGCTCACAGCAACGCTGGATCCTTAACCCACTGAGTGAGGCCAAGGATCGAACCCACATCCTCAGGGATACTAGACAGGTTTGTTACCACTGAGCCGCAACAGGCACTCCCAATAGCTCACTTTTAAAAAATGCTTTAAACAGTTTCTAAAAAACATGATTTTGCCCATGAGCAAAGACAAAAACAAAAACAAAACAAAACAAACAAACAAAAACCTAAAGTAAGACATGAATATAGAGAGCTCCAAAGATACCATATAAACTGCAGAGCTCATCTGTTGCTAATTAGAAAACTGAGACTATATCAGACCTTCACAGAAACTTCTGAGTATGTGCCTGGGATGGAGGCATGAGGGTGGCTGGGCTTTTAAAGGAGGGGTCTCATAGGTTTGATTCACTCTAAGTGTTGAGTGGAGCAAAGGGACAAGGAGGAAAATAATGATCTCACCAGGATAGAGGAACTGAAAGGATTTCCTGAAGCTTATGGGTCAAAGGAATGACATAGATATGAGAGATTTTGGACTTATAGTGGCATCAGCTGTTGAAAAGTTTGCATTTCGCACATTGCCTAAATGGACCCAGATTTGCAGAGGTGAAATGTTGGTCTGCTAATCTAACATGCCTCTTAACTTCAGAAGACAAAGGAACATGTGTTTAGTTATTATTCAGAGGAAAACAGATGGACGTGATGTGGACACCCAAGTGATGGGGTTCTGGATCTCTAACCATTTGAGCAGAAATCCTTTATCCTTCCCAACACATTGAGTGTCAGTTCTCTTCTCAAAGGAACTGCTTGGCTTTCTGCTCACTATTTTCCTGGTTATTTTGGAAAAGAAATTAATTACCCACACAGAATGCATTATGTTCTTCCATGATTTCAACTCCTCAAGGCAACCCCTCTGTCAGCAGACTCAAATAGAATGAATTCCTCTGCTATGTACCTAAATACTTGTGCATATCTGTACCATAGCCCTTATCACATCAAATGGCAGTGGGTTTCAAAATTTTGGTTTTTGAGCATTGAATTTGGCAGAATATTTGAAGGTATTAACACACGCCTGTCAATGTCACTGTGTCCATTGAGAAGCACCTCAGCCTTGTGTTGCTAATTGAGAGGGATGTTTACCCCACTGGTTTATATACTAAAGAAGAAATCAAATTTTGCAGTAAATTCACAAGTTCTCAACAACTCTGTTTTTTTTTTCTTTCCTTTTTTGGCCGCCCCACTGGATGTGGAGTTCCTGGACCAGGGATGAGATCCGAGCTATAACTTTGACCTAAGCACAACTGTGGCAACACCAGATCCCCAACCCACCATGCTGGGCCAGGAATTGAACCTGCATCCCAGAGCTCTCAAGATGCCACAGATCCCCTTGTGCTGCAGTGGGAATTCCTCAACAGCTGTGGTTTTATATTGCATCTCTTATTCCTCATGGTTTCCATCCTACAATATGCCACATTGTGGAAGCTGTTCAACTCCTCTTTGATCTCATTGTATATATCCTACTTTGTAATAAATAAAAATTCCCAAGTGATTAAACTTTGACACATGCCTGTGGAAGATTCAGAGTATACCAGCGTCACTTCAGAATTGTCGAGAACCACTGTTGTATCAGCTTTTTTTTTTTTTAACTGTTATGATTAAATGAATGAATCATTTGAATTCAGCCTAAGATACTGCAAATATTAAGTCTATAAATTACAAATGGAGGAATTTAAATGAATTGAAAGGTGCATTATGCTCTAAAATGTGGGCATTTTAATTTTTTTTAAGTCCTGTAATTCTTTGATCTAAGCCACCACTCATTTTCAGAACTTTCATATAAAGATTTTGCAAATATGCTTGCCCCTTTTTTGTTCATTCCAGTCTCTTATCTGTCTTTTGCTTGGCACAAACATTCCCTGGCTCTTCTCTTAAATTCAGTACAGCTCAGAAAGTACATAAACCGCCAGCATGAGAAACTTTAAAACATTAAACCTCTTTTTTTGAAAGATGAGGAATGTATTTTATGGGGTCTGCCCAAGAAAGTTCATTATCACAAAGCTAGTTGTGCCACCTAAATAATAAACCTATAACCAATATACCTGTGAAATTACTGCCTTACGCTCACCTTGGTGACTGTTTGCCATTAAATTAGTAGGATAAATAATTTATGTCAAAATGTAGGCCTGAGATAACACCATTAAAACTAATAGGACTTTTCATTAATTGTAAGAAATTAGATGAAACACAATTCCCCAAGTGCAAGCTATCCCGTGACATAAATGCTGTGTTAGTTCTACAGCTGCATGGAAGAATAGATGAAGATTCTGGAATTGCTCAGCTGATGGGATAACTAATGGAGTAAGGGTGTGTAAAGCAGTGTGCTAAATATATGTGGAAGAAAGTGCAGGTGTCCGTGTGAAGGAAGCCAATGAAAACAAAAAATTTCTTGGGTTAAAAATAGAACGGTTTATTTTGGTTTTCAATTTATGGCAAAGATTCTTGAACTTTGGTTGGTCTCAAATCATTTATCCCCCAAAGAAAATCTATTTCAATAGGTCTAGGGTGGGGCCTAAGAATATTCTTTTTAAATAAGCACTGCAGCTGCTTCTGAGGCAAGTGGTTAGTGGACCAAATTTTAAGTAGCACAGGTCCATGCCATTTGATGTGTCTGACCACTGTGTTGGTCAGGTCCTGCCTTATTCACTTGAATAGTTCCATCGCTTAGCTTAGTGCCTTTACTCAGTAAATACCATTTCTCCAAAGAGCAACTTGAGCCGAGTTCTGTGCATAGAAAGGTCAATAAGGCTGATGGAGCTTTGACTGGGTGGGTAGAGGAAATTCTTTTCAACACCTCACCTCTTAGGACCTTCTTTCAAAGTGGCTGCTCTTTTTTTAGGGCCGCACCCATGGCATATGGAAGTTCCCAGGCTAGGGATCAAATCAGAGCTACAGCTGCCAGCCTACACCACAGCCACAGCACAGCAACTCAGGATCTGTGCCGTATCTGCAACCTACACTGCAGCTCATGGCAATGCCGGATCCTTAAACCACTGAGTGAGGCCAGGGATCTAGCATGCACCCTCATGGATACTAGCTGGGTTTGGAACCTGCTGAGCCACAGTGGGAACTCCCAAAGTGCCTCCTTTTTGACAACTGACTTGCTGGTGGGGACTATGATATAAATATGTCAAAGAAAATAGTTGAAGCCAAGTTAGATTGTTTAATACACAATGGAAACATCAGTGCTTTCATGGTGAGTGTCTTAGTTTGTTCGGGCTGCTTTAACAGAATACTGTAGGCAGTGTGGCTTATATACTACAGAATTTATTTCTCACAGTTTTGGAGGCTGGAAGTCTAAGACCAAGGCACCAGCATGGTTTACTCCAGTCAGGGCCCTCTTCCTGGTTCATAATGGGTGACTTTGCTATGTGTCCACACATGGTGGAAGGAGATTAGAAAAGAAAAACTCGGAGTTCCCTTTGTGGCTCAGTGGTTAACGAATCCGACTAGGAACCATGAGATTGCGGGTTTGATCCCTGGCCTTGCTCAGTGGGTTAAGGATCCGGCGTTGCCGTAAGCTGTGGTGTAGGTTGCAGACGCGGCTCGGATCCCGCATTGCTGTGGCTGTGGCGAAGGCCGGCAGCTACAGCTCCTGTTAGACCCCTAGCCTGGGAATCTCCATATGCTGCGGGTGCTGCCCTAGATAAGGCAAAAAGACAAAAAGAAAAGGAAAGAAAAGAAAAACTCATTTACTCTGTGTTTCTCCTTAACTCTCATGTGGGTCTTTTTCTCCACACCAAACAATTCTCTGGGACACCAGCTGATCGTCCGACAATTCA
This sequence comes from Catagonus wagneri, assembly GCA_004024745.2. Classification (NCBI taxonomy): domain Eukaryota; kingdom Metazoa; phylum Chordata; class Mammalia; order Artiodactyla; family Tayassuidae; genus Catagonus; species Catagonus wagneri. The sequence continues at coordinate 18,396,651 of PVHT021183666.1, read as the reverse complement.
ATTCAACTCTGACACTAGCTGGAGTTGGCACAGACTCTTCAGGTGAAGGGCTCAGTCCCATGAGACAGCCCCACCCCCACCCCCAGCCTCATACTTCACATGCCAATGGCAAGCAGTAGGTCCTCAGGACTCCCACAACTTCTGCCCACCTTGACTACAAATCAGAGATTCCCATGACTCCCCATTCCTTGGATAGACCAAGTGGTAGAACAGAAGATGCTATTCCAGATGTTTCCAGTACACTTACCATTTAAGAAATTACAAAGGAGTTAAGAGTTCTATGCCAGAAATCAGGGGCAGACACCAAATATTGTATTTTCTGTTATTTCACAGGGGATTGGTAGGCTTTTTGGTGCCTCTTCTACAAAGGCACTGATCCTATTCATGAAGGCCCAGTCTTCATGACCTAAACACCTCCTAAAGCCCCACCTCCTAATACCATCACACATCAGACATTAGGATTTCAATCTGTGAATTTCTGGGGAGATACAAATATTCAGACCATAGCAGTGAGACAGGAAAAATTGCGTTGCCTTTTCTACATTTTGTTCCCCCTCAAGCCAACCAGGCTGACCTCATTTCTCGGCTTAGACCCTCGCCAAAGACGGTTTCCCATTGTTAGCATCAGGGAGGGTACCTTGGCTTAGTGGAGAACACAACATCAAAGGAATAGTTTTCAGTCTTACGATTTCATAAAAGATGCTAAGTGAGCATGGAATAAGGGTTGCTAACTTAGAGGTCATCAGGGGAACAACACTGAAGAACTGCTGTTTAAGGTGAGAACTGAAAAGTCAAAGGAATTCAGCTAAGTAAGGAATATAGGAGTTGAGTTGAGTCAGGAAGATTTTCATAGAAAGCAAACTAAACTCATGCTGCGGTGACTTTGAGGAAGAAAGCCTAGTTTGTAACAAAAGCTGAAAAACCAGTAAGGCTGGATCCCTAGAGGATGATGGGAGATAGGCTGGAAAGATAAGCAGGGGTGAGACCAAGGAGAACTTTGCAAGTCACTGAAGTTTTAAAAGAAATGACTAACACTTAATAAATACTGGCGTTAAATAGCACACTCATCTCAAAGTTGAGAAATAATCTCCAAGTTCGTAAATGTCCTTGAACCTTGATGAGGCAGACCCTCCTTACAGTGCTCCAGCTTGTTTGAGGCTAGCAGCATACCCAGCACCAGGGCTTGAATCAAAGTAGGTCTAATACAGTCATGTCTATTTTCTTCCTATTTGTCAGCGACTTGTTATCCTAGTCTCTCATGAGTCGAGTAATGGCTTATATCTGGCCAGTCGGATATAAAAGAAAGTAGGCTCAGGGCTAGTGTTCAGTTTCCCATTGCTGATTTTACAAGTTACCACAGACTCAGTGCCTTAGCACACAAATGTATTCTCTTAAAGTTCGGATGCCACAAGTCCAAAATCAGTCTCATTGGTCTGAAGTTGCCAGTAGGGATGTTCCTTTTGGCAGCTCTTTCAGAGAGAATGGGTTTCCTTGCCTTTTCTAGCTTCCGGAGTCCAACTGCATTCTTGGCTTGTGATTTCTTACTCACATTCCTCCAACCTTCTGCTGGTCATTATATGATGTATTTCTCTTCTGTTTCAAACTCTCCCCATCTCCCTCTCCTAAGGACTCTTGTGATTACATATAGGGCTCACCTAGTTAATCCAGAATCATCTCCCATCTCAAGATCCTTAATTTAATTATAGCTGCAAAGTCCTTATGCCATATAAAGTAACCTTCACTTTCTGAGGGCTAAGGTGAGGGTATGGTAGCTATAATTCCACCTACCAGGCCTCTGAGTAAGTGTTTGCATTCTGGTAATTGAAGAGTCCTCTTTTCAGTATTTCTTTTCCTTGTTAAGAATTTCTGAGAGGTTTTTTTTTTTTTTGTCTATTTTTTTTGGGGGGGGGGTTTAGCCATGCTTTTTCATTTTTTTTTCTTTTTATGGCTGCATCTGTGGCAGATGGAAGTTCCCAGGCTAGGGGTCAAATTGGAGCTGCGGCTGCTGGCCTACACCACAGCTACGGCAACACCACATCCGAGCCACATCTGTGTCTTACACCACAGCTTGTAGCAACACTGAATCCTTAACCCACTGAGCAAGGCCAGGAATCGAACCTGTATCCTCAGGGACACTACGTTGGGTTCTTTATCCAGTAAGCCACAATGGCGACTCCCCAAATTTTTTAAAATATATTTTTTCCAACCTTATCGAGGTATGATTAACTAATAAAAATCATACTTATTTAGGCTGTACAATGTGATATTGTATTTTTAAGTTGTACATGATGATTTAAGATACATATATAGTGAAATAATTACCACAATCAAATTAATACATCTATCATCTCAGTTACTTTTTTGGCGAGTGTATAGTTAATACCTCTATCATCTCACAGTTACTTTTTGGGTAAGTATGTGTGCATGTTGAGAACACTTAAGATTCTGCTTTTAAGCAAATTTTGAGTGTACAATACACTATCATTAACTGTAATCACCAGAACTTAGCATAGAATTGAACCTTTGTACCCTTTGACCGACATTCTCTCCATTTCCCTGACTCTCCAGCCACTGGCAACCACCATTCTACTCTATGGTCATTTTGAGTGTGACGTTTTTGGATTCCACTTATAAGTGAGCTCATGCAATACTTTCTTTCTCTGCCTGGCTTAGATAACTTAGCATAGCGTCCTCCAGGTTCATCTTTGTTTAGGCTTTGATGCCTGGAGCTGCCACAGCCATTTTAAACAAGTAAATGACATCGAAGGGTGAAAACCCAACACACTAAGGACAGAGAGAGCCTGGGTTCTTGTTAGCAATTTTTAGCTGCTGCATAGAACCCTGAACAATATGCTTCCAAACTTCCTTTGGGTAGGATAATTAACTGACTTTTCTGTTGATGTCAAAGTTAGCTGGTATTGTTACTTGCAGCTGAATACATCTTCCTGGCTCCATCTGACAAATCCAATGCTATGTGCAGCCAGGAAAATGTTATACTATTTTAATATTAATATAGATCAGACTTTAAAACTGTAGACCTTAACATTAATATAGAAACAGAGGTTTCCACTGATAGAAGAGAAAGAAGAGAACATCTGGTTCAGCTTCTTATTTTAAAGATTACTAATTTGAGGTTCAGAGAGGTGATAGATTTCCACAAAGTCAGCAGCTAAAATTAGCTCACAACTAGGATTACAATTTCATCTCCTGGCTCCTGGTTCTTTAATACTTCCCCAACCTCTGAAGCCTTGGAACAATTGAAATGATAACTTGGAGGGAAAAAAAAAGCAAAGAACAAACATCTTACACTTTCTGTGGGACGCAGGCTTTAACCAGGTTTCAAGTTCTTCTAACATAATATAATTTAATGGTGAGAGCTCTTGACATTAAAAGGCAAAATTTGTATTTAAAAGGCTAGGATCGTGACACATTAAAGCACTTTCAGAATGTTGGCAGGAATAGCGGAGAATAACTGATGGTTGTTATTATACAAGAACAAAGAAGTTGATTCTCTAGAATTAAAGGTGTTCCAGTGTCATTGTTGCTCGTGGGGAGGAGTAGACACCTGGGTTTCTTTCTTCCCCAGGACAGCTTTATCCAAATAAAACTCGGTGTGTTTCACCACCCATAATGGAAAGTGCCCATCACTCCTTGAATATCATCGTATGGTTGGTGGCCGGTGGATAATGGAGCACTGAGTGTCAAGGTGACTGGCTTTCAATGCACACAAAACTAAAAATTATAGACCTGTCATTCCGGAGGCAGGCCACAATTAGCTGTCTATGCAACTTGAAATTTCCATTTTGCCAGCTGAGTAATCAGTTGACTGGAGTTTCTCATTTTGGATGCATTTCTAAGCCTTTTGTGTGCTGCTCTTTTAAAATGTGAATTCTAAAGTAAATAAACAGTGCACTTAATCAGATGTATTCTTTTTAGTAACACCCCCTTCCCAAACACACAGACAAACCCCAATATTGTTATAATAGTAACAACAATAGTATGACAAAACAAGTTAAGCCTTGGGTATTTTATTTAGGGAGAGTCAAAAATTCAAACTGGAAAATGAGAATCATGCCTTCATATCTGGGAGTCCCAGGTTGAGAGAAGAAAAAGAGTTTTTGGAAGAGGTGAATCTATAAGTTCACCAAGTGAAGAGTAAAATCAGTACTAGAAGTCAAAACTGGAGAATTTTAGTCTTGGAAACACCGACTGAAAATTATCCATTTGCCTTCTCTCTAGAGTTGGTTTCTAATTCTATATGAATTCTATCATTCCTCTCTCCCAGTCTTTCAGAGCTAGACAAAACGATTCCAAAGTGAGGTGTATTGGAAAACTGTATTGAAGTTTCCATTCGTTTGCTATAAACATGGTAAACTCCGGGACTCTGCAGTCTCAGGTCAGATTCTAGACCATCTACTTGAATGTGGATCTTTCTTTACCCTCCTTTTGCCTTGCCCCCATCCACATTAATCTCTGTCTCCCTTAGATAATCCCTGTCTAAATTTAAATTGCCACGCTATGAGGATGCAAGCAAAGTTGACAATCAATACTAACTAAGGAAAAGACCAGAAGTCTAGATCAGAAATCTTTGAGTGAAATTCTCTCTACAAGTCTTGGAAATCTCATGATTTTAGTAAACTTTCCATCATGATTTTCATTATTGGGAACATTAGGCAAGGTTACCCAGAATAGAAGAGGTTTGCTAGGCACAGTAAAAAATTGAATTTGTATTATATTAAAACAGGTCCTAACTAGACGGTTGATGGTGAAATATTGACTATTCTATTGTTTTGAATGACTGAGTGTCATATTTTACTGGGGATTGATTTCTGAGCCTCAGTCGAGGAGTGATTGAATTTGCAATTAGAGTCACTCTGTTGTGTAACTCAGATTATGCAAAGATCACTCTGAAACAGCAACTGAGATTTAACCCGGGATTTGATACATGATTTCTCTTTAATTTCTCTTTATTTGCTGTTGTTAATTTCTCCTTATGTTTACAGGAGCAAAAGACTATTTTTCATCTGTCTAGGGGAAAAAAAGGACACAATTTGGGATTACAGGGGGCTTGACTATCTGTTTTATGAGAATCTAAACCTAGCAATTGGTTAATATCCTGTCTCCCATTCTGAAAAACAGTAAGCTTTGTCATTGATTCTCAATGATTAGCACAAAAAGGGAAAGTCTTTTCAAAACCAAGATAGAATCTCTTTAATTCCAAAAGTGTCCATTTAAGAAATATAAACTGTGAAGATAAGCAAAGGCTATTTTCTCTAAAGGAAAGCATTTTCAAATGAACAAGCAAATGTGGATTTAATTAGGTGGAGTCAGATGGGTATTAATTATTCACCTTTCCAGGGAGAGAATAGCGTTGCTAAAGAAATGAATAAGGCATGCTATTGGCTTCTTTCCTTTCCTTTCTGTTGTTGCTGCTCTGGTGTGAACTGGCTAAAGATGTGATAGCAGGACAGAATGAAAATTTGCCCTTCTCTTCACAATTGGGCGTAGATCGTCTTTGAAAAGCATAGTATCTTGCATGGAAATAAAATATTACTGGCACTCTGCTTTGAGGCACCATAGACTTTCCTAGGTTTCTTATGTTTGGAATATACACATACTCATCTGTCACACTGTCTTGAATACCTTTAAAAACAGCTAAATAAATTTGTCCTCATTTTCAGAGTCTCATATATTCTCGAACTGGGGATAGCAGCCAAAGTGGCCAGTACTTCAAGTTGCTGATAATTACACAAGGATTAAACTTGACTACTTTTGCACCATCTCTTTTAAGTGTTTAAGTATCTGCTTCCTTACCCAAGTAAGGCTGCAGTGTGCAATCTATATGGAGTCTAGCCATGAATTATACTTAAAAACCAGCACAGCTAAAGATCAGCACTTATCTGAGAATCAAAAACATGTTAGATTCAAGTGGCAAAAGGTGGAGTCAGAAAGAACCTAAGAATAATATCGAACAAATTTGGGTTCTAGTCCCAACAGTGATATTGACTATGTGTTACGTATCTCTAAATATTTGTCAAAATATTTGTGAGCATGTGTGTCAAGTGGTGGTGAGCACACATGACAGGATGGAGCTGGAGGGAGCAGAGGCAGAGAGAAGCCAACCCTGAACAGTGAATAGTGTTTCCAAGAAGCAGAAAGACTCTGTTATCCTGTCTACCTTCTAATTGCACTTGTACTCTACATACTTTTAATTCTTTAGGTAACCTCCTGTTAACTGCCTTCTATAGCTGAGAAAACCAAAACCATGAAGACAAAGTGACTTGGCTCAAACTGGACAGCTTGTCAATAGCAAAGCTGGAACCAGACGCTAAGCGTCTGATTTCCTGTGTAAGATGCATTTTTTCCCTAAATGAATTATTTTAACCATGGGGCTCTGAAAATACACAATTTTTTCAAAGTAGTGCTGCTTCACCTTGGTTGTTGCAGCTAGCTCTTAATTTTAGAACTTGAAATAACCATATCATCTTTAGCAGGTCCATTATAAATTTTGACCCAGTATAAAAAATATGATTTATTTATATGTTAATTGACTATGCTTTAAATTCCATGACCATAAAGAAAAAGAGTTGTAGATATACAGGATAAGATTCCATTCTTTGTTTAAAAACATATTTTGCTAGAGGAGAAGTATGTAAAGAATAGGAGTCAAAAACACTGTGTCCACTTGTGCAATGGCTGTTTAGGTAAAATTCTTTGGTGAAGCTGGAAACCACTCCAAGAAATGTGTATTTGTTTGCGTGTGGCAGAAGTTTGTCTTCAATTTGAATTAGCTGGCATTGTTTTTAAAAACAATATTCCTTTTGGTAAAGCTCAGAAATCATACAACAAAGTATTCTTTTCTTTGTGAGAGAAGTTAAATAAGACCACAGTTTTCTTAAATGGTTGAAATATTTATGAAAAATGCTGTTAACAGATCACTATAAACATTCTATTTCTTTTAGTCTCTCAATTAAGAGAAATCCCAACATACCTCTGTAAATACGTTTTTGCATGCTAGTTACTACATTTGTAAAAAGGTGGATGAGTCAGACACAAAATAAATGCTATGGGGAAGGTTATTTATAGACAAAGGAAATGAATAAATTAAACTCCAAATTAATGCAGCCCTAATAATGCATTCTACTTCTTTTCCAAAACTCAATTTATTACTGTTTTGTAATAAGAGTTTCTGCATATTATAACTCATGGACGACTTGGTGAAAAGAAAGTTTTTGATGGAATAGAGGTTAACTGAATTTTATAGCTTAGTTAAACTATTTTTTTTGCAGATGACCAGAATTATGCCATTACTATAAATTATTTTAAAATTATATGTGCATAAAGATTGGCCATTTCATGAATGTATTATTCTTTGACATTGTAGGTGGGTTTACATACCACCCTCAAGTGGTTATAAATAATGTAGTGACTTCTAAGTCAGGTTAATATTAAAAGCAGAGTTTTGTGGTGCATCTTAAATACCAGCATTCTCAGTGCTCTAGTTAAAAAAAAAAAAAACAACAAAAAGTCATGGAGCAGTAGTTTACAACCCCTCCATCAGACCCCAATTCATTTGGCTAAGTTCTGTGGGGGTTTTCTTCTCAGGAAAATTATTCTGTCACATCCTGCGCGTGTATCTGTCACTGGATCTGAATTGCATGTGAATTCCACCTTGAATAGATTCCCCAAACTGAAGAAGCGACGATGTCCCCCTTTTGAATATTTTAGACTTGTATGAGTTATCTAATATTTTTGTTTTTGTGCAAGGCCGCTTGTAAGGCGGCCCGGAGCCTTGAATGCTGACAGCCTCCATTAGCATTAATGCTGTTTGTTCTCTTATCTCCCCTCGCTCTCCTCCGCTCCCCCCTCGCTCTTTCTTGTCTGACGGTTCCCTGACACCGTTGACAAGGCTGACACCACCAATCAGCTTCGACTCAGCAAGGTCACTGTTCAGACTTGACTCGTGATTGGCTGCTGCGCTTCAGCGTGTTATTACTGTCTGATTTGATCGGAGGCAGGGGGTGGTCTCCAATCAAACAGAGAAAAGGTCCTAGAGAAGGTAATTAAATCCTGTCAGAGGCAATTATCGGTTCCAGGGCCATGACTCTGGCCCTGAATGCAGATGATCTGAAACTGTATTCTTGTAGAAATTCAAGAGGGCTCCTGGCATGGTTCAGCTAGGCATAAAGGAAGCAGCAGTTTTTCTGCAAACAATGCTGCTCTGTATTTTGAACCTTTTTGCCTTTTTCCCCCTATAACCGAAGACTTCTGTGTTCACTGATCAAAAATATTCCTTTTCAGGTCACATTCTAATTAATTTAATAGACAAGGTTTTCCTTTCTAGGACATAAATAATGACAAGTTTTACTAAAGAACTTCTGCCCCCAACACGGGCTATAACAAACAGCCTTTATTAAGGCAAACCAAAGCATTGAATGGAAGGGCACTAAGCTGTAGTTCCGACCAAGGGAGGAAAAAATAAAAAGTAAAGCCTGTAACGCGGCTGTTCCACAGGAGGTGGATCCTGCCCTATCTGTTTAAACCTTAGCATGGCTCGCTCACGATGGTGTTTGCTGCTGAGACAAATCTCGAAGTTTCTCGAGGTAGTCTAGTGAGGGTAGGGTGCCTTTGGTGACACAATTTTTAAGGGACAGAAAGAATTGTCCTTTTAAGAAGCAGATTTCACTCTGTGAAGAAAATGCCTCTCCCTACCCTTCAAAAGAATATCTAGGAGAGTTAAATGTCTAAACTGAGCCTGGGAAGTAAAAGGAAAAAAAAAAAAAAAAGGAATGCTGTATCTTTAATTGGGAAGGAAAAGCTAACACACTCCGTAGGTGCACTTCTGCTCATACATAGATAGAAGACTTTGGTTGGGCTTCCAGTGTTATTTCTCTTCAATTGTCATTAAATAGGCTTTGCTGTGTGGTCTTTGCCCAAAGAACCTAGAATGAGAAAGTAAACCTCTCTCCAGCTCCTGAATAATATTAATTGTTCTCAGTAGTATTAACCCGTTTAGCATGAAAAATATTTAAGAGCATGAAGGTACATCATAAAATGTCTATCTGCTTACACTACTGACTTTAACAGACCTTATGAAATATTGCTTTCAATAAATGTCAGCCTTCCAATGGGAAGCCTTGATTTCAACCTTTGTGTTTTGTGAGTGTGGGTATTATTTTTTTTTTCAGGAATAAGATGTTCAAAACACCATTAAAACAATTTCTGTATTGTTGCTGATGAAACAGTTTAACCACCAGGGTTTCTCCCGAGGGAACAGTTAACTTTCCTCTAATCTTGGTTGTTTTCTTTGTTTCTAAAACAACATATTCCTTAATATGCCCGACTTTATTTGTTTTGCTGAAGCATAAACAGATGCTTTAAGCAAAACATCATTTAAAAATAGTAGTCCCTGCTACTAGTCCATTAATCAGGATGAGGTATCAGGCTGGGGAAAAAAAAATGGTGGGGGAGATGTTAATGGGAATGAAAACTGCTCTGGACACTGGTCGGCTGAGTTAAAACAAAACAAAACAAAAGTCCAAATCTGCACACATGACTGTGAAAATGATGTTTAATTCATCCCATATTGCGTTTTTGGAACATCAAAGGCTTCATCAGCTTCCCTAATAAAGATAAAATAGATATGTGGATAGAACCAAACTGCTTGAGAATCTGGCAGCCTATTTTATATCATCAGGTTCACTGCTATTTTAGAACTATCTTGCTTTCCATCCGAGTGACAACTCGGTTTCATTTTTGAGCTAGGCTGTTTATTTTTATTTGACCAACCATTGTATATTACTGTGAAGTGAGATTGTTTTGTTTTGTGTTGAAGTGGTAGCTGTTTTATGGATGACACCTCTTCTGAAAGAAATCTTGATCTGTGAAGAAAAGGAACAGCTTTCGAAAATAAAACGAAAGGGAAAATGTGAAATATTTCCTCCCAGTAATTAAGATCAGTACTCCTAAAAGAGGGGGGAGAAAAAAAGACTAGATCACATGTGCCTCATTTACTCTTACTCAAGGCATCGTTAACCTTTTTGCTTTAGATGCAAAAGGGATTGGGAGCTACCTAAGGACAGGGTTGATGTCCTGCTCCATCTGGTACCCAGGAAGCCAAGAAAGTGAAGACTGTTTGACTCCTAGAACTTTAAGGGTGCTCATATGGGCCACTGTGAGATGGGACCACTCCAAGTTGAGACCCTGGAAATCATCAATAACTATATAGTAATACTATTTAATCAGACAAGGGGGTTAACTAAGTGTCCTACTGACAAGTGGACCTTGATCTGATGGCTGGTACCTGTGTCAGAGTATTTAATTTGTGCTCTAAATAAAAATGGGAGTCCTTTATGCTATTGCTTAATTCTGTGACCATTTAATCGCCAGCCATCAGAACTGCCTTAATGCACAATATCTGAAGTCATTAGAATTATAAAGGTAGGCTGTCTGCATGATGTGTCTTTAAAAAGTTCTTTAAACAAAATTCTCCAGGGGTCATTATGTTGTGTTCAAGGTTGAAATGTATTTCAAATTTTATAATGGTTATACAAAACATGGAAAATAATTCACATTTATCTCCTTACATGCAGTTGCTTTGATCAGCGTCTTATTGGACTGAGAAGAGAGGATCTGCCTTTTAATTGGTCTTTTTGAGATTTCTGGTGAGGTTCCTACCACCATTGATGGCAGGAGTACACAGCCCAAACAGAACCCACTGAGGTACGTTTTCGGGATGGCGCATATGGGAACAATAATTTATGAACAGTAATAGGAATTGGGTCTGCAGTTCCCTGCCCAACACCAGAATAAGTGTCCCCACTGGTTACTGAGTGTACTGAAAATACTTGAGTAAATAAGATAAAAGCCATCTGCTGTTCACCTCATTTGTAAGTTGGAATTCCTCAAAAGCAATTGAAAAAAAAAAAAAAGAATGGCATGAAAAATCATGATTAAGCAATATGTACTAAGAACTATATATTTTTAAAAGGGGAGTTGGCAGTGAAAAATTAGCTGGACCTTGCCACATAGGGAATGAAAAAAAATTAACTTTCACTGTTCTGTGATGTTGCTGCAAATTCGCTGTGTTGCAAGCTGCATTTCACCCCTCGGGGATCTGAAAACTTATCAGATTTTATTAATTTATTGGCTCTGCACTGAGGTGTATTGTAAACCAATTTTAAGTACTTCATTTTGCTAGTTATTCACTGCTTACTAAAAGAAGCAGCCTTTACTACAAACCCTCAGGGTTTCCGTAATCAGTTATATTATAGCTTTCCTCATCTTGAGGATATGAAATCTAAATACATTTAAATATTTTATTTGATGTTTCTTAATGGGTGTCACCTTCATTCCTGATTTGCAAAATTAGGGGCATGTTCTTTCAGTGGTGGCATCACGGTTAGAGACTGAGGGTGTCGTTGAAGGAGTACCCCATCCCTATTTATTGTGGATGGCAATTCCCCCCCCCATATGCATATGGAGACAAAAATCTACAAAGGTGGCTGGCAAAGTAGAAGTGCTCATTCTAGGGTGAGCGTGAAATTGACTGGCAGAGACAGAGGACAGTGGAGAGGAGAGCCCTGGTTTGGTACCGAGATACCTGAAGGCTAAGAAATGGGAATGAAGAAAAGATGGGAGTGATGGAGGGACTGCTGGGGAGGTTGGGATGGAGGTAGAGAGAAGAGAGAGAAAACCTCTCTGGGCCCCCAGCTGGAAGTCATGGGACTCGGTGGTTCTAGGTAAACTGTCTTATTAGCTGCCAGGCATGATAGCTGTGATCAGTCCTGCTCAGTACCTGCTCCACTTCCTTCCGTCTGCACAGGGTGGCCAGGTAGAATACAGGATGTCGGTTAAATCTGAATGTCAGACAAAGGAGAATAATGTTTTAGTAAAAATGTGCCCCAAGCATTATGTGAGACATACTTAATACTAAAAAAAAGTGTTCCATACTTACATGAGGTGATTTTATTGGAATCCTGTCTTTTCTTTGCCAGATCTGCCAATTCTATCCACTTGATCCACAGTGATACCGAGAGCTTAGAACAGGAAGAGGTTCTTCAAACATGGGGGCCAATGTCAACGTCAGTATGAAAATTGCCCCTTGGTCAAATTTCTACTAAGAACCTTGAGGTTCATTCATTTCTTGCCTCTGACCCCTGTCATTTTTAGATACCACTCTAAATATTTTCTCTCTCATGTTCTAATACCTAGACTCTGTCTGTCCGCTGCCCACCAGTTAGTCCAATCACTTCCTTCCTCTTCTTCTCTCAACCCTTTTCACAGTGTCTGCAGGAGGAGTCTATAGTCCATTATTGATGAAGTTTGTTATTTATCTAAATGTTTGAGTCTCCATCTCCTAATGGAAACCCTGTTCTTCCATGAGTGGAAGGCTGTCTTGAGTGGAGGCTATTCTCTGAGAGTTAACTCCAACAACTATGGAGTGTGGAAACAGGGGACATTCTCACTATAACTTCCAAATCTCATGGGAGCCCCTTCCCTATCTTTATCATACTCTTCCTTTCTTTGCTGGCATCTCCTGTTCATTCTGCACAGGTAATAAAGCCTTTGTCAATTGTCTCACCCATATATATGATGAGACATAGATAGATAGATAGATAGATTATATATATGTGTGTCTATTTATCTATCATCTATGTAACTATGTATGTATGTATGTATGTATCTATCTATCTATCTATCTGTCACTATCTATCTATCTATCTATCTATCTATCTATCTATCTATCTATCGGTGAGAGACACACCAAGTCTACTGACATCCTCACTTATATGCTATGGTATGTCACAGATGGCTCTTAAGTCTTTGTAGCTCCTGTCATCAAGAGGTGGAGTCCATTTCTACATCCCTGGAATAGCCTTGTGACTTTTTTTTTTCTTGCCAATCGAATGAGCCATAAAGGACATCAAGCTGCTGCTTGATGGGGATCTTAAGAAGTCTTGCAGCTTTCTCTCTGTCTTCATCTCTGTCAGAACACTTCTACCTTGTGGATAAGCTGAGTAGAGCTGATAGGAGATAGAGACCATGTGGAACAGAAGGAAACAGATCAGCTGAGATCCAGCTACCAGGTAAGTTAGTGAGGCCATTCTAGACCATCCATCCCCAGCAGGGCTGCCAGCTAACCACAAAGGTCAGCTGTTTCCCTCTAGACCAGAAGAGCTGCCCCAGCCTTTTTGGCTGTTCCAGTCATTTCAGCCAACTCACGGAACATGTGCTGAATAATAACTATTTGTGGTTTTTAGCTAAGTTTTGGGGTTCTTGGATCATTTTTTTTCTCTTATATGAATTCTATCATTATCCTTGAGAATTTCAGTGTCTCTATGGAGATTTTACAGACATCACTTTTTTACGTGATTTGGCTTCTTCATTTTTGTTTTTTAATTTTTTTATTATAGTGGATTTCCAAATGTTCTGTCAATTTCTGCTGTACAACAAAGTGACCCAGTCATATATATATATATATATATATATATATATATATATATATATATTATTTTCCTCACATTATCCTCCATTATGTTCCATCACAAATGACTAGATATAGTTCCCTGTGCTATACAGCAGGATCTCATTGCTTCTCCACTCTGAAATTAGTAGTAGAAAGAAGTAGAAAAGGATTAAAGGGGAGTGGGACAAAGTCTCAAGGCTGTGATCTAAAAATTGAAAGTTTTTGGACTGACGACAGAATTGATGACACGTAAATGGGAAACCTTCTGTTACAATATAGTCAAGTATTGGGAGTTCCCTGGTGGCTCAGTGGGTTAAGGATCTGGTTGTCACTGGTGTGGCTCAGGTCACAGCTGTGGCTTAGGTTCGATCCCTGGCCCCAGAACTTCCACATGCCAAGGGCATGGCCAAAATATAGTCAAGTCTAGATAATTTAATCACATTTCTCTGTCTAAAAATTATCTTCTCAATCTGTCATGGGCCATACTTCCCCAAATAAAAACTCAGGCAAATATACACAAATCGATAAACAAATGCAGTCAAAGTTTGGTTCAAATAGGTTGTAATTAAAGAGTGTCTGCAATTGTGGAGTCTCAACCTAACAGTTGTGTGATAACAATGAATTTTTTTGACATCTTGAGGTCTGAAGAAATGAGACGCCAACAGATATATTTCAATGCCTTTCAGGTAAGGGATGGGAGTGATCATCCCCAAATGGTGGTAGAGGTAAAAAGAGGAAAATAACATGGGGATGGTGAGAAAGTGGAAGTAAATGTTGGGAGCTAGTTAACCTGATGAAAAGCAGGCATTAACAAGTGGAAAATCCTGAAGAGAATGGACTCTATCGGGCACTTCATCAGTCTTATGAATCAGTAAATTCAACTCTCTGGGCCTTGCTTTCTTCCTTTGTAAAATCAGTGAGTGAGGCTAAGCCTGGGACAGCAAGTTTTTAGCATACTTGCTACCATGCTCCCTTTCCATGGCCAAGCCAAATGTTCATTATCAGTTACAGCCCATTGTCCTGTTCAGCTTGGACATAGGTTCTGAATCTTTGTCTAGCAATCCAGGAACCTCCATCAGTACAGTAGCGGTAACATCTGAGATGAAAACCTCTTTCTTTACCCTAGACTGGGTTATCTTAACCTCTGGAGTTTTAAAATTCATGATGCTTAATATAGAAAAATCTCAGAGCCTCTTTCCATCTCTTCTTTAGAAGATGATATTATAACCTGGCCACTCATATCAAATTACTTCAAGTTTCAGAAAGAAAGTTGATGGGGATATTTGTTCTCTTTAATCTATTTTTCAATACTCTAAACAGAGAAAACCAAAAGAGATGTTTAAATTTAATTGTATCAAAATGAAGGGAAAAATTGATTTTTGACATGCCTAGCCACCACATTATCAGATATATAGATTTCAAGGAGCTGACATTCATTGCATAAGCTTTTTTTCCTTTCCCATATATGTCATATCGTAAATCCATTTTGAAGATACTGTGACAGTTTTTAAAAATTTATGGTTGTTTCATTGGATTTTTCCTAAAGCAGAACCCAAATCTGGCCTTGAAAACAAAAGTCGTCTCAAAACACAAAAACCAACCCTTCTGTCAAAGATTATCTGCATCTCTCCTCTTTGTTCTGACAGAAAGTGTCACTTCCCAAATTAGGCGTCGTGTTAGAAAATTGTAGAGCAGGATGACACCCAGTTTTTTTATAAAAGCTTATTAACATATCTTGAATAATCTTTTATTTCTTTTTTTCTTTTTGTTTTGTCTTTTTAGGGTCCAACCCATGGTAAATGGAAGTTCCCAGGCTAGGGGTCGTATTGGAGTTATAGCTGCCGGCCTGCATCTCAACCACAGCAACGCGGGATCTGAGCCGCATCTGCGACCTACACCACAGCTTATGGCAATGCTGTATCCCCAACCCACTGAATGAGGCCAGGGATGGAACCCGAGTCCTCATGGATCCTAGTCAGGTTCATTACCACTGAGCCATAACCCTCAGTCAGTTCTTAACATTAACTCAAATTTAACTCATGTTTAGTTTTGCCTTGAACTTATTTCAATGGAATCATAGAGTATGTAGTCTGAAACTTGTCTTATTTTGCTTGCCATAATGCTTTTGTAATTTGTTCATATTGCCACACATAATTCCACCTTTTTTTTTTTTTATCACTGAGTGGAATTTCATTGTACAAATATACCACAGTTTGGTTAGGTTATCCATTTTCCAATTAAAGAACATTTGAGTTATTTTCACTTTTTCACTATTTTGAGCAAAGCTACTGGAAACATTCTGTGCAAGTCAGTTTTGAACATATAAATAATTTTCAGTGCTTGCATAATATATCACTGAATCTATATACTCTATATACAACTCCTATTAACTTAATCCCTTTTGTTGGTCAGTAAATTATTTACTGTTTTCATTATCTTACAGAATGCTGTGGTATAAGTCTCTGTGAGTTTTTGTCCCACCTTTTATTATGGTAAATGTATATAACATGAAATTTACCACTTAACCATTTTAAGTGTATAATTCTGTGGGATTCAAGTATATTCACACTGTTGTGCAGCTATCACCACGATACATCTCTAGAAATTTTTTATCATCCCAAACTGAAACTCTACAGTCATTAAATAACATCTCCCTCCCCTAGCCCTGGTAATCACTGTTCTACTTTCTGTGTATGGATTTCACTATTCCAGGTAACTCATATATGTTGAATCATACTTTGATTGAATATTTGTTCCTTTATGTCTGCCTTATTTCACTTGGCGTAATGTTTTCTGGTTCATCCAAATTATAGCCTGAATCAGAATCTAACTCCTTTTTAAAGCTGTGTAGAATTCCATTATATGTTTAAACCACATTTTGTTTATCCATTCATTCACTGATGAATGTTTGAGTCATTTCGCCTTTTGAGCTAAGGTGGAGAATGCTGCTACAAACACTGGTATACAAAAATCTGTTCCAAGTCTTTGCTTTCATTTCTTTTAGGCATATGCCTAGAAATGGAATTTCTGGGACATGCAGTAATTTCACTTTTGTTTTTTCTTTTAGGAACTTACATACTGATGAACAGTAAATGGTAACACCATTTTACCTTTTTACTCTGGAATGTATAAGGATTCCACTTTCCCCGCATCTTTGCTGACACCTTGCTGACGGTTACTATTTCCTTTGCTTGTTTTTGGATAGTAGCCATCCTACTAGGAATGAAGCGGAATCTCACTGTGGTTTCACAAAGTGTGAGTTTTTGTATATCACTTTGAAGATGACCCTGATTAGGTGCTTAGGTGAAGTTTCTAAAACCCTAATTTCTGTGTACAAGATTTTGTCCATTCTCAAGTCTCCTAATAAACAAAGTCACAATTCCAAAGAGGTTATGCTGATTTATTCTGTCAGTAGTAATATGAGTTCTTTTCAGTTTGGTTTTTCATTTCCTTTTAGACAACTCTACATTATTCTAAATCATTTGCTTGATGGTTTCCAACATCTGTACATTTTGCCTTTATTGCAGCAATTACTCAGTTATTTGGAAACGTTTCATATTTTGCATACTGGTGGTCACTGATGATTGTGATGGTGGCCACTAATTAACTCTTATCCATAAGTAACTTAAAGCCTTTTATCAACTAACTATGATTCATCCATAGTTTGTAGAGTGTTCCTGCCTTACTGTTCTTATTCTCCATGCAGTGCTTTAGCTTTTTAGGGAAACTTGATAAATAACAATAATTATTCCTTGTATTTGCACAGAACTTTAACTATTTAAATTCTTCTATACACGTTACTTTCTTGGAGTGTCATAACAACCCTTCCGGGTAGGGAGGTAGGAAATGTACTTTTTATTCTCATTATCATATGTGAAGAGACGGTAAGGCCAACCAGCTAGTTAGTGGCATAGCTCAGGGTACAGAAACTCTCAATCCCTATTCTTCAAAACCTTTCATAACATATTAAAAAAGAATCAATCTTTTTAAAAAATCACCATGTGCATAAAATTTAATGTAAAAAAGTGAACTCAAATGGAATTTGCCACTTTGTCAGGCTCAATGCATTTAATTTTGATATGATGCCAGGATCTAATGAGGATAGGCATATAATTTCATCATTACGCTGAAAATAGACATTTCAAAGCAAGCACAGTGGACAAATTAACTCATCATGGACGGATGATAGTTATTATTTTCAATTACTTCTTGGGTTCTTTTCTCAAAAGTATTGTACATTTGCAACTGCCTACTGTTATTTGGCAGTCCAGTAAGACACTTAACCTTTAGGGCAGGAAAAAAGAAAAGTAACCTGTGATACCTTCTTAGTCATGAAAAACCTATTAATATGCAAATTGTCAGGCCTTTAAAAATAAATTAGGAGGTAAAAAAAATAGAATCCGAAATTTAAAAGTTATGTTATTGCTGTATGAATGAAAGCTAGGAGTTTTTCAAATTTCGACTAGAGCTGTTCTTCGTTGAAATGACATTCCTGCATGGGTGTTTGCAGACTCAGTTTTGACTTTAGACCTGGAAGTCTTGCAGAGGTAAATTCCTAGCTCATGACTGTCAAATGTATTAAGCCATTTTTTTCCTTCCAGTTTGATTGAGATGAGATTAACAGCATTCTATAAGTTTAAAATATACAGCACAATGATTTCACTCACATATATCATGAAATGATTCTCACAGTTAATTTAGCAAGCATCCATCGTCTCATATAGATAAAAAAATTAAAGAAATAAAAAAATTTTCCTTATGACAAGAACTCTTAGGATTTGCTCTCCTAACAAGTTTCGTATATAAAATATTGCAGTATTAATTACATTTATCATATGGTACATTTCATCCTGAGTAATTATTTGTCTTATAACTGGAAGTTTGTACCTTTTGACTACCCTCATCCAGTTCTCTTCTCTTGTCCCCTCCTCTGGTAACCACAAACAAGATCTCTTTTCTGTGTGCTTGTTTGTTGTATTTGAAGTCAGTTGACCTACAACACTATGTTAGTTCCTATTACACAACACAGCAATTTGATATTTCTATACATTTCTAAATGATCACCATGATAAGTCTAGTTACCACCTGTCACCATAGAAGTATATTTCATTATTATTGAATTCCCTGCACTATACATTTCATACCTGTGACTCATTTATTTTGCAATTGGATGTTTGTATCTCTTAGTCTCACTCATCCACTTCTCTCCTTCCCCCAACCTCTCTGTCAACCATCTGTTTGTTCTCTATATCTATGAGTTCATTAAAATGACCAAGATGAGTTCATCTACTGATAGGCACTTGTTTCTTCCATATATTGGCTATTTTAAGTGATGCTGCAATGAGCATAGGGGTCTATATATGTTTTCAAATTAGTGTTTTAATTTTTTTGGATAAATACAAAATAATCAAGTTGGACTACTCTTTCATGCCATGCACAAAAATAAATTTAAAATGAATTAAACACTTAAATGCAAGACCTGAAACCATAAAACTTCTAGGAAAAAAAATAGGCAGTTCATTCTTTGACATCAAATCTTAGTAATAGTTTTTTGAATGTGTCTCCTCAGGCAAGGGAAACAAAGCAAAAAATAAACAAATGGGACAATATCAGAGTAGAAAAGCTTTTGCACAGTGAAGGAAACTATCAAAGAGATGAAAAGGCCACCCACTGAATGGGAGAAGATGTTTGCAAACAATATATTTGATAAGGGATTAATATACAAAATATACAAAGAACTAATACAACTCAACATCAGAAAAACAAATAAGCAGATTAGAAAAATGAGCAGAGGATCTGAATAGACATTTTTCCAAAGAATACCATACAGATGGCCAGCAGGCACATGAAAAGATACTCAACATCACTAATCATTGTGGAAATGCAAATCAAAACCACACTGAAATATCCCCTCACACCTCATAATGGCTTTTATCAAAAAGACAACAAATAGCAAGTGTTGATGAGAGTGTGGAGAAAAGGGAACTCCTGTGTGCTGCTGGTGGAAATGTACATTGGTGCAGCCACTATGGAAAACATCATGGAAGTTTCTCTAAAAATTAAAAATAGAACTGCTCTATGATCCAGTGAATCCATATTAAGCTATTCTTTAGAAAGAAGTGTTTATGAAATTCCAGAATGTGAAATAGAGAAACATGGAGCAACTATTATTAAAGCAGGGGTGAGAGGAAGCTGAATCCCTATGCATAACAAGATTTATTCATATTCATTCATTCATTATTGAATGTCTGCTACGCTTGATGATGCGCATCCATAAGAGGGCCAAAAATATAGTCTCTGTTCTCATGAAGCTTATAGTCTAGTAGAAGAGATATGAAATCACATGGTCATGCTGTCAAGTGTCAAACTAAGTCTAATTATAATGCAGAGAAGATGTACACAGTGCTACAATCAATTATAATGGAAGTCGGTCTAGTCAAAGAGGTTAAGAAAGTCTTCTCTAAGGACATGATGCTTGAGTGTGAATCTGAAAGATGAATAGAAATTTACTAAGAGGAGCTAATAGTATGCTAGGAAGGGGGGAAATTATGTGTAAAGTTCTGTGCCCAGATGTGAGTCAGAGAATAGAAATAGAAAAGCGTTCCTGGATCAGGGTCAAGGGGGAATGAGTTATGGCTAGAGGAGCAGGTAATCAGCCAAACCACGTAGGGGATGGCTGGCTGTGTTAAGGAATTTTGTTGTCGTAAGGACAATGGGACGTTACCTGGAAAAAACAAACAAACAAACATGAAACTAAAACAATAACGAGCTTAATTTGGTACATGTGTGTTTGAAGTGTTTTGAGAAAGTCAAGTAGGAGGTTACATTTGGGACTTTAGAGGTTGTATAAATGTATGAGTCAACTGTGTGATGGTTGTAAGGGAAGTCATAAGTAGAGATGGTCAGCTGGGGGGAGATTAGAGTAAGAAAAAGAATTCACCGAGGATAGTGCCTAGAGAAACTCCATCATTTAAAGCGCAGGTAAGTTAGTGGCTAGAGAGTGTGTGACACTGAAGAAAGTAGCATTATAGAAGCCAGGCATATTAGCTTCCCAGGGCTGCTGCAACAGGAGTGACAGGGGTGGCTTCAGACAACAAAAATGTGTTCTCTCACAGCCCAGAAGGCCAGGAGTCTGAAGTCAAGGTGTCAGCCAGGCTGCTTCCTTCTGAGGGCTCAGAGAGAAAATACATTCATGCCTGTTCTTAGCTTGGGCTGTTGCCACCAATCCTTGGTGTTCTTTGGCTTGAAGATGCACCTCTCGCATCTCTACCCTGTTGTCATGTGGAGTTCTCCCCTGTATGTCTCTGTCTAGATATCTTGGGAGAAAGGGCCCCCTTACTGTGGTAGAACCTCATCTTAACTGATTACATCTGCAAAGACCCTATTTTCAAATAAAATCACATTTCAAAGTTTCGAGTATACATACTTTTGTTTTTGCTTTTGTCTTTTAAGGGTCGCACTGCAGCATACGGAGGTTCCCAGGCTAGGGGTCTAATGGGAAATGTAGCCGCTGGCTACAGCAACACCAGATCAGAGCCTCATCTACAACCTACACCACAGCTCACAGCAATGTCAGACCCTTAACCCACTGAGCCAGGGATCCAACCTGTGTCCTCATGGATGCTAGTCTGATTCATTTCCCCTGAGCCACCACAGAAACTCCTTGAGTGTACATACGTTTTAGGCGGACACTAGGCCAATCCAATATACAAGGGGAAAAGATAAATTCTAAAAGGAGACAGTGTTAGCAGTGTCACCGCTGAGAGAAAGGTGTCATATCTTGCTTTATTAGAAAGCAGAGATCTGTAAAGACAGTTTTAGTATATTATCCTTAAATCTGTATGTGCAGCTTCCTTTCTGGTTTTCAGTCCTCCTGGAGTTTTATTGATGACTTGGACTGGAGAATCTGTCTTCATCTCTGAGAGATGACTCAGGAGGTGTCCCTCAGGTGGCACAGGGGTCCTGGCTCGGGATCCAAGTAAGAGTACAGATGCCATCTTTGGAATTTCTCTCTTTGATCTCTGCAACCACTTGATTTCCCTTGGAGATCTTTCCTTAAGTAATATCCAAGCCCTCTCCTATTTAGAGAGCACAAGGGCTAATGGGATCACTGGCTGAGGTGAAATGGTTGCAGATGGTAATGTGAAGACTAATTTATTTTCAGAGGCTTTTAGGAATTCATGTGCTTTTAATGATAGCTTACTATAACCACAAATCCCTCATTTTCATTCTTTAAAGGGAGAGGATATTGCCCATTATTAACAGTAGAGGAAGATAGAGTAGGCAGCTAATTGACCCAGCGAATCTGACACAGTTGTGGTGGGGTTATGAAAGCTGAAGGGTTTTACTATGCTCCTAGGACTTTGTCTCATTTTATATATCGACTTTTTTTGACCTTCTTGCGAGCCATTTTCACCTGCTCGTCTTTCTTTCTCAGTCAAGCTTCCATCTGGCGGGCCCCACAGTGAGTTTGTTTCTCTATGATCCCCCCCTTTTTTTTTTTAATTAAAAAGCTGATACAGCTTTGTGTTTCCCATTGGGATGATGACTGTTTTTTTTTTTTTTTTTGGAAAGGGAAAAAATGTGTGGGATCACTTCTTGTTCTTCATTCTGTTTTGGGGCATATTATCCGCTTCTTCTTAAGCCAAGGGATGACATGCTGGCTGTCACTAGTCTGGCAGGGAGAAGGAGGGGAAGGGGAAGCGGGTAGGGATGGAAAGATATATATTTCTTTTCTTTTTAAAAATATATTTTATTGGAGTATAGTTGACTTAGAAAGTTGTGTAGTTTCAGGTGTTCAGCAAAGAAAATCAGTTATGCATACACACATATCCATTCTTTTTCAGATTATTTTCCCATATAGGTCATTACACAGCACTGAGTAGCTTAACTGTGTTACGTAGTAAGTCTTTGTCACTTACATATTTTATGTATAGTAGTGTGTATATGTCAATCCCAACCCCCTAATTTATCCCTCCCATCCCACATTTCCTTTTGGTAACCATGAATTTGGTTTCAAAATCTTTGAGTGTGTTTTGGTTTTGTATTTGTAAATTCTTTTGTATCATTTTTTTGTTAGATTTCACATATTGGTAATCTCATACGATGTTTGTCTTTCTCCATCTGACTTAATTCACTTGGCATAGTAACTTCCATGTCCATCCACGTTGTTACAAGTGGCATTATTTTATTCTATTTTATGGCTAAGTAATATTCCATTGCATGTATGTATCACATCTTCTTTGTCCAGTCCTCTGTTGATGAACATTTAGATTGCTTCCATGCCTTGTCTATTGTAAATAGTACTACAATGAACATTGGAGGTGCATGTATCTTTTCAAATTATAGTTTTCTCCAGATATATGCCTAGGAGTGGAATTGCTGGATTATATGGCAGTTCTATATTTATTTTTTAAAGGAACTTCCATACAGTTTTCCATAGTGGTTGCACTAATTTGTATTCCCACCAACAGTATAGGAGGGTTCCAAGATATATTTTCTTTTAATCTTGACATGAAGGGAGAAAAAAATCTTCTATAGCCCTAAATCATTAATTTCAGGAGGGAAAATAGTGGTTCCTTCCCTGGTCCTTTAAGCCAGCTGGATTTGGTGATATCATATGTCTGTAATTCACAAAGAGTGCTCAGCAAGGCCTGAGCTCTTGTTGGCTGAAAATTCCTCCTTCCACCATAATCTCCACTGATGTTAGACTCCTTGTTCTGCTACTCAGGTTTATGTTTGCTTCTGCTGTTGTACAGGTTTATGTTTGCTTCTGCTGTTGTACATGTTTATTGTTAGTCTTCCTAGGTCTTGAAGTTTAGATTTCTCTGAGGGCTTTCCACATGGATTGCATTTCCAGCTCTAGAGGCCCCAATTTATCCACTGCTCTGCTCTGCCTGATTTTCCACTGGTCCCAGGCAGGAAAGCCCTAGAGCTTTGAAACTCAGGGCAGCAGTCTAGTTTTTAGATCCATAAGGAGATCTTCATTGTTTCAGAAGTAGAACGTTATCATTTATAATAGAGAAAGCATGGGTTTTGAAGTCAGGCTCATTCGGCTCTGACCTCTTCTAGTTTTACTTTTGGAAGAAAATTCTAGAATGTATATTCTAAAAAGAACATAACAATGTTTGTATCTAAAACATACATGTAGGAGTTCCCATTGTGGCTCAGCAGGTTAAGGACTGGACATTGTCTTTGCGAGGATATGGGTTTGAACTCTAGCCTCGCTCAGTGGGTTAAGGATCTGGTGTTCCCACAAGCTGCAGTGTAGGTCAGTGATATGGCTCAGATCCAACATTGCTGTGGCTGTGGTGGCTGTGGCACAGGTCCCAGCTGCCACTTCAATTCCACCCCTGGCCCGGGGAACTTCTATGTGCCGCAGATGTGGCTTAAAAAAAATGTAAAAACATGGATTGGAGTGATTGGAGTAAACACATACAATATGTGATTGTTATTGCATTGAGGTGAATCTGAGGACCAGTAATCCTAGAGATGACGGGGATTTTAGATTTATCAATAATGATTTAGGTCTTCTATATTTAAAAATAATCTGAAGGTATGATGACAAGAGATTAACATTAAAAAGTTTTGATGATGGGTTATAGTTTTCTCCCTAATTTTCTATATTAAGCATTTTTTTATAAGTTTATTTGACATTTTTATTTCTTCTATGAATTATCTACTTGTAATTGCCTCACATTTTTTCCCATTGGGTTATTTATCTTTTCCATATTTCCTTGAATTATTTTGTATATTCTCATATCAATTCTTGGTTAGTTATGTGCACTGTCTCTCCTCCCTGTCTGTGGTTTGTCCTTTCCTTTTATTTTGAGCATCTTTCACATACAGTAAGTGACAGAAGTGATAGAAGTTGGCATCAAACTTTTCCTTTATGTCTTCAGTTTTTGGCATATTGCCTAAAAAGTCAGTCTTTACCTTGAATTCATTAAATTAGCTATTTTCTTGTAAAAGACAAAGTTTGTTTTCCCTTGAAGGTATCTAATCAATGGGAAATTAATTTTTTGGCATGAGCAATTTATAAATTTAATTTAAAATTTTCTATATGAAATCCAATTGTCTGAAATTATTTAATGTTTAGTTATAGGAAAGCTATGGATTTTTGTATCCAGAAAAATTTCATACGTTTCATACATTTTAATAATCATAGATTTTATTCCATTTTCTATATAAACAAATCCATAGTATTGCAAATAATTACTATTTTGTGTATTTCTTCCTAAGTCTTACAGATCATATTTCTTTTTCCTGTCTTGTAGTGTCAGAGTCTCTAGTACAAGGTTGGATGGTAGTGAAAATAATGGGTGTCCTTATCATTATTTACATTAATGAGAATCTTTTAAACTTTTACTATTAAGTAGGGAGTTTGTTATAGACTTCTGTTAGATATCAAAAGAATATCAGGGTAAGGAAAAAATCCCATTTTGGAGTTCTCTGGAAGCCTAGTAGTTAAGGATCTAGTGTTGTCAATGCTGTGGCTCAGGTCACAACTGTGGCTCGGGCTTGATCCCTGACCTGGGAACTTCCTCATGCTGTGGGCATGGCCAAAAAAAAAAAAAAAAAGAAAGAGAATAAAGGAAAGAAAATTCCGCTTTATTTCTAGTTTGCTGCAAATCCATTTTTTAAATTATAAGTGAAAGGGACAGAGTTGTTTATTTCTCTCTCATGTAGCATTTACCATGTGAATGGTTCAAACTGGTGGTTGAATGATGCTCCTTGGAGTCATTTAGGGGCCAGGCAACTACTCTGCCTTTCCTTAGGCCATTCTTCTCATTGTGAGAACAGAGGAGACTCAGAGAGGGATGCCCAAGTTGGGAAGATCCAGCCCCAAAGTAGCAAATGTAGATACTACTGTCTTTACATCGGGGAGAACTTAGGACTGACTACACATAACTGCAAGGGAAGACAAATTGTAGTGGGCCAGAGTTTTAGCCAAAAAAATTTTAATCTTTTGTACTTAAAAAGTCTGTTTTTAGCTATTTTTAATTTATATTGTTGTTTGTGCTATTTTTTCTCAATCAGTTGCTGACTTTTTTTGTCCCGTTTTTCTCTCTCCCTCTTTTTTTTTTTTTTTCTTAACTACTCAAGAAGTTCCCTGGTGTCCTAGTGGTTAAGGATTCGGCATTGTCACTACGGTGACTTAGCTTCAGTCCTTGGCCAGGGAACTTCTGCCTGCCATGGCACCCCCGACCCCCCAAAAAAGCATCTCACAATGATATTAATGGGAAAAAAAAGACAAAAATCCAAATTAAGTCTGGATTTTAGTAGTTTAGTTAATAGCTAACATACCACTGTTGTGCCTACTACCAAGAGTAATACAGGGTATATGAAGACATAATAAAAGTAGTCAACATTTATAAACACTTATTATGTGCCATGCATCTTTCTGAGCTATTTTAATCCTCAAAATAGCACCCTGAGGTAGTTTCTACTGGTATCCAATCTGTTTTATAGGTGAGAAAACTGAGACACGGAAGTTAAGAAATTTGATCAAAATCCCATGGTAGGTAAAGAGTTGAGCCATGATTTTAACCCAGGCATTTAGATTCTCACAACAGCACTTGGAACCACTGTGTTCCAAATGCCGCTGCAGTCACAAAGTGCCTTTGTAGCCAGTTTCAAAGGTGAATGTATCAGTCAGAGTTCCAGCAGGAAATGGATGACATACTCAAAACTGAGGAATGTTTAATAAAGGACACATTACAGAGTTTGGGGAAACCAACTAGGAAAGCTGTAATCTTCAGGGGCTAGTAACAGTGGGGAGCTATTACCACCCCAGACCTAAAAGGAGGGAAATAGTTATTAGGATGTAGAGAGACTAGATACAATCAAATGTGAGGGCTGCCAGGTAAAATCTGTGGCATTTGGTTGAGGAAGGAAGCCAGCCTGCCCTGATTACGCGATGAGGGAGCAGTAAGAAATACTTCCCTCTCATTTTCCTCCCATCCACCCATCTCCTGCTGTTCTCTCCTGTTGGTTAAGCCCAAATGGAACACAGAGAGCCAAGAGCCCAATTGACCTAGCTTATAAAGCTTTGCCTCCCAGGGTCCAGAAAAAGACTGGGAATATCTTGGAAGAGAAACAGTAAATAGCCAGCACAGTGAACTTCTCTATTAAGGAAATCTTTTTGCTCCAGGAATAGTTTTGGACAAAACTGAAACCTAAAGTAAAATTAGCGTATTCAACAAGGTGTGGAAAAGATCCCTTTTTTCTTTTTCTTTATTTTCATTGCTTTTGGAAAGGAGCTGGGCTTTGGTAAATGCCCCCCACATACTGTTTTCTTAGTCAAATAGCTGTGACAAAAATGTTTATACTTCTTTGAGTATGTAGATGTAAATGAGTGGATAGAAGCCATATTTTGTTCCCAAACAGTAATCAACATAGGAATGATGATTCACTTTTAGGATACTGTGTACAGTCATCACAACACATAAAAGTGCTTGAAGCTAGAAGAACTGAAAATCAGTCATGTCTTTAATACTGGAAATCAGGTTGATCAAATCACAGAAGTTGTAACGGACCATTGGAAATTGGATGAACCTTTTGGATTATCTGGTTTAACTCTCACTAATTGAAGGAATGCTTTCTATGAGAAATCCTACAAGATCATTTTTAAATCTACAGATCCATGCATCAAGGAGACAGAACTTCCTGGGACCCTATGACATTACCGCCCTGTAATTTTCTCACCTTTTCCAGAATGGACTTTGCTCTCTCTTCCACCATTATTTCTGTGTATCTTACTTTACGCAATTATATAGCTATATTCAATTTTTGAAACTATTGGTTCAAGTTACCTAATTTCTTAAATGGAAGAGCAAGAATAAGGCAATGCAGAATGCAACAGTGAATTAAAACTCTATTCACTTATCAAAGCATTTCCTGGAGAAAGAAAAAAAAAAAGGTGTAGATGTTATGCTTAGCTCAAGGTAGCATAGCCACGTGGATTTACCTGTGTACCTGAGTATGTGACAGGCATTATGCTTCACGTGTTTCATTTGATCCATACAATAACGAAGGTACACTGTTTTTACAGATATGGAAATCAATTCATTCCCCATGAATAGACAGAACCAAAATACTGCCCTAATGATGTCACATTTCAACCAGTGTTTCTCCAGAGAGTAGATGGACAGAAAAGGGAAAAACATCTCCTGAGAGGATGCTTAGAACCTTGTCTGGGTGTTTATTTATTTTTGATTGCCACCTTGGTGGCAGAAGATGCCTACACAATAGTGCCCAACTTAGAGACCCTGATCTACAACACCCTAAAATAAAGCAGAACACTGAAAATGTTTATGTTTTAGAAGTAACCATTAGGATATTCACACACTTTTTATTTTATGCGTTTTCATTATGTATATATCTTTTTGCTAATAAAAAATGTGGTAGAGGAAAAAGTTAGATTTTCATAGAGAAATTGTATGGATCTGGATGAAGAAAGTGGAAGCCAAAAGAAATTACATCATGGTTAAAGTTGGTATGAAGAAGTATATTGTCTGGATCCCAGTATTTATTGGCGTTTCAGGCAGTACTTTTTAAGCTGTTGAACTGGTGCTCGAAAGACGTTTCTGGGAAGCCTTATTGTTAAGCTCATCTCCTCCCTGATAGTGGATGAGTTATAGCCCAGCCATTGTCTCCTGTGCTCTCTTGTTTATGTCAGATGATGTAAATTGCCTGGGGAGGTGGAGCAAATTTTTCCAACTTACTAGCAGTCTCCATTTTGGTCTGATTTTACAGGTGCTGACTAGGAGAAACATTTTCTTGGGTGATTCAATCCCTATATGAATCTCCCATTTCCAGGCCTGGAATACTTACAAAGCTTTTCCTTGGTGGGTCCTCTGTTATGAAACTGGAATGCCCCAAGTAGAGGCTTATCCTTTAGCCTTGGATAAGATTGAAGAGAATGTGGAAAAGAGCTGCTTGTAACCCATAGTGGACGTGAAGGTGACATGCAAATCAAATGTGGGGATCACTTCTTCTTAAAGCGTAAGTGACCCTAAGCTGACTGATTTAGAACGAGGAGAAGAAGAGGAGGATAAGGGAGAGGGAAAGGGATTTAGCAATTATTGTTTTCTTCTTTAAAAATTGTTGGCAGTAATTTTCAAGGCATGTTTTAAATATTTGAGATACGTCATCTTTTCTCTAAAACTGTTCTAGTATAATTATTTCCCCTGCTGTTAAAAATCTTTACATTTTTCTTTAGATTTCTTAATGACCCATTGTTCAAAAATACTTCTTACAAATCACAAAAAAGGGAGTTCCCGTTGTGGCTCAGTGGTTAATGAACCCGACTAGTATCCACGAGGATGCGGGTTTGATCCTTGGCCTCTCTCAGTGGGTTAAGGATCTGGCATTGCCATGAGATGTGGTGTAGGTCGCGGACACGGCTCGAATCCTGTGTTGCTGTGGCTGTGGCATAGGCTGGCGGCTGCAGCTCCAATTGGACCCCTGGCCAGGGAACTTCCATGTGCCACTGGTGCTGCCCTAAAAAGATCAAAAAAAAAAATCACAAAAAGGTTATTTACAGCATCATTACTTGGGTGAACGTCTTGAGCCCTCCTCAGAATTCCTTATGTATTTATGTACCTAGCACAGTACCTAGTACAGTACCTGGTGTATATGTTCTCAATATTTTTTGTTCCAGGGAAGAACAGAAATGGTAAAGTTCTGTGGCAGAGATGTAATTGGAGGCCTGGGAAGAGCATCAATAACATCAACCACATTTTGTCTCGTTCTCTATTTCTTTTTAGAGTTCATTGTTTATAGCTTCTCTGCCTATATCCCTATACGTCATTTCTCATCACCACATTAATTTTGATAGGAGGACTCTGGAGAACTGTGTGCTTGAATGAGAGTGCTTTCTGTCATATTCAGAATTACATAATTTATTCATATTTTTGTTCAGTAATTTTTTTTTTAAACTAAGTAAATGCCTATCACTTGCCAAGTCATGTTCTAGGCCTAGCAGATAAAGCAGTGAATATGACAGATGGGTCTCTGCTTTAGGCAACTTTATCATCGGCTAGTGACAGAGGGGAGGTAGGGAACAAAGAAGTTGACAAATAAATGCCAAATGATTTGGTAGAGAGATGCATTACGTAGAGAATACCACAGGGTCACATGGAGAGCGTGTGGGGAAGTGGAGCAAGGCTCAAATGGCTTTAGCATGGGAGATGAGGAAAAGTCACTCTCTGTCTCTGAGCCAATCGTCTGGATGACAAGGAGTATCCAGCTATGCAAGGATGTGAGGCATATGAGTACCAAGCAGAGGGAATGGCAGGTGCAAAGGTCCTAAAGAAAGAATGAACTTGACCTTTTTCAGAGGAAAAAAAAAAAAGGACAACGTGATGCATGAGGAAGAGAGTAGAAGTTGAAGTGAGGAGGTGAACAGTTTTGAAGACCATAGTCAGAACTTCGGATTTATTCTTGGAGAGACTGAGAAGCCAGTGGAGAGCTTCATGCATTGGAGTAAAATCGGAGGAAAGTCTGGTTTATAGTCTACAGTGTTCACTTGGTGGCCGTGTGGAATACAGGTTGTAGAAGGGTAAGGATGGAAGCAGAGAGACCAGTTGAAGCTTTGTGATTCTCCCAGAAGGAGACAGTGGTGGCTTATTCCGCGGTGGTGTTGGTGAAGATGGAGAAGACTGAATAGACCAGCTGCAGGTTTCTGGAAGCAGAGCCAGCAGAACTTGCTGGTGGATTCTGCAAGTGTTTGGTCTCCTTAGCATTTTGTGCTTTGTTACCAGGTGTGAGCACTGATGTCACAAAATTTCACTTGGAGTCCTGGTTCTACCTCTTAGTAGCTGTGTCATTTTGGGAAGGCTACTAAACTTCTGTAATTCCATTTCTGCATCTGTCAGGTACCTCATAGGATTGAATAAAGGAGCTAATGCGTGTGAAATGTTTAGCTCAATACTTGGCGCGCAAGAAATGTTTGAATAAATTTTAGCTATTATTATGCTTAGGACTATGCAGTCTAGAGCATTTTTTAAAAAAAGCAAGTGTGCTTAAACAAAACTTGACTTGAAGCGGGTAGTGAAAAGATGATGTGGGGCAAGTCAGGCAGGAAGTTTATCTCAGGAGACTTCTGTCTCCCAGGGGCCTAGCTTCTGATTTGGCTTTAGACGAAATGGCTGGAGATGTATTCCAGCGATAATTCAGTGCAGGACATAAAAGACTGTTCAGGAAGAAGCATAATACCTTTTTTTCATCTTTGGTAATTCCCCCTAAGATCTCCCCTTTTATTCTAGGCCATTATTCATCTGTAATATAAAGGAGATAATGTGGAAATTAAAGTGCTAATTTCAGCTGTTATGGGAATCAGGCCACAGCGTGGGGATTAAGAGACAAAAGAACAAGAAAAAAAATAAGAAACCTTCCCAGCTAGGTTGCTTTGAGCCTATGGAGTTTTACGAACAGTTTGCCCAGCAGTGAATGGAAAATGCCCCTTTTATTGGTAAATTTCTGAACACTGGAGAGTTTAGTGGCACTCACAGTAATTCATGGGTTCTGTACGTGGGTTACAAATGTTTAACTTAGACCGTAAGAAATGTTGAAGGCAAGATTCTACAGTCTGCCTTATTGTTAGATTTTTGTTCTCTAATAGTAAAAGCTGCCATTTACTGAGAGTTAACCACATACAGGTACTATTGCTAACATACCCTATCTTATGTAACTCTTACCATACCTCTGTAAGACAGATATTGTTATCTCCATTTCAGAGAAGGTAAAACCAAGGCTCAAGGAGTATTGAAATAACTGGTTTAGAGTTACACAGAGTAACTGCTACAGCTGGGATTTGAAACCGGATTCACCTCTAAATCTTGTGCTTTTCAAAAAAATTGAAGTGTAGTGGATTTACAGTGTTCCAGGTGTACAGAAAAGTAATTCAGTATATCACTTTGGTGTATGATATATGTCATATCGTATACCATATCATATATAAAGATTTTTAACATAGTTCCCTGTGCTATACAGTAAGTACTTGTTTATCTATTTTATAGATAGTAGTATGTATATGTTAATCCCAAATTCCTAATTCATCTCTCTCCCCCCTTTCGCCTTTGGTAACCATAAGTTTGATTTCCAAGTCTGTGAATCTATTTCTGTTTTGTAAATAAGTTAATTTTTGTGAGTTTTTGATTCTATGTATAAGTGATATCATAGTATTTGTCTTTGTCTGACTTACTTCACTGAGTTTGAAAATCTCTAGATCCATCTATGTTGCTGCAAATGATATTATTTCATTCTTTTTTATTGCAAATGATATTATTTCATTCTATATATATATATATATATATATATATATAGACATTCTGTGGAGTTTGAGGTGATATCTCATTGTGGTTTTAATTTACATTTACCTGGTGATTTGTGATGTTAGCATCTTTCACAATCTAGATAGGCAGAGAATTTTCCAAATTATCTGTTGCTGATTTCATTCTTTTTTATGACTGGGTAGTATTCCATTTTATGTATATATCGTATCTTCTTTATCTATTCATCTGTCAGTGGACATTCAGGTTGTTTCCATGTCTTTGCAATTGTAAATAGTGCTGCTATGAACATTGAGGTATATATATCTTTTTGAATTGAAGTTTTCTTTGGACATATGCCCAGGAGTGGGACTGTTGGATCATATGTAACTCTAGTTTTAGTTTTTTAAGGAATAGATCTTGTGTTTTTAACCACTATATTTATAATACCTACGTTTACCAAATGTCTTATTATAACCTAATATAAATTATATATGTGCCTTATATTAACTACAAACACATGAATATAAAAAATATACTTTCTATAGGAGTAAATTAGGCAAGTAAACTTACATGTCATTATTTGGATGCAATAGGATACCTTGTTTATAAGTCGATTTTAGAACCACAGTCTTATATTTTTCACCACGTGCTGTATGCTTGAATGCGTAAAACTTTAAGTTAAAAAGCACAAGTCCTGCAGTTTAAAGACAAGTAAACAGAGGAAATAAAGCCTGAAATATTAGACTCAGTTCTTGGTTTTGTCTTCAAATTACTCTTCTAATCGCTTCTGGCCATGAACCTTTTCAATCTGACATTTTGTTTATTTCAGAGAGAAATCATATAGACCAAAGTCATAATGTCAGGAGAGTGAACAGAAATCCTCCCTACTCCATCTCATCCGGAGGAAGAGCACAATGGCAGTGCCTTTCACAGATTAACCCCTGCTTTTCACAACTGGAAAATATCCTACAGTTGCCTTCTCCAAAATGGTAACATTCCCTATCCATAGCTACCGAACCCTTGATGTATAGGTAGTCTCAACTGAGCTGCACTTTGGGAGATTCATGCCATATTTTGAGCCCTTATGGCAAAAACAAAATATCGCAACATTTTTTATTGATTACATGTTGAGTTGATAATACTTTGAAAATGATGGGTTAAATAAAAAGAGATTATGAAAACTAATTTTCACTTGTTTCTTAGTTCATTTTTTTTAATGAGGCTGCTAAAAAATGTAAAATTGCACGTGTAGCTCACCTTATTTTTGGCTTGATAGTGCTTTTCTGGAGTCCCATGTTTCACATATTTTTAAGCCCATTTTTGAGGCTAATGGGGGAAGAATTCGTGCCATCAGATACACCAAGACTGAGCGTATAATGGCCCACTTCTGATACAGTGTAAAATCAATACCAGACCCTTGTCTAATTGCCAAAGGTAATAAACTCAATGCTTTAGATCCACAAAGCCAAATCTTTTCTTGCAAATTCATCTGAATTATGGAAGGCATCCAGGTCTTGCAGTCATGCAGGCTTGATTTCAAGTATTGAATAGCCTTATGATCTTGAGTATTAGCCACATCTGTGTATCATTTCACATCGTCCCAGCCCCACCTCTTGTTTAGCCACTGCTGTCCCTGCCACTAAGTACAGGCTTCAGCCAGCTTTGCACAGGTGAAATAGCACAGTGCCTTGCCACGTTCCACCCGTAAGTCTAGCTTCCTGCCCAGGGCTTAGATGTGGGTCACCGATGGGAACACTCCTGGCATTGTATATACAAAACTAGAAGAGCAAAGAAGCACCTTTGGGGCCACCTTGACCAGTCAGAGTAGAAGATCAAAGATAAGTTCTTTTCGCTTTCCAGATCCAGCTGTACAGTTCTGTGACACACTTACAACCTTCTTGAAAGATCCCTGCCAAGTCAAGCTCTGTTCTGCTTTGGAGGTGGCTGACTTTATAATACGTCCTTGTACTGGCTTTTCCTTCTCCCCTACCCCTTTCCCAATGTCCCTCAGCTCAGCTCCCTGATTGATTGTTCATGGTAATTTATTGAGGCAGCAATCTGAAACTAATATACTCAGCCATTTCTATTTTATTGTGCTTCCCAATACTGACTGGGGGGTTAGTCTAGCCATTTCCCCTTTGTTTAACCCTATGCAGAAAAGGGGTGCAAAGATCTCCTCTGCTTTCAGATTGCAAAACTTGTCAGGAGATTCTGTTATTTTGTCCCCTGGATGGCATCTTTTCGGGACCCTGCCAAAACTCATGCTTTGTACTTTCCCTCTTACTCTCTTTTCTTTCCCTAGCCCTTTAGTAACTCTGAACTAGAGGAAAATCCAACTTTGACCAGTCGCATATTCTTCTAAATCTAATAGCTATGCCAAGTCCTCTGCAAGAAACTGACTCATTAGCTATATTTTCCTTCCCTAATGCAGGGATATTTGGAATAACTTAGCAGTTACTTGGATGGAAGGAGTATCCAGAAATTAAAAACAAAACAAAAGAACACAGGTAATAGATAAAAATTATCTTACTGAAGTTATCAGTCAGCTATTCTTTCAAATAAAATTTTGGTTGAACTCGGAAGTTTCCATTGTCAACATAGTTTGAGCGTGTGTGTGTGTGTGTGTGTGTGTGTGTGTGTGTGTATGTGTCTCCACGAAATATACAGAAATGAACATGTGCACACTCATAGACAAGGAAGGAAAGAAGGAGGAAAGACAGATAATAGGAAGACAAAAGAAAGAAGATAAAAGGGAAGAGGAAACAGAAATGAGAATTAAACATAACAGAGAGAGGTAAGAAAATCAGTTCTTAATGACCCCACTGAGAAGCAAGCCAGAGATGCTTGTGTCAGAAGAAGGAGAACGTCAGAACCAGATAACTCCCTGCAGTGGATGCAGACACTTTTCCTGGGTTTCCTCTAGGAAGCAGTGACTCCCTCTTCCTGCCAAATCTCATGAATGCCTTGATTTTCATCTTTTCACTAAGATTTTCTACTTCTCTTCATTGCATTGTTTTCCATGGGTTTCTCATGTTTATTTCCAACACTGAAATTTTCTAGATGTTCCACTGGAATTTCATAACGTGTCAACATTCAGCAAATATTTTTTTGGCATCTTTTATTTAGTGTAGTGGAGATGAGACAAGCTATTTACTGAATCAAATGAACAAATATAATTTTTTCCTTAGTGAATAAATATAAAGGTCGGAATTCATAGTAGAAATGATCAGAATGGATATGGAGCCATTTATCTCAGTACTTTCCTCATACTTAAAGAATTTATAGCTCTTTAATAAGAAAATTATAAGTTACTTATGCAATGAGATAGAATGGAAATATTTGCGTAACATTTTATAATTAATATATAAAAACCTCTCTCACCAAACTGATGATGTATTATTATTATCATCCTTCCAGTATTGCAGCTAAGGAAACTGAGTCTCAAAGAAGTTAAATGCTTTGACTTATGTCTTCTGAGGCAGATACTCAAACCCAGGTCTCTAAATGCCAATAATCCCATAATTATTTTATTATATTTTCTTACTGTACCATGTAGCAAATTACTAAATAAATGTGAATTTTATTACATATTGCATTTTATATTTGATTTTACAATCTGTTAAAACCACACGGTTTACTCAATAGCTATTATGTATTTGGTAGCATTTTTATAAAGACTGGTGCTTTAAAATTAGTTTTATTCCAGAGGAATTCACCTTTTCACATTTAATTGATAACAGATGCTCTCTCTCATTGAGTGGAAGAATATTTTCAAAGTCTCTCAATGCAGTCTTCCGGTGAGCAAAAGTGTGGCTCATCCTGTGTCAGAGAATAAATTCCAAATCCATTGTAAAAGAAAACGTAAAATCCACTAGTAAGACTAGGTCTGGGAGCAACCATTCATATAATCAATCAAGAGTTTTCTAATTTCATCCTTCACTGATTATTCTGAAGAAAGGAAAATTTTAGAATAAAAATTTGGCCTTAAAATTTTGCACAAGTTGACGTCTAAGTTTCATAATATAAAAAATTAAAACTTTAAAGTTAAAAAAATTAACTTCATTCTAAGGTGAGCTCTGAACTCTGGTCATCTGCAGATATCACCTGACCTGCTGAAGCAAGGACAATTTAGATGTTATTCCTCAAAAGTGGATAGAACTATTTTAAAAAAGGAAGAATACAAAAACCTGGTGAATTCCACAGTTACCAGATAGGCAAAAGAAGGGAAGACACAAAATATCCTTAAGGAAGATCATCACGGCCAAAGAGGACAAGGCTGGGTGGAAGCATAAGAGGTGAAAATCTAGTGATGAATATTTAGTTAGTTATAAACGTAGAGACAACAACAGAATAAAATTGTTGGATTCGATAATGTCTATGATCTCACCTGGCTCTGAAATTCTGGTTCTCACCTAGAAAGAATTCAGACACAACGTTCTTATTTATGCAACTCACTTATCAATTTATTGATATAATCTGTAATGGGGGACAGCAAGGGAAGAAACATAATACTCCATTTTGAAACCAGGTTGGAAACAAGATAGGTAACTTTGAGCTTTTTACATAAAACAAAAGCAATTCTGAAATTTTGTTCTTCTTCCTTTCCCCAGTGGATAATATGACTGTCTCTTTTCCAGTGGTGGTAAATAATCTAGACAGGAGTCAGAGACACCAGTAAGGGGCTCTGATTACATCTTTACTTTTTCTGTAGGAACGGAATTGGTGATAAATATCTCAATGAGCATCTGGTGACAGCCCAAGAGTATTCAGGCACAGAGAGGGCCCACATCTTTCTGGATCCCCATGGTTTGAAAACTTGCCTTGGGAGAACTTGGGAATCTAGAATAAGTGCAGAAAGGGATTTCCCACTATGGTGCAGTGGGTTAAGAATCAAACTGTGTCAGCTTGGATTACCGTGGAGGCGCAGATTTGATCCCCAGCCCAGCAGAGTGGGTTAAGTATCCAGTGTTGCCACACCTGTGGTGTAGATCACAGCTGCAGCTTCAATTCAGTTCCTGGCCCGGGAACTTCCATATGCCATGGGAGTGACCATTAAAAAAAAAAAAAAGGCAGAATAAAAGTGGAAGATTTTTATAAAATGACAGATAAGTTTGGATGAACTGAAAGAGAATCTCATGTGCTATTAAAACCTTTCTTTAGCATAAGAGTTAATTTTGCTATATAATGTACCATTGCTTTTAGTTTTATTCACGAACGGCTTGAAGAGAGTCTTAGTCCATTTGGGCTGCTATAACAAAAACATTATAAATGGGGAAGTTTACTTATTTATTAATTGTAATTTTAAAAAAATTAAAGTATAGTTGATTATTTTGTCTTTTTTTGCTGTTGTTGTTGTTCTTTTATGGCCACACCCGTGACATACGGAGGTTCCCAGGCTAGGGGTCCAGTCGGAGTTACAGCTGCAGAATTCCAGCAACGCAGAATCTGAGCTGCATCTGTGACCTACACCACAGCTCACGGCAATGCCGGATCCTTAACCCACTGGGCAAGGCCAGGGTCGAAACTGCATCCTCATGGATGCTAGTCAGATTCGTTAACCGTTGAGCCACAACAGGAACACCATCTATTTTACAAATAATAGTTTGTATCTGCTAATCCTGAATTCCTAATTTATTCTTCCTGCACCTCCTTTCTACTTTGGTAACCATAAGTTTGTTTTCTAAGTCTGTGAATATGTCTCTGTTTCCTAAGTAAGTGCATTTGTGTCTTAATTTATTTTATTCTGCATATAATGAAAATTTTACCTCTTCTCTTCCAACTGGATACCTTTTATTTCTTTTTCTTGTCTCATTACTATGGCTAAGACTTCCAATACTATGGTGGATAGAAGTGGTGAGAGTGGGCATTCTTTTCTAGTTCCAGATTTTAGCTGAAAGGCTTTTAGCTTTTCACTCTTGAGTATTATGTTGGTTGTGGGTAAACTGAGTGGTTTATAAATAAGAAACCTTTATTTTTCACACTTATCCCATTTACCAAGCCTCCACCCTCATGACCTAAGCACCTCCCCAAATCTCTACCTCTTGATACAATCACATTGTGCACTAGGTTTCAGCATATGAACTTTGCAAGGACACATTCTGTTTATAACTAAGAGTAAACTAATAACAGGGTGAGAGAAATTTCTGAAAAATTTTCCTGGTTCCCCCTCTGGCAGGGCTGACTTATGTAGACCCTAGGGATGGATAGCTTCCTTCACGGGCTCCTTCCAACAAAAAATATTAATAATTATATTTTATGACTATGTTACTATAAAGACAAATATAATTCAGGTTGGGTTAACTATCCTACATTCATTGTTATTATATTCATTTTTCTTCTGATTTTAAAGAAATTAAAATGAAAAGATTTCATGGACCCCTAAAAATATCGTGGGCTCTAGGCATTGTGCCTAATGTTCACCAGCTCTGCCAAAAATGGTCTAAGTCCCATCACAGGCCCTCCTCTTCCACGAAGCCCTTCAACTCCAGCTTGTGGGAATTTTTTCAATAGTTATCACCTAACTCATTTTGCAATTAGAGTATTATACATTCTATTACCATTTATCTCTTATGTATGAGTCCTTTTATTCCAAACAGATTTTATGTTGCTCAGGGGCAGTGATTGTGTTTTACACCTCTACCCCTCCTTGGCACTTACCATATTCAGTGATAATTTCCATTTATTGAACACATGAAATGTATCTGACATTGTTTTGTTATATGCGTGGTATAATCCTCCCTTTACAGATAAGGAAAATGGAATACAAGAAAGAAAAGTGACTTGCTCTAGGCTTCCCATCCAAACTCAGAATTGCAGTCTAAATTTGTCTGGTTCTGAAACCATCCATCTTTCTCTTCAGTGCCACTGCCTCCACGTGTGAGTAGTGGTGACGACGTTAAAGATGAAAAGTGAGAATTTTTTTTTGTAAGTGAAAGAAAATGAAATCAAAGTAAAATTTAGTGGGCATTTGAATTTTGTATGTTAGGGCAAATTTAAAGCAAATACTGCTCAGATCTCTTTCATAGCTGACAAAATCTTGATCAGAAGCATTTCTGATAAGAAGAGGGAGTTAGTTATCATAGTGGCTATGTCATACATGGGCAACTTATTCCTGGTGTTAAAAAAAAATCCCTCACTTCACATGGTAAAGATTTCACTGTCATGTTTCTTTTTGTTTACCTTTTTTAAATAAGGAGAGATAAAGGGAAAAGTACTTTCTTCCCAAGGGCAATATGATCAGCACCACCTCTTCCTTCCATGAGTCATAATCACATCCTGCCAATATTTGGCAATGTCAGAGTTAGGCCTAAAAACATCTATGCAGTGATTCCCAACTTGGAGTAATATTAGTTATCCATTGACAAATCCAACACCAATGTATTCATATCTGATAGGCTTTCAGAGAGAAGCCTATGATTTTGTCATGTTCTCATGATTTCATATAGTACATCTGGCCTTGGATCCTGCCTCTACCACTCAAAGCTGGTGTGGCTTCAGGAATCACTTATTTCTGTTTGCTTATCTATAAGATAGATGACAAAAGTATGTACCTTTATAGGTTAATTGTGATGATAGGATATGACCTAGGAATACTTAGCACATTACCTAGCCTGTAGTAGGTATTTAATAAATGCTAGCTTGTAAGTATATGTATTATTGCTACCATCTCTGAATGATACTGAAAGACCAATTAGGAAAGTTAAGATTAAAAACAACTCTTGAATTTATTCACCTGGACTCTGAGATGGGATAGGCTTTTTATGTTGTTGAAATAGCCAGGGAAATATAAGTGTAAAATCACATTAAAATGTTTCATGCAGGGAAAAATAAGTGATCCCCTAACTTGATTTTGCTCATTTATTTTTCCAGCAAGAGTTAAGCCATAATCAGACCCTTAGAACTGGGAACATCTCATGGCAATTAGAGGTTCATGGGTAACGACTGAGGTCTTTGGGGAAAGAGATGCTATCAACACACCAGCCCATTGCCTTCTCTGCAATCTAAAGCCCCCTTTGTTAAAAATGAGCATTTTGTAACACACTTTTACTTTCCTGAGATGAAACTCATAAATTAAATCTATCTGTTGAAGAATTTTTTAAAAAGCTCTAATTATAATACGAAGGAAAAATAAAAGGAAAGTAATATTTAAAAAAATAATATAAAATGTTTGAACTTCGTGAAATCATCAGATGCTTGTGCTTATAGATAGAATCACCTTGACTATAATAACTACAGATGCAGATTGATACAGGTAGCTGAATTGGCAACTCAGATACCAAGAACTGTATTGCATCATTGATGTTATCTTCTGAAATGGAGAACAACTCTGGGTAAAGTTCTAAAAAAAGTAAAGTACAATCTTTCCTTAATTTACGTAATGATTGCATTCCTGGAAAATTCAATGTACATTAAAATCCTACAAAAATATTTTGCATTATGTGTAATGTGGGGTTAGGCTCTAAGCCAAGAAAATTGTAAATATGTTTTTCATTGACATGAATGTTTGAAGGGACAGTCCAAACTTGTACAGAACTTGGGACAATTTTTCATTTACAGGATTGTTTTGTCCATTACAGAACATCTAGGATCCCTGGCTCTTTATCATTTATGGGCCAACATTACCCACAAATCATTGGGACTTAGTACTAAAGTACTAGTATTAAAGTAAAGTACTTAGTACTAAAAATCCCCATGGCTCTTTCAAAATGTCCCTTATCCCCCCACTGAGAACACCACTCTAGACATACTGAGTACCCGGAATTCTCTGAACAGCCAGCATTTGCTTATTCTCTTCTCTTTGCATGGGGTGTTCACACTTTACTTGACCTTGCTACTATCCACTCATCCCTAAAGACTGACCTCAGGTGTCTCTCAACCAGGAAATCCTCTGTAAAGCTCCAATTACTCTTTGTGTTGCCGTAGACTTTCTGCTTAGAACTTTTATGAATTTAATTGTACTTTATTGTCTATTTTCATTTCTGTTTTCCAACATTATCCTAAGAGCTCCCAAGGAAAAATCAATCAACCAATTTACTTACCATTTACTTATTTAAAAAATTTATTTCTTTATCCTTAGTGCCTGACTCACAACTGCCACATATGAAATACAGGTGAATGGACAAATGTTTGAAAGATTTGGCTAATAGATGAAAATATTTATACCAAATGTATATTATCTACTTTTCTAAGGTACCATGATTGGTTCAAATTAAAAGTAGATCCAGTTCTCAAGATGTTTGTGGTCAAGGAGGGGACTTACATCATGCATGGTCGTTTTCAAGCACTAGTGTAAGTCAGCTATAGCACGTTAATTAGATATGGGTTGAAAGTAATCTGTGTAGAGCCATCTACTTTTTTTGGAATTAGTGGAGAAAAAAAGGCTTATTATAAAACCCCCACGTTTAAGAATCATTAGTGTTATTTCGGGTGGGTTATTTAGGTTATTCTTCTATGGTGCAGAACAGCAGAGAATTGTTTTTAAATAGCAGTTTTCATACTTGGGGTATTTTAAAGTACTTTAAAGTGCTTTACAAAGTAATGAGTTAAATGCTGGTAGTGAGAAAATATGTATGCTAATCGGAGAAACCCATTATGCTCTTGACAGTAGCTCAAATAGGACTGTGGAAATTAGAGGCCAATTATTGATATTGGCCAGGATTTGGGATTAATCCTTGCTCCTTTTGAAAATCTCCATGGGATCTTTAAATTGCATTTGAATGGCCACTATGTTTAATATGATTGTTTTCAGGACCTGAAACCAAACCAAAAGTTTCTGCATTGACATTGTACAAATAAAGCACATTTGGAGATAGTGATTTTTTCATAATGAATTTGGATAATGAAAGATATTCATAGAAGAAGAAGAAGCGAGGAAAAAAGAATCCCCATGACCCTTCCCTAGCTTTTGGAAGTAACCTCATTGGAGGCTCTGAAATATTCAGATAAATGTGTTCCAAATTTGCCTTTGCTCTTCAGGGTTCTGGCTGAGATTGACGTAGAGGTGCCAAAAATCTAATGAGAAAGCCTGTTCATGAACAATTTCCATACCACTTTCAACAGACTTGCAAGGTTAAGAAGATCTGAATAAATATGCAGACTTTATGATATCAAATGGAATAATTTCTCATGCCTTTGGCCTTTTAAAAATTTTGTGTAAAATTCCATCTAGATTGTATTCAAGTAGAAGTGACAATTTAATTGGAAATAGGGAAGCAAGTTGAAGTTTAAAATTTATTTTAATATATCATATTATCTATTAAGTTAATATGATAGTAAAAGTTAATACCATTATTAGTATGCTTGAGAAATCTCCACCATAAGTCTACGATGAAATCTGTAACTTAAATAGCAGATGTTAAAATAATCATTTAACAAAATTCTTTAAGATTTTGTTTAGAATTTGATGAAAACTATGGTACTGTAATTCACCATTCATTCAACAGAATTTGATTGGGTACCTAATGCCTCCAAGATAGGGATACATGTTAAGAAAAGAATCTTTACACTAACAATGAAATATCAGAAAGAGAAAGTAAAAACATAATCCCTTTTAAAGTTGCATCAAAAAAATACTTAGGAATAAACCTGACCAAAGAAGTGAAAGATTTATATGTTTAGAACTATAAAACATTGATAAAGGAAAAGTAAAAGGTTTAAAAGGATTCAAAGAAATGGAAAGATATCCCGTGTTCTTGGATTGGAAGAATTAATATTGTTAAGATGGCCATACTACCCAAAACAATCTACAGATTTACTGATATTTCTGTCAATATCCATGACATTTTTTACAGTACTAAAATGAACAATCCTAAAATTTATACGGAACTGTAAAAGACTCAGAATTGCCAAAGCAATCTTGAGGAAAAAGAACAAACCTGGAGGTATAGCCCTCCCAGACTTCAGATAATACTACAAAGCTCCAGTAATCAAAATAGCATGGTATTGGCACAAAAACAGACATATGGATCAGTGGGATGGTATGGAGAGCCCAGCAATAAACATGCACACATACAGTCAGTTAATTTTTGACAAAGGAGGCAATAATACACAATGGAGAAAAGACAATCTCTTTAGCAAGTGATATTGGGAAAGCTGGACAGCTGCATGTCAATCAATGAAGTTAGAACACTCCCTCACACCATATACAAAAATAAACTCAAAATGGCTTAAGGACATATATAAAACATGATACTAAAAAACTCCTGGAAGAGAATATAGGCATAACATACTCTGACATAAATTGTAGCAGTGTTTTCTTAGGTCAGTCTCCCAAGGCAATAGAAATGAAAGCAAAGATGAATGAGACTTAATGAATCTTGGTAAAGATCCTTAAAATGGATATTTATTTAGTCCAGATTATAGAATTAGCAATAGTGAGATGGATTAGCCCTGGAATTTAAACTTACCTCCAAACTATCAACTTTTAGGTATGAGCTCTTTTGATATCTAACAGAGGTTCTGTACACTCAGATCTTTGCTTTGAGATTTGTTTCACTCTCAGACCTTTCAAGTCCA
Source organism: Catagonus wagneri (assembly GCA_004024745.2). Lineage (NCBI taxonomy): Eukaryota > Metazoa > Chordata > Mammalia > Artiodactyla > Tayassuidae > Catagonus > Catagonus wagneri. The sequence goes on along the minus strand of PVHT021183666.1, from coordinate 18,353,391 downwards.
TGCAAAATATACCAACCAAGCCACCTTCAAAGGAAAACAGGAATGAACTGTGTTAAACATCAGTGTCTGTATTACTTGCCACCCTGAGAGCAAAACAAAGCAATATTTTTCTATAAGTAAAAGTTACATAAATTTGACCACAGAAAGGCTTGAACTTAGCATTAGGGCTTAGAATTCACATTAGGTTAGCCCCATTGTGGGTTATAGGAATGTGGGTTGGAGATGGGTACGAGTCAAATGCTTCTCAGGTCTTAACATTTCAAGGCAACCCTGAAACTTTCTAGGAGTAGGAACGTATAAGGAGATGTAACTGTTGGAAATGTTATAGACATTTCATAAACACAGGAAAATTTGAAAGATAGGTCTTTTTCACTTCAATGATATTATCTCTCTCTCTCGGTTACTGGGATTGTAACAGTAACTCAAATTAAGGCAACAGTTGTGTGTCATAATGGCAGGAACACTGATTTGGGATATAATCCAGATCTCATAATCTTACATCTGCCATTAATCCTATCTTCCAGCTAGGCAAGGCTCAAACCTATCTAATTTGCCATTGCATTTCCAAGGCCTACTGTGTTGAGTATGTGCCCCTTAAATATGTTTTGCATGAATTAATTTTTTTTTGAAAAATTGCATTTGACCATGATTTCTGTCTTGGTCTCCACATCTTCATTTGTAAAATGAGTGGAGGTGAGGTTAGATGATCTTTTTGTTTCCTTCCAATCTAGGACAGTTTTTAATCTACCAACCCTGGTTAATAATACAGTTGTCTGGACCCAACAAAGTCAAGGACTTGGGTTGAGGCCCAAGCACTTTCCCTTTTAATACTTCACAGATTCTTTCTATGCATAGTCAATTTGTTCTAGAGCCACACAAGGATCTTAAATAGGTTAGAAGTAGGAGCTTTGACCCCATGAAGGCATTCATATGCAGAGGGCAACTGAAGAGTGAAGATTATCATCTGGATACTTTGGTTTTCTAATTCCTAACACCCTTTCCTTAGAGATATAGGTATATTATATAAGACCTTTCTATCCAAAGAATTTCCTCTGTTCTTGGGAGAAATAGACAAGGATATAGTGTTTCCATATTTGGTCGAAAAGCTGTAACTCAGATAAAACAAACTCTACTTTGTCTTTCTTCATGTGGATGTAATTTTCAAGCTGTTCATCTTTCCATTTGTAGATACACTGCTAAAACTGGGTTCAGAAACATTACACTACAGACAGAAAATTTTCTCTAACTGACAGATAAAAATGTAATTGGCTTTCTCAATATTCAAACAAATCAATCTCCTAAAATGTTAATTGACATCTACTTTTCTGGAGAAGTGTTTTCTTTTCTAAAAGTGTAATTTTAAAACTCCTAAATTTAAAAGTTGGCACTTGCAGATGTAAATTCTTCCTACTGACAATAGAAAAGACAACTTCTTTTACTCAAATTCCTCTAATGCGGAAGGGACCAATGAAAAATGATTAAACAAACAACTTGAAGTCCTTTCGTTGACATTCTCAGAGTCCAAAATTAACAGCTGAATTTAGGATGCTCAATTGCTTCTTTGTTCTTCTAAACTTCATACTCTTGATGAAGTGTAGATTGATATGACTCAAGAGAAGCCAAAGCAAAGATATTTGGTTTGTGTATCTGAACTCTGGTCAAAGTCAAATAGGTAGGCTGTTAAGGTAGACCCAAGAGCCAGATTTTCAGACATCACTCAGGCAGAACTCATGCTGGGCTCCCTCTCTCGTTTGGATGAGGTGTCCAAACCAAACACAGCCAGTCGTTCCAGTTTTTTCTATCGGTGTGCATAGTTTCCAACTGTGGAAATAGAGAGACAATTTGCTTGACTTCATGTCAGGTATCAGGCCTGCTGACCTTCAAAGAAAGCTGAGCTTGACAATGGTGAACATTGCCCAGAGTATGCAAGTCTGTGGTCTTGTCTGAAATATTTGCTTCTTTGCCAGAAATACAGATGTATGTAAAATAGGAACATTTTAAAAGTTTAAATTTCAACAGTGTGCTTTAAAGGACACATTATACTGAAACATTTTTTTCTTTGATTCAGAGCTATGATGTATTTAAATTGTAGGTTCAGAAGATGAAGCCGATTGAGATGAGATGGCCTTCTCTGCCCTTATATTTTAAAATATACAGTTAATTTCCAAGGCATATTGTTACTTAAAAAAGCAAGGTACAAAAGAGATCTTGGACTCTAAACACTATTTGACAATGACGGGAACCAGGGCTCCAAGAAGTGGTTGATTCCAGGACTAAGTCAAGAAAAGCAGAAGATGATCCTGGACATCTTATACCAGAATATAAGGAAATTCAATAAAAGCCTATAGAAATTACTCTTTTACTCAAGAGCCAACTTGAAGGAGCTCCTCATGGCCAAAGCTGGAACAATTTGAGCAGTGAAATAAATGATAGTGTTGGATTATAACTGGTAGAATAAAATAAATATTTGTGTGTATGCCTTAAAATAGATGAGAAAGAAGGAACAAACTCTTCCTTACTATAGAATTATAGTTAATAAATGTATAAGGGAAGAAGGAAATAAGAAATCACCAAAATGTGTCCTCCAAGATATTTACTAACTATGAAAGGAAAAATAGTACATTTATAGTGGTGAAATGTAGCAGAGAGCAAATTAACCAAGGGATCAAGATCAACATCCTTAGCAGTAAAGATACAACCATATCATAAACATTTTGATATGAAGTGATGAGACACAACACCATTTCTGTGCTCTTCTTGCGAAAAACACACAGCCTCACTCCAATCACAAGAACATTAGGCAAACTCAAGTTTTGGGGGTGGGGTGTTTTCCTACAAAATATCTAATACTCTTTAAAATATCAAGGTCATGAAAGATAAATCTGAAGGACTGTTGTAAAACACATGTGACTAAGGAGAAATAAGAGCAATGTGGTATTTATTTCAAGTGAGATAGCATATGAAATTCTGGAACTCAGAGACAAAAGTGGGTGAAATTTAAATGTCTGTAGCTTAGTTAAGTGTTCTATCAAAGTTAATTTCCTGGTTCTGAGCATTGTCCTGCAGTTATATCAGATGTTTATAAGAGAAGCTGGATAAAGGCTACACAGAAAACTCAAGCTATTGTTGCAACTTTCCTGGAAGTGTAAAATAAGTTAAAAATGAAAAATGAAAAAAATGATATATAACATGATGAGTGAAAATGTTTTGAAGACAACTTTTGCATTTGTTCTTCCAAAAAAATTATTCTGGCTGCACCAGTGGCATATGGAAGTTCCTGGGACAGAAATCAGATCCGAGCTACAGCTGTGACCTATGCCAGAGCTGTGGCAATGCCAGATCCTTAACCCACTGTGCCACAGCTGGAACTCCACCTTCAAAATTTTAAAAATAATTTTTATTAAAATTTATTTCCTTCTATTATTTTTGAGATACAATTGACATACAGCACAGTTTAGGTTTAAGGTGTACAGCACAATGATTTGACTTATATACATCATGAAACAATTACCACAGTAAGTTTAGTGACCATCATGTCATATAAATGTAAAATAAAAAACAATTTTCCCTGTAATGAGAAATCTTAGGATTTACTGTCTTAACAATTTTCATATGTAACACACAGTGGTGTTAATTTATCATATGGTACATAACATCCCCACTACTTATTTATCTTACAATGTAAGTTTGTCCTTTTTTCTACTTTCACCCAATTTTTGAAGAACTTGTATAGTCCCAACTATACCACGGCTTTTAAGAATTTACACCATCTGGCCCACTCGCTTTCTTTCTTTCTTTCTCTTTCTCTCTTTTTTTTTTTTTTTTTGGTCTTTTTTAGGGACACACCTGCAGCATGTGGAGGTTCCCAGGCTAGGGGTCCAGTCGAAGCTGTAGCCTCCCGTCTACGCCACAACCACAGCAAAGTGGGATCCTAGCCACGTCTGCGACCTACACCACAGCTCATAGCAGCAATGTCTGGCCCTTTCTTTCATACCTCTCCTATGTCATCTCCAATTTTGTGCCACCCACATTGATTTTCTTTCTCTTTCTTGAGCATTCCAAAGGAATTCTCAGCTATACAAGCACATGTACACGCACAAAATCTTTCCCTGATCTTCTCAAAATTGTCTCCTCATTTCAGCAGTAGATACGAGGCAACTATTACCAGGTTATGCTGTCTCACACAAAAAAGGCTTATTTCTTGCTTATGTTGCACAGCAGGTCCATGACCTGTGACTTAGCTGTGGATCTGCCCCCCTACATCTGCTTAATTCTACAACTCAAGCTCAAAGAGCAAACCCAACCTGGAAATGTGAAATTCATGGCAGAGGGAGAACAAGCAAGCTAGTGAAATCAAATGTTGGTTATCAGAGCTTCACTGTGGAGCTGGCACACTGTTGTTTGTTCTCACATTTCTTTGGTCAAAGCATATCACATAGCCAAGCTTGCTATTAGCGTGGTAAGGAAAGAAACTCTTCTTACAGAAGATACTTCAAGTCATATGGAGGAAATGTCTGATCTTACAGGAAAGAGGAAGAGAAATTGGGATCAATAATGCGAACTGCTGTAAGACTTAGCTACATGAAACCTTCTTGAAGGAAACTTCTAGTACCACCTGCACCTTCTGTCATCTCTCCTAGGTTACTTAATATTCTATTAATTTGTTTCATTTTCACAACATTTTCTGGAATTTTCTTACTTTATTAAGGTTTACTTTTAGTATTGGTGTCTACCACTGGAGTGTAAATTCTATGAGAACAGAAAACATAAATTGTTTACAGCACTATCCAGCAGTTCTTGGCCCCTAGTTAAGTGCTCAATAAATATTTGTTAGGTAAAAAGAAGGCATAGCCTGGGGCTTCTTAATTTCCATGTCTTTACATAACTTACCATAAACAATGTCTCACTAATGGAAGGTGTTGGTTAATGCTTGTTAAATAAATAAATGCATATTTATATTGAATACAATTAAAGGAGGAATAATATATATTTATACACACTTTTTTTCCCCACATGGTTAGGACTACAATCTCCTTATTAAGAAGGGACATTTTTATGTATTAAGTTTTTTCTCCAAGTATACTTGGACGCAGTAGGTGAGATTTGATTTTTCTCATGTATTTCCAACCAACTTCACCTATGAATAAAACATTTGAGGATTCAGACTGGCAAATGCAGAGCGGGTCTATGGAACAGACAAATTAACAATTTGTCTTGGAAGTGGAGCAGCAACAAGATGAGAGATTGGGGGGGGGGTGCTTGAGCAAAGGCAACAACACGCTGGTGTTTCAATGTTACAAGTAAGAGCTACTTTTGGTAGCTCATTCTAATAAATGTCACTTTGCAAAATTCTCTCTCCATCTGGCCTTTCCAAAACATCTGTGTAAAGTTCCAAATTATTCCCCTGTTTGATCTCCCACCTCCCCATCACAAAGTAGCAAAATTACACGCTAGTTTCTTTCAATGGACATGACCCTATAAAGGTAGCTTTGTTTAACAGTGACTATTTGCAAGCCCAAAGCATGGTAAGCCTGCTCAGATTTAACCTTACATATAAATGGGGTTAGTGCTATAATTGTAGAAATTTGGGGTAAATTTTGCCTTCTCTGAACATAGATTTTTCACTCTTAATCCAGTTTATTTCCATTTGAACTCGATATCCTAAGATAAGAAGATTGCTTTCAGTCAAAACTATCCTAATGTGAAAAAGATTTTGATTCTTTTCTGAGAGAAGTTTTCACTGAGTTCCAGGAAAGAATGCTAGAGTGAAACATCATTCTTGGGAAAGGGACATGGAAGAACACGGGAGAAGTAGAATGATGAAGCTGAAATTTCGGAAGACAAAACTTTTTTATTTTCCATGTTTACCTTGAGCTGGTTTTGACCTTGTGGTAGCCATAAACCTGCAACCTGTTATTGTACAGACAGAATTAAGATGAGGTCTTTAATACACCCTGTGAAAGGAGGTTCAGTTATGGGAAGGTATCAATGGACTAGTTATTCCAGTGGTCCTTCAGGAATATACTTTAATAGCATAGAGGCAGTTAGAGTGAGTTTCTAGAATATTTACTTCTTTTTAACCTTTCTAAAATACAGATTTTATTTTATTTTTTTATGTTTAATGGATTTTATCTCAATTATAGGTGTACATAAATCATCACAAGTCAATTTTACAGATTTTGTATCCCAAACCCACAGTGCATCCCCCCACCCCCCATATTGTCTTATTTGAAAAAGGTTAAAATACAGATTTTAATGATTCCAGATAATAAACAATACTTGTAAGGGTACTGATAATTATAAAACTTTGTAATGAGAGATTCTGACATTTAATACTTAGCCCACCATTTCAGTTGCACAAGATACTTAACCTCTCCAAATCTCAGTCTCTTCATCTGGAGAATGGATATATTAATAGTATATATCTCAGAGTATGTTGTAGTAATCCTTATAATGTAAACAAAAATGAAAACATTTGTGTGTATTGTCAGGATCTCATCAGTTGTAGGTCACAAAATTCCAACTCAAACCAACTCAGATACAAAGAAGAATTTATTAGTTCATAGAATAGGGAATTGAAAGTGCAAGGCTGACTTTAGGTATGGTTGGATGGATACATTCAATGAACTTATTCAAAATCTGTCTCTTCTCCTCCACCTTTTGGCTTTGCTTTTCTTTGGTTTGGCTTCATTCTCAAGTAGTTTCTCTTCATGTTTTGGCAAAGAAGATCACCAAGAGCAAGTTCCAAACTTACATCTTACAACTCGGCAACTAAAGTGAAAGAGTACCTCTTTTCCAATGCTTCCAGTAAAAGTCCTAGGACTGAATCTCATTGCTGGGTCCCGGGTAAAGTCAGAGGAAAGGATTCTCAGATAGGGTTGATCCTGGAGGCAGTTGGCTATGCCAGCCCCATCCAAACCACATGGACAGAAAAGTGGGTGAGTGATCCTTCCTTTTGTTCAAAAACAGGGAGCTTTGTATTGTTACAAGAAAAAATGGCTCTATCAAAAAAAAAAAAAAAAGGCAGATGTCCACTACAGTATGTAATGCATTTAGCACAATGTCTGACATGGATCAAGCCATCCATGAATGTTTGCTATTATTAATGACATCAACTTCCTGGAGAAAAGAGATGCTGACTTTAGGCAGAGAACTAGGGGAGAATCTAGTTGATTAAAAGTTAAACAAGAATGTGAAATGAGAGGCTGTGACCATTATTCTTGAAATTTCTATTCCTAGTAACCAGCACAGTAGTTGGCACATAACAGGTGCTCATAAACACTTGTCCAGGGAATGAATACAAGTCAGGAATCATGCCATGCGCTTTCCATCCAAGAGCCATTGCAATAGCAGCATAACTAAGCTTGGTCTGTGTCCCAATAGTCTCTCTTGTCTAACAGGCTTGTCAGAGTGCTTTATACTTGAAAGTGCATGTGAATCACCCGGGGATCTTGTTAAAATTCAGATTCTGATTCAGTGAGTCTGAGATTTTGTGTTTCTAGCAAGCTCCCAGGTAGTGCCATCATGACTGTTCTGCAGTCCACCCTTTGAATAGTTCTAAATTATTTCCAGGCAAGAGCTGACATAAAGCTCTAACCAAGATCATTTAATTCCACTGTGCAGTAGAGAACTTTAGGGTGCTCTTGTAGCATGTCGTTTCTTCTCATGAGCAAGGATACAAAAAGGAAAGAACAGAAAGTTTATGCTAAGGGTAGTTCTAACAAACAGAAAAAATAGTATAAAATCTGAAAACAGAGCAAACAATGTAAAGTGAAGTTTTGAACAGGTTGATGAATCAGTTTCTAGCTTTTACTATTGTGCACTATTTATTAAGCAAATAGCTGCCATTTGCTGGACAGGTACTTTGTACCTGGGTACTGTGCTTTATATCTAATATTTCATTTAATCTCACAACACTACTGTGATACTGTTAATAGGGTTGCCAGTCCACAGAAGAGGAAAATCATTTTCAGAGACGTGAAAGCCAGCCGGGTATGCAATAGATTTCGGCACTGATTTGTACTTCAATCTTTCTCTTGATCTCTGTATTTTCATTTCTCATATAGAATACAATAAGAATGTTAGAGAACTCACCCATGGCTGTTACTAATATCAGACATCATGATTTTTAACTCCCATTTCCTCTGGCACTTTATGGTGCACAAAGCACTTTGACATTTATCCTCATACAAAATAAAATAACAAAATTAAAACAGTTCAATTTAAAATCACTATGATTAACTATGATTTAAAAATAAAGCACATTTGTCTTATCTGATTTGATGAATATGTTGACCGTAGCAGAGATTGTGGGCATTGGTGTGAACAAGACCTGAGCTGGATTCCTGGTTCAACCACTAGCCAACTATGTGATCACAGGGAAATGACTTACCTTTGTTCTGCCTCTATTTTCTCATATATAAAATGTGGATGATGCTTGTCGTCCCTATATAACAGGCTTGTTGTGAAAGTTAAATTTAATTATGAAGGTGAAGAGCTTAGCTTGGGACCTGGCACTTAGTAAGCACTGAAATTAAAAAAAAAAAATGTGGAGGGAGGTCTGAACATCACCAAATATGTCTTATTAAAGATCAATGTTAGGGAGTTCCCATTGTGTCTCAGTGGTAATAAACACAACTGGTATCCACAAGGACGTGGGTTTGATTCCTGGCCCCGCTCAGTGGGTTAAGGATCTAGCATTGCCATGAGCTGCTGTGTGGGTCACAGATGCAACTCAGATCCTGTACAGCTGTGGCTGTGGCATAAGCTGGCAGTTGCAGCTCCAATTCGACCCTTAGCCTGGGAACTTCCATATGTCTCAGGTGTGGCTTTAAAAAAAAAATTAAAAAGATCAATCTTACATACTGTGTCTTTTCTCTTCGGACTATACATCCCATTTTAATGCACTCACTATCATCCTCTGTCTCTTCCCAATCAACTCGTTTTCTAGGATTTTGAATTCTTGTCTCCACACCTGAGATTCCTAATTGCTTCCTTCTGTTTGGCAGCTGCAAGTTCACATGAAAATAGTCTCCTTCCTCTCTCTGGACCCATGACATTGAACATGCCTTTTCCCTACTCCGCAATTATGTGGAGGTTACATAACCTACTTGTTGAGTTGGAGTAGTATTATCTAGACTAATAAAATTTTACCATCGACAGATCCTTATAGGTGATCTGTGGTAGATGAACCAGAAAGACATATTGGCAAATGTAACACAGCTAAGCAGAAAGATTTAAATGGATCTAGGCGAAGGAGTCCAAGGAGAAAACAAAGTTACTCTGCAGCACACCTGGTTTCTGTGAATTTTGTCCTGGGCAGTGGTCGCACCCACTGGAGCTAGTCACTGATACGGAACTTTCTGTCTAGCTACTTACACAGATAATCTACCTGAAACTCCCTTTCAAAGAAAGAAGAGCTATCAATTCAGCATCTCTTCCATCCAGTTTTGGACATTCCTCAGATTTCTGCCTCTTAAATTGAGTAGGAAGACAATGAATCCCTTGCCAGTTTTACTTTATTTTTCTAGGGCCTCAGCTTTAGGGTTGAACAGACTGTATTGTTGACTCTTCTTTTATCTGACAATTTGATTTCCAGTTGTATTTGCGGCCTCTTTACAGGTGTGCCTCATCCCTCACATATGTTATTTAGGTGGGAATATGAGAATGAATTCTACTCATGTTCTAGGCTTATTTTGTCACAGCAATTTGGCCACTTAATTCTTTCTTCTTAGTAATAAAATAAAATTAATACTTATCCAAACTAAAAGTAGGCCTTATTTACTATGGAACACTTAGAAAATAAAGTTTATAAAGAACAAAATAAATATCTCTGGAAATTCTACCTCTTATAAATAACTACTACTAAGTGGTGTTTAGTTTCCCTCTTTTTTTCTGCTTTCCCTGATTTTTAATTTTGTGTATCTGTATATATATTTTTAAATCATACTAGGATCATACTGAAAACGTAATTTTGAATTCTACTCTTTTTGTGCTTAGTATCATGTGAAGAATATATTTCAGCATCCTTAAATAGTTCATGACTTTTTTCTTTCATTCTTTTCCTTTTACCTTTTGATCCCCTGTACCCATTAAATCAAAAAAAAAAAAAAAAAAAACCAAAAAACCTCTGTGGTAATTTCAGTACAAGAATGTACCATAATACACATAACAATTCCTCTATCACTAGATGCTCAGTATGTTTCATTTTTTTCATTAAAGATCTGAGGCTGGCAAAGTTTTCTCTGGAGGGCCAAATGGAAAATATTTTCAGCTTTGTGGACTATGAGGCCCTCTGTAACGTGGAGTTCCCATTGTGGCTTGGCCGGTTAAGGACCCGATGTAGTCTCCGTGAGGATGGGGTTACGACCCCTGGCCTTTCTCAGTGGGTTAAGGATCCGGTGTTGCTGCAAGCTGTGGTGTAGGTCACAGATGTAGCTCAGAACTGGTGTTGCTGTGGCTGTGGCGTAGGCCTGCAGCTGCAGCTCCCATCTGACCCCTAGCCTGGGTACTTCCATAAGCCATGGTGTGGCCATTAAAAAAAAAACAAAATAGAAAAAGAAACCGAAAAGATCTCCCTTGACGGAACTGTGTTGTTGCAGAAATAGCCATAGACAATATGTAAATGAATATTATAGGTTGTGTTCCAATAAAATTTTATTTACAAAAACTAGTGGCAGGTGGACTACAGTTTGTTCGACTTTGATGTAGACAATGGTGAGAGCAGCATCCTTGTACATGACATTAATAATTATTTCTGTGAAATCAGTCCTTAGAAATGGAATTAGGGTGAAATGAGATGAACATTTTTAAGGATCTTGATATACATTATTGCAAAATATTATATTTGCACTGAATGATAATAAAAGCCCTGATTTCCCTATATATTCACAAATATAGATTACAATCAGTTTAAAAATTAATTTGATAGATAAAAATTAGTTAAATCTCACTATTTTGATTTATTATTTTATTGGAATAAATATTTATTTTATATGTATATCTATTTTCTCTGTGTTCAAAATGTTTTTCAACGAAACAGAAGGTTTTTATTGCATGCCATTTAATTTTTTTTCTTAAAACTGAATGTTAAAAATCCATGATAGCACCACATTTAAGGGAGACACATCTAGCAGTTGAACATATATATATATATATATGGATCACATTAATCTGGGTAAGTTAAATATTGTAACAATCAAGCCTTGAATCTTAGGAGTTTGATATAATAAATGTTTATTTCTCACTCACACAGCAGTCCAGTGGCTGTCTTTGGTGACTGCTCTGTGGAGTCACTGAGGGACAGAGGCTAGAACAAGCTGTGCCATCCTCATTGTGTTGTTTTCCTGCACCGCAAAATCCAGCTCACAGCTTAGGAACCAGTGTGGAGAACATGGACCTTCCCCACCACTGTTTGAGCCTGCAAGTGACACAGTACCTCCACTCCTGTCCCAGTGGTGATACCATCACATGGCTTTGCCCAGGATGGGGACACAAATGTATGTTGGTCCTATGCCCAGGAAAAGGAAATGGATGTGGGGAGCAACTAACCAGTCTCACCACATAACTAAAATTTAAACTCCAGATTTCAGGGTTTTCTTTTTTTTTCAGTCCTTTTAATGCTTATGGTGAAGACAACTTTTTTTTTTTACAGAAAATGTTGGCTAATGAACATGAATATAAAATATATATATTAAAACAGAGAGCTGATAGTAAAACTATAAATACTTTTGTGGGGTTTTTTTTTTGTTTTCTTACGCTAAAAATATTAAAGTGTATCTTTGCATTTGTAACTGCCCTCATGTTATTATAACAGTATCCAAAATCTGCAACAGTATTGCCAATTTTCTTAAGACTAAGAAGATTCAGTCATTGGCTGACCTTGCTGAGTGAAGCCAAAGAGGAAATCAGTAGGTTAAACAGCAAAAGAGGAGCATCTTTGAAAAGAAATTTTGAATTTTGTCAAAACCGTTTCTGCAATTATCACCATTAAATAAAAAATAATGACATCATGTTTGACATGCTAATGCAGTCTTCCTAACAATGAAGCCAGGAAAACAGAAGCAAGAAAGAGGAGATCGATCGTCAGAGATTTATGTACAAGATCGGAATGAGAAAACTTAAAATTTTTTCTTAGATAGATGCAATTGCAAAAGGAAATCATGTACTTGTTTCTTTGATGCTTGTGTATGGTCTCCTCATTGAGCAAGCTCACAAGCGTCAGATTCCTGTATCCCTCCTCATTTTGAGAGGTTTATACTAATGCAGGATCACCTGGCCAGAAAAGCACAGGGAAGTGGGGAGGCTGCTCAGTGAAGGGAGGTTAGCACCAGAAATTCCAAAAGAATAGATTAAGAATAGATTATAATTGTGCCTTTTATATCTTACCCCGTGCTCCAACTGCAGAATTCCTCAACTCCCAGGAGAAGCCTCATAGAGATGCTGTGCTGTTTGATTTGGCACTATTCACAAACCTTGGCAGATGATCAAATAGAGGGCACAGAAGTGCAGGAAAAGCCTTAAGAAACTGTCTTGCCTGTTGTCGTTACTGCCTTCAAGAACTGAAATCTCAATGGTAAGCATAAAGAAGCCATCGATATTAACCGAGCGTGCATAACTCCAATTTAGATGTTTAACACACCTTGGCATGGAGAAAGCATGCAAATGTACTGCTTTATGTGCTTCATCTTGAGTTGCCTTTGTCTCAACTTTCAAGTAAACCTGCTTTCTTAAAATAATCAAGTATTTTTGCTGTAGAGCTTTTGGACAAAGTGTGCAGCCATGATGCCTGGGCAAGGCTTCGCTCTGAACTCAAAAGATCTGTGTTCTAGTCCTGGTGCAACCAATTCTTAGCTGTGTAACCCTGGGCAAGTTGCCGAATGCCTCTTAAACTTTGTTGTCATTCTAGCAGGTAAATACTGCCCAGTATACTTGGCTGGATTTCTGATAGAAGCAAGTAAAAATTATAGATGGGATCATACAAAAAATAATAGAGGAGTTCTCCTGTGGCACAGTGGGTTAAAGATCCGGTGTTGTCACTGCATTGACTTGGTTCCCTGGTGTCACTTGGGTTTGATCCCTGACCTGGGAACTTTCACATGCTGTTCGCATGGCTCTCTCTCTCTCTCTCTCTCTCTCTCTCTCTCTCTATATATATATATATATATATATATATATATATCATAATATGCATTTATAGTATATGTAACATAGAACTTTGCAAGAATGTTGTAAGGTATCATTAAGGGACAGATATTTTAAGCAATATATTTTACAGTGAAACAACATAATCCAGAAGAGAACCTGCCTACTGAAGTGTTTCTGAATTTAAAATATACATGTACAGAAAGCCTGTACAAAAAAAGACAGAGAAAAAGAAAATGGACACTAAATTGAGAAAGATTATATAATGTATGGAAATGATTACCAAAGAGTGGAATTTCTAAGCCATGAAATTCTCAAAAATAGATTAACTGGAAAGAAACAGGTGAGAGAGATGAAGAGGTACAAACATCCAGTTGCAAAATAAAGTCAAGGGTATGCAATGGGGAATATAGTAAATAACTATGTAGTACCTTTGCATGGTGACATATTGTAACTAGACTTTGTGGTGATCAGTTTTAAATGCATAGAAATGTTGAATCATTACTTTCTATAACAGAAACTAGCACAGTGCTGTAGGTCAACTATACAGCAAAAACAAACTCGTAGAAAAAGAGATCAGATTTGTGGTTACCAGAGGTGGGGGGGGATTGGATGAAGGCAAGAAAAAGAGGTACAAAACTTTCAGTTTTAAATATTTGGGATGTAGTGTACAATATGAGAAATATAATTAACACTGCTGTATGTTACACAAGAAAGGTGAGAGAGTAAATCCTAAGAGTTTCATCAAAGGAAAACACTTTTTTCTACTTCTTTAATTTTCTATCTATATGAGATTATGAATGTTCACTGAACTTATTGCGGAAATCATTTCGTGATGTATCTAAGTCAATCATTATGTTGTATAGCTTAAACATAGTGTCGTATGTTGATTCTATCTCAATAAAACAGGGAGAAAAAATCAGATTAATTGTTACATCAACAATATGTCGATTAAAAATAAATTAATTATATATTTGGGAGAGTTTTTTGGAATGGTTATGTCGATTAAAAATAAATTACTTTTTTTTTTTTTTGTCTTTTTGCCTTTATGTAGGGCCGCACCCATGGCATATAGAGGTTCCCAGGCTAGGGGTCTAACAGGGGCTGTAGCTGCTGGCCTTCGCCAAAAAAAAAAGTAAATAAAAAAAATAAATTACTCATACATTTAGGAGATTTTTTTGCAATGGATTTGGTGATGTTTGAATGGTTTCTCTCAGCCTATTCATTCATTCATTCATTCATTCATTCATTTTTAGAATGTGAACTCCTGTTGTGTGTGCCCTAATTTATTCTAAGGGTACAGGGTAGATGCTCATTAAATATTTCTGGAATGAATGCGTTGATGAATTGAGTTTATAAACCTACAATTTTCTGTGTCCTTCATCATGCTAGTTTCTAGAGGTAAAAGAATTCTATGGACAGAGTGTTTACTCTGGGAGCTCTACTCTAGTGAGGGAAATAGGTATGTGACTATACAATACTATGATGTATGAGCCCCATGATCCTGCTCTTACTGATTCTTTAGGAAAATAATCACAATAATAATAAATAAAATACAAACATAATAAAATAGAAGTAGAAATGAAAATATAAATACATAACATATAAATATAATAATAATAAAGTAAAAATAATCATAAATTTGAGTTTAACTTGCTCCATGATTTTCTTTTTTTTAAATATAAATTTTACTGGAGTATAGCTGACTTGCAAAGTTGTGTTAGTTTCAGGTGTACATCAAACTGAATCAGTTATACATATACAAATATCCTTTCCTTTTCAGATTCTTTTCCCATATAGATTATTACACAGTTGAGTAGATCACCCTATACTATACAGTAGGTCCTTGGTACCTATTTTTTACATAGTAGTGCGTTCTTTAAAAATTTATTTTGAATTCCTAGTCATCTCTTTTAAAATGGTAACATATATATGGAGAGAGTCACACCAATCTTGGTGCCTTATTCCTTCTCCCACAAGTAATTATTGCTATGACGTTAGTCCACATCTTTCTGGAGATTTCTGTGTGTATGTATGTACACATACACACACTCACACACACAAACATACATACATTATTTTTTTTCAGGTGTACATTATTTTAAACAATAGCATGCATGTCTAATCTTTCTAAACTCCCCAACAACGTGTCCTAGAAATCTACCCCCACTGGTACATTTTAATCTATCCTGCTCTTTTAAGATGCTAAAAGTGGACGCGACAGGCTTACCATTCACACATGGCAGCCGTGGAGTTGTGCAGTGAACACTCTTCACACTTGTTTGTGGCAGCTTTTAGCCCTGCCTACATAATGTGACTCTACTGAGGTCGCCTAATTGTTTCCCAGTGGTCACAAAGGTTGTTTCCAGCTTTTCCGTATTACCAGCAATGCTTTATGAGGATCTTTGTGCAAGCTATAGTAGCTTAAATGTCCAGACAAGTCTAATGAAATCATTCATTTCTTTCAAATTCTAGACTTGGCATCAGAAATTCCTTCCTGAATTCTTGTGCAAGCACACGTGTGTGCACGCGTATGCACGTGTGTGTGTGTGTTGGGGGGGGTGTACACTGGACAGCAGAAATATTACAAACCAAACCAAAATCAGCCTCTTGAGAAACTGAGATGGATGAATCATCCTCTTTTACTCTTTAAACCCAGAAGCTTTGAGAGATTAAAGCCCTCTCCCTTCATTTCGACAGGCAGTACACACAGAAATTAAACTTCTCAAAGCCAGTCTTTTTGCCTCACCCCTGATTTGATTTCATTGTGAGACTCTGAAGATGTAATATGTATGCACTATTTGAAGCAAGCTGGGGTTTTCTGTGGTTTTGAATGGCAACATTTCTTTTTCACAAAATATACCTTTATGGCAAGTCACATTTATGTCGTACTGCTTTGACATTGTGTTCTTACAGATGCATATAGCTTGATGCACTCAGCAGAGATAGATGCTTCCCCTATGTCTTTGATCTTCTTTTTCTACAGAATGCTTTTGAATATTGAGGGCTGTGTGTCTGAGGCACAGCCACGTAAACATTCAGGTGCCCCTGGGGGGCTGTGTATTGCTCAGGTAATGGTGCAGGGACCAGGTCTTTCTGGTGTCAAAGATAGCCTTCAGTGCAGGCCCCTTAAGGAAACATGGACTAATGAAACTGACTTCATGAAACTGCCAAGTGTTAGAAATGGCATTTTTAAAAGGCTGAGAAAATGGACAAGAGCTTCCTTGCTGTCGTGTGGCTGTGATTTGTGGTATTGATTCTGGCCTTTGGCTGGATCTTGAACTAAGTACAGCAGAGGCCCAAGTACCTTGACCTCAAATGGAATGTTTACTCCATCACAGAAGAAGCAGACTTCCTGTGTAGGAAGAAAGGACGGTGGAGTGGAGGGTGGGAGGAAGAGAGGGCTAGAGAAAGAGCAGTAGAAGCCACTCCCTAGGCCTGGAGGTCAAAGGTCACTTTCAAGGACCAGAGGAGGCTACCTCCCTAAGAGGCGGGCTTGATAACCTGACCCCCAGCTGCAGGGTTGTTTTAAGGTGTTTGGCAGAGGATTCTAAGGCTGTAAGCAAGTCTTCTCGCAGTGGTGTTGTGAGACCCTACTGGTGCTGGTTCCGTGGCAGGGGCACCTTGCCTGACTGCCTCAAAAAGTCACAGCACACCCGCCTGCCTTCAGATTTGCATAAACACTTTTTTTTTGTCTTTTTGCCTTATCTAGGGTCGCACCCGCGGCATGTGGAGGTTCCCAGGCTAGGGGTCTAACAGGAGCTGTAGCTGCGGCCTTCGCCACAGCCACAGCAACACGGGATCTGAGCCGCGTCTGCAACCTACACCACAGCTCACGGCAACGCCGGATCCTTAACCCACTGAGCAAGGCCAGGGATCAAACCCGCAACCTCATGGTTCCTAGTTGGATTCGTTAACCACTGAGCCACGACGGGAACTCCTGCATAAATACTCATGACTCAACTTGTTTCTCCATTTAGAGTTACTGAGTTTTCACACTGGAAAGGAGCATGAAGATGACCTATCGAAACTGTTTTCACTTGAGAAATGAGGGCCCCAATTCCCTCAAAGCCTAGGTCATTCCGCAAGTTAGTGATTCTACCACTTGGTTTCTTTGGGGGCAATTGGACAATTTCTGACCCTTCTCTCTCTCCTCTTCTTCCTCCTACTTATCACCGCCCTGATCACTATCGTCATCATCTTGGGTTTTCTCGGGAATACATTCTCCATACTTTCTGCTTAATACATGCGGTTCCATCAGCATTCAGTGGAAAGGGCCCAGCAGCATTTGTCCTTGTTGTATAATGACAAGAGCTCTGGATTTGGAAGCAGTCACATTTGGATTTAAAAACAGATGCAACCCTTTACTTTCCTCTGAGTGGCCTTGAAAGCCACTTTATTCCTCTGAGCCTGTTTACTTGTCTATAAAACGGAGACAATAATATCTGCTTTGGCGTTCCTGTGAGGCTTAAATGGGGGCAATGCCAGTCATTGTCTAGTGCCTGGTGCCTGCAAGGCCCTCAGTAAAGGGGACCTGGGAGCACTATTATTATTACTATTATCACTGTTTTTCAGGAGGCTTGAGTTTGAATCTTTGCTCTGTTATCTAAGCTTGGAAAAGTCTGTTCCCCTTTTGAAACCTCAGTTGTAAAGTGGGGAGTTGGATCAGACTCTTTCTAAAGCTCCATACATACACATTGTGATATATCATGATACAGGGCTTCTCCAGCTTTGCTGTACATCCCAATCTCCGGGAGGTCCCGTGCCTAGAGATCTGGATTCAGTAGGTCTGGGATGGGCGCAAGAACCTCAGTTTTTAACCAGGACTCCAAATCGTAGTTTTCTGTTGTTCCGCCTGGAAAAAGAATAATCCTAGACCAGGCAGTAGGATTTTGGTGAGAAGCAAATGGAATTACATCCATAGAGCATTTAGTGTAGTTTTTGGCACATGACAATTACCCACTAAATTACCAATTGCTGCTGTTCTTCTTTCCCTTTGTCACTTTGTATAGCACATACCCACCAGTTGGGGATAAAGTCATAAACAGACTTTACCATATGTGAACTGGATGCAAATTTTTAGAAATTAGAAGATTTATGCATGCTCTTGAATTCCCCAAAGATCTGGCAACACCGAGCTTGCGACACTTGATAGTGGCTGTCCCTGGGCATCTCCCTTTAGACGTTACTGCTTTAGACATGAGCTCCCTATTTGAACCAGTCCCCGCTCACATTCCTCCACTTATTTGTATTTCTTGTTGGTTCCATGCAGGCATTTGGATTTGTAGATTCTTGTGTACAGGATCTAATTCAGCCTCTCTGTGCAGAGTTTTAGAAGAGCAAAGAGACTATCCTTTCATTGTGTTATTCCAGCTATTCTAGATCGATTAACCAGCTGTCCATGGGCACAGGCACACCCCCCACCCTGACCCTGAGTCACAGCCCCTTCTTAATGTAACAAAAATAATGGAGAGAGTAGTTTATCTTTATAACTTTTATGATTTAGTGGCATAATTTAGGATGAGTTCCAAGGGGTAGCATTATGAAAGTCTACTGAAATACTTGGCTAGGGAACCTAACCCAAGCTGAGATGTTGCCTAACAGAATCAAAGCAGGGTTTAAAGTCAGCTGCTGCCTTTATTACACATTCAAAACTTGGCAGAGGAAGTTCTTTGGGTTGGGACCACATGAAAGAAATCAAGGCAAGTGAAGGGTGGTTGAAGAGAACAGATGGACTTGGACATCTTACACCATCGGACTGATGCTGTGACTTCCAAAGATACCTGCTTGGATGCTCTGAAAGTTATCATCATCTTTGTATTTTTTTTTCCCTCTAACTACGGGTGTCACACATGAAAAAAAAAATGAGGCAAGAAAGGGCTTTATACAAAGGTATTGAGGCCACATTTGTCAAACCCAGAATCCCACGCAGATTTGGGAACTATGTTTCAAGCTGAGCTCAAAACTTTCAACTCTCAAAAGTGCTACTTACCCCAAGTAAAAGGCAATTTTCCAGCTCAAAGAAAGGCAGTTCTGCAAGGTTCAGGAAAAAAGGTCAGAAGACTCCTTGTACATCAATCAGCTCCTGGAAAACAACATGTCAATGAGTTAAGTGAACACGAATCAGGCACATATGGATTGAATTTCCCTCGAAATACTCCTGGGGTCCAAGTTTAAGGGATAGAGTGGAGGAGGGGTGAAAATTCTTAGGAAAATTTAACGTACTTTTCTGCAGACCCTAAGTTGTTGAAAATACTTCCAAGATGTCGACTTCCCTGGCTGAAAGTCCTGCTGGCCTGAATCAACGTCGAGTCCGGCTGACCTTTATTTCTGGAAATTAGAATGCAACAAAGGCCCATATGACAGCTCAGGACTGCTCCGCCTTGATTTAAACTTGTTCCATGGCATAGAGATAGGGAGACCCTGTAAAGGTTGTCTTTGAAGTTCCAGAAAAGGGAATTAGACTTATTTCAGAGAAAAAAAAATGAACTGTAAGAAACATTCAAGCTTACCCATCATTACTGCCAGTAGCCTATGTTTCTAAGCAAGTAAATCAATCCTTTTAAGCTTTCTTCTTTCCTGGAATCATAAGAAAAGCAGCTGGGAATGAATATAGATTGTGGGGGGAGAAAAGCAAGTGCAGGAGGATTTTCCTAACACCGTTCCACATGGAAGTGTGTGGTGAAGTGGAAATTTGCTTTATAAATACAGGTTCTTCTACACGCTTAAGGAAGAGAGCAGCGCAGCATTGAAATCTATTCTAACCCCAAACACTAAACACTAAATGTAATGAGGAAATAATATTCAGACTTTGCATCCCAGATAAGTTCATATATGTTGGGACTGTTCAAAGTAAATCTGATTTTAGGGGGAAATTATAAGAATTTGGTGTCAACAATGAGTTAGTTCCGAAAGATCCATGTGGGTCCTAAAACTGATCAGTACCAAATCCCTTTCCCAGAAAGCTCCTTAGAAATCTAAAATTGGGAATCATACATTTTTAACGCTTTAAAAAGGAAAACTGTTGAGAAATAATATGCGTCATTTTTTTGTTTTCTAGGGCATGTGGAGGTTCAATTCTAATTTCTTTTTAGGAAAACTTCCAAATGAGAAAGTTCTTACAGGAAGAGGGAACCAGTATGGCTGTCCCTGCTGCACCCCCTCAACACACACACCTTCTTTTTCTTTTTTTAAAAGGCAGGAGGTAATCAGAGATAAATGTTAATGGATTTTTTTTTTTAAACAAATGATGCACTGTCAAGAGAAAATTTCTTCGCAATTGTCAAATTGTGTAGACAGTGTTCAAATGGCTCATTCATTATCAGCAGCACCCCCAAGTTGAAAACATACTTTTTCTAGTCTGCGGTTGATTGATGCACATTACTCATATCAGGCTAATGGCACTTTATTTTCCAACAGTAGCAAGTAATGAGTGACCTTGAGTGCATATTGTTTTCCTGAAAGGGTTTGTTGCTCTGCTTCCTCCATAAGCACCCTAAGGAAACAAGGCCCCTGTACTGGTGTTTTGCAGCAAACCTCATTTCTTTCATGGCTTTCTGTAAAAGAATTTGATACAGGGATAGAAGCTAACCTCCGTGAGTAAATGAAATATTGATCCATGCTCCTCTGGCCTTGCCTCCACCTTGTCCCAGGGCGGTGAGTTACTGACTTTTCCGTTTTGGCTGTAATAGGAATTATTACAACAGGCCTGTGCAAGTAATTACTTGGCATGGTAAAAAAGGAGGGTCCATCATATATTTCTGTAGAGCCGTTCGTTTCCATCAGCCCAGCAGTCTGCTTTTTTGGCTCTGTCTTTCCTACTCTTGATTCAATTCTTTTAACCATCATTAATCACATTCCTTGTCAGCAGAAGTTTATCAAAAGTATTAAGTGAGCAAGGTTGCCTGGCCTTCTAAAAAAAAAAAAAACCCAGCCAACACGGGGCAGTAAATTTCAAAATATGGAAGGTTGGTTCTGTGATATATATGAGTGTCTCTTCAGCTAGAATGAGCCGTTTGTTTTAGTGATAGATATTGTAGTTTGAGCTGTGATAGAATCCTTCTCAAGTTTATATGTCGTGGGCTATCGTTTATGAGAGACCATGTGTTTCTAAATGGTGAAGGTCATGGCTGATGGCAAAAGTAAAAGCAGTGGTGATTCATTAAAAATAGTTAATAGGGCCTGCGGCTGACAGAGATAAATAAGAACATGTGGTTTGCCAACCCACCAGCACTTAAATTGACATTGTGTTTCTTCAGCCCCAGCTCGCCACTTCCAATTGCCAGACAGCTGTGAGCAGACAGACAGACAGTAGGCAAGATGGCCTCATCCAAATAACAGATGCAGAAAAACTTTTTGGAAATACAACTGCAGATGCTTCCTGGAAACTCACCACCTCCCTTCGGTATGGCATGGCTAATATTTATTTTTAAATTAGGTGCTTCTTAAAAAAAAACCGATCGCAACTATGCTCATTAAGTAAAATTTGAATATCACAGGAACACGTGATGTAGAAAAGCAAAAAGCTTCTCCATCATATCTGAAATGTTTCATTTCTTTAAAACCTGATCTGAAACAAACTGTGGCATAATGTTAGGATTTGGTTAAGCTGAGAGATTGTTCTAGGTGTGTTTCTTATATTGATCTGTAGTCTATCCCTGTTTAAAACAGTCACAACAAAAATCATTTTTCCGTCTTTCTAACTAAAATGAAGCCCTCCCTCCACTTAATACAGTCTCTCAGAGAGAATCAGTTTTATCAATTTGTGTATGTTCCTCTAATTTATTTTTCTTGACTATATATGTAAAAAATATATATATATATTCCTCCAGCTTTATTTTTCTTTACTATATATGAACATATAAAATAACAATGTAATTCAGTATAATAATATATAAAACATATTTAATATAACAATATATAAAATAATACATTCAACATAATAAGAATTGAATACATGATATTATTTAAATATTAGATCATGTTATAATGGCAGTTTGCAACCTGCTTTAACAAATATTAGAAAATATTCTAATACTTAAATGTGAATATTTGGTTAAACTGGTGAACTCATTCATTCATTCAGAAAATATATGGACTGTTAACCTATAGCAAAATATGCAGACCTCGAAGTAAGCACAGGGCCAGAGGTGTACTTCCAGTTTGCATTCAGCATTTATCTAATTAATGTTTCTGCTCCCGGTTTTAATATAACATACATTCTCCTTGCAAAACTTCCTGGCTCATTTGGAGACTCCTAAGAAATGGGGAAAAAAAAAAGAAAAAGGATTTTGCTGATTAAGATCAATAGAGTTTGACGATCCATTTAAGAAGTGTAAATCAACCCAGGAATGCGTGGAAGTGGATGCAGCCCTTAGGCAATTTCTAAATGAGCAAGTATGGATTTTCTATACATTACCTCTAATGAAGAAGGTTTTAAAAACAGAGCTGTTTGAGGATTTGTTAGGGTTTTGTTATTTGGGTGTTTTTGTTTTGTTTTTTCCCTAGAACTTGAGATGTCAGTGGAAAAAACGGCATCACGGTTTGAAATAATACTGGGAGATAAACATCTTCACTTTTCACTTAGGTTGCCTCTTTTCCCTGGAAAAACAAATTGTCCAGGATAGGTTGCTGCTTCTGATGAAAAATCGTAATAACCAAACGGCATGGAGGACACGGGTCCTGAAATCATCAGAAAAGTTTCAGAACATAAAACAAAAGCAAAAACAAAACTACAAAATGTTATGCAAGGAGAGACTATAGGAGGAAAAAAAGAAGTAGGAAGAGAAAAAAAAAAAAAAGCAGCTGGTCTTCAACTTCCCCTCCTGGCAACCACAGCTTTTGTCTGCCCTGCCAGCAGAATCTGCGTCGGTAATTCCAGACGGCTCTGCTTGTGTTTGCAGTCTGGGTAGCAATTCTGCCCGAGGAACATCCATCTCACAGAAAGAACCATCCCTTCTCATGATTTGAGAAGGCGCAGGTAATCCCGCCGTACAAAGACCCTGGGGTTTTGCAAACTAAATCCTCAACCGAAACTTGAGTTTTATATTGTTGACAGTTTAGGTTTGGGGATACTGCCAGCATAGCAGCAGTGCATTCAGTTGAAAAGTGTTCAGCAGTAAGGTAGAGCAGCATTGTAAATGAATATGTTTACAGGGAAAAGCACTTAGCCTCAAATCAGCTAGAGAGGATGGTGGGGGTGCGGTGGGTGTTGTGTTAAATTCAAGGCCAAGTGGCTAGGGGCACAGAGGATGTTTTTGGATACCATCATCTTGAAGAAGACAGTCACAGTGGTTACAAATTGAATTTTTATGGAGAAACTAAGACTATTTCTAACCTATTGCACTGATATTATATTTAGTTAATATTTTATGAAAGAAAAGTCCTCCCATTAGAGGTAGCAAATTGCTTTATAATTACAGTACTTCACAGAACAGACTGTCTGCTCATTTTATGGCAAAAGCACAAAATACAGCCGCCTTTGCCACATAACTTCTTTGCAGTCTTGTGGAAAATGGTTCTCCCACTCATTATTTTTTTCCTTATTTCAAATATTAGTTTAATTTGAACAGAAAATCATATCGCATATTTGGTATAGGTTAGTGATGTAATGATGTAGAAAGTTCACTGAAGCAAGGCTGGGACCCACAGACGACCAGAGGTAGAGCAAAGATACTTCCTTCATCTTCCAAATTGTGGTCTGTCTCCATGCCACTCTGACAGTGACTGCAGCCACTATTCATGATGGCTGTTTGGGAACTGTGACGGTAATGAACTGGTGAGCAGAACAGCATCAAATTTTCACTAGACAGTATAGACTGAATGGGAATGGAGACTGGGCTATTTTCTCTCCCTCCTCCTTTTTCTGCTTTTCTCCATAATCTTCAATAAGAAGTAACAAGAGTTAAGTTTCTAACAGGCAAGGCACATGTATTTATTTTTGAATTCCAAAGAACATCACAGGTTGGCACTAAATAAATGCCGCCATGGCCTTCTTTGATTGAAACGTGCTGTGTGGCAGAAGCTGTTAGTGCCCTGACATATGCTGTTAGCAGTCCTCAGCCCTGTGCACATTGATGGAGTCTTCCTGCAGGCACCTGGCACGCTCTGCCCAGAGGCCTCTTCGACTGCTGGAGCCTGTGCGCCAGGGATTGGGGGGTGGGGGTGGAGGTGTGGCCAGCTGGGATTGCCTCGGGAAACTAACACCCCAAGAAACTACTCTCAACCAGCAATGAACGGGAGGTGGCGAATAAATACCCGAACACCCTTCAGGCTGGACAACCCAAAGTCTGTATTTATAGACTTTTCCAGAGGTCCCTAGTAGGACAGAACTTCAGTTACCCACACAGCAATCTATTCATGAACATTCTCTGCTTGTCATCCCCTTTCCTTTCTGGCTTCACGGCTTGGTGCCCCCATGGGTACTTCCAGGAATTGCATCTCAAATAAAATTGCACTCAAATCTGAAACTTGGGTTGTGCTTCTGAGAAACCTAGACTAAGACGTGCTGCTATCTTAGGTCACCGGGCAATCAATGGATAAGAATTGCTGGGAGTCTTCTACATTGTGCCTAATCTTGTACCAACTACTATGGGGCTACTAAGCCATTGAAAATATTGACTCTTAACACTGCTCAGAAATCCCTTGGAAGGAATTAGCTTGGAAGGTGATACATACACACTTTAAACATTTAGTGGGCCAGACAGCATTACACAGGACTATAACAAAGTGTAAAGTGTGTTTTACAGATAATTGGAGACAAGAACAGTGGAGCAAGGTTCCACATGTGTGGTATGGATGAAAGTCATAAAAGAGTTGTTTGACTAGGGGGAGGCTCATGGTAGCTGATGTAATGTAAGGAATATTCAGACAGTGGTACATTTAGCACACAGGATGGGCAGATCCCCAAGCAAGGTGTTCTGCATGCAGTGGGGTTTCCATAAATTCTGTGTGGATGGAAAAATAAGCCGGTAAATAAATTACATCATCAAAACTGAGATGAGCTATATGCTATATATGCTCCCTATTAAATTTTTTATTTCTATTATAAAGATGCAAAAGTGCAGTCATCACTCACATGGTGGGATTTTAAGTATGAGCCTTCCCACTTTTCATCTCTTTCTCTACTTCGTCTACATCGGCTTGGCTCTGCCCCTCAGGAGATCTGCCATTGTCTAGCTGGATAGCCCTAGCAAGTGATTTATTTAATCTCTTATTCCCAGGTCCCTCATCTGTAAAATGTCCAAAGGTGGACTTTGACCCTGTGGTCTATTTCACTAGTGTCTCCTCCATCCCCAGGAAAAATACAATCCCAACCTCTCTATGTTGTTTTATCCTCAACCCTCTCCTGTATACCTTTATTGCCAAGCTCCTAAAAATACTGGAGTTTGCCGTCATTGAATTTTTAACACAAGGTTTGGACCTACGGTTTTATGGCCTTGAGGAAGTCAATCTCTCAGAGACTCAATTTTCATTTGCAAAAAATGAGGCTGTTGCTTTTGTATTAGAGATAATTATGTAAAGCACTTGGCTCATGAAAGCTCAGAAAACTGTACATTTTTCATCAAC
Organism: Catagonus wagneri; assembly: GCA_004024745.2. NCBI lineage: Eukaryota > Metazoa > Chordata > Mammalia > Artiodactyla > Tayassuidae > Catagonus > Catagonus wagneri. The sequence continues at coordinate 18,327,681 of PVHT021183666.1, read as the reverse complement.
TATATTGAGATATAATTTGCATGTAATAAAATGCATGTATTTTAAGGACACAGTTTGATGAATTTTTAAACAGCATAGTCACGTGATCACTTCAGTCCACATATGGAATATCTCTATCACCTCAAAATTGTTATCTTGGTCCTCTTTGCAATCACTCTACCCCTTCACCCCTGGCTCCAGGCAAACACTGATCTGTTTTCTGTCACTATAGATTACATGTGCCTTTTTCTAGAGTTTTATATAAATAGAATCACACAGCATGTGCTCTTTCATGTCTGACTTCTTTTGCTCAGCATAATGTTTTTGTGATTCATTCATATTGCTGTGTGTATCAGGGGCTGTTTCTTTTTAATAAATGCTAGATCTGATTTTATCAATGTCGCAAAAATGCTTTTTCTTTCGAGGGGCCTTTGGACATTATATATTTTGCCTATATAACTGTGGCTGGAAAGAGACACACAAACTAGGCTGGAAAGGTGAACAGAGGCCAGATCACGTTGGGCTTACAGACTGTTGAAAGGAGTTTAGATTTTTATTCAAAGGGCACTAGAAAGGGTTTTCAGCAGAGGAGTGGTGTGTTTTTTATTTTAGAAGATGATTCTGACCACCATGTGGATAATAGGTTGAAGAGAGGCAAGGACAGAGTGAGAAGACCAGTTTAGAGACTATAGCAAAAAGTCTAAGCAGAAGGCCAGGAAGTTGGCTGAGCATAAAGGGATGAAGACGAAAAGAAGTAGATATTAGAAATGTAAATTGGTGCTCAAAAGCACAAGACTTATTCATTAGATGTGAAGGATAGGGACGAGGAAAAAGGAAGAGTCAAGGATGATGCCTCTAAATTCAGAATATTCTTCCTCAGAGTTCCCTTCATGGCTCAGGGGTTAAGGATCCCATCTAGAACCCATAAGGATGCGGGTTTGATCCCTGGCCTAGCTCAGTGGCTTGATGATCCAGCATTGCCGTGAGCTGTGGTGTAGGTTGCAGACTCGGCGGATCCCGCGTTGCTGTGGCTGTCGTGTAGGCCGGCAGCTGCAGCTCGGATTTGACCCCTGTTTTTCCTCAAGTAGTTGAAAATCCTGTTCATTTAAAATATGGACTTTATCCATTATGGGACTTTCAAACTTAGAATTCTTTGCCATTCCACTTTGGCACTAGGAAAAAATCCACACTCCTTGGCGTGGCATAAGGCCGGCCTTGATCTGTCCCTTGTTTAAATGGTCAGCCTCACCTCTTTGCCTATACCTAGTCATTCTGCTCATTCTTCCGGGAACATAGCATGCCTACAAAATACATTCATTCCCTGTACCTGGAATGTCTTTCCATCTCACACCCACATATTGGATCCCTTTGCTGTACAACAGAAACTGAAGAAACTCTGTAAGTCAACTATACTTTAATTAAAGAAAGAAAGAAAGAAATAAAAGAAAGTCAAAACAAAATTGTTAATAAATTTAAAACAAATTAGAAATGTAATTAAAATTATACAATATATCTATATATCTTCTACTCCCCTTTCATATCTTTCATTACTGAGATGTTTGTCTTTAAACATATAAGGACTGTATAGTATTTCCGTATGGATGTAACTATGATTTGATCAAATATCTATGATAAACATAAACAAATCCCTATGGTAAATGTCTGTTATTCTAATTGTTTTTACACATACATGATTATTTTTCTTGTAACAGCTTCTTAAAAGAAACTGTGGAGTCAAACAAAGCTTAATCCACATGACCAATTTCCCTGTCAAAAAGTTTGTAGCAATTTACTGCCCCACCAGCTGTGCACAGGTAAGCGGCCTTCCTTAGCAGCAATAATGGAGGTTACATACCTGAACAGAGTTAGCTTGTCTTGCATCACATGAAGGAAAATTCTGCAAGCTATTCCCAAGCAAAGTTACAAATATGATTGGAGCTGCCATCATTTACTAGCAATTATTTTTTTGTACAATCATTGGGGCTATAAGAACAGTCTTGAGCTGTTCAAAGCAGCTCAAAATCAGCCAGTCATTCTCAATGGACAGAATGAGAAGTACCCAACCATTGAAATGCTTATATGGCTGTTTTCTGATTCAACCATATTTTTTCTTCTAATAGGTTACCCATACAAGGTGTAAGAGTTCCTAAGGTTTTTGAAACTGATCACCAACAGTATAGGAAATAGCTAATTTATGTATTAGCAAAAACACATCACTGAAGGTTCAAAGGAGCAGCTATTGCTAACTGCTTCTCGATGGCTATCCCAAATGAAGCACTGGGGCTTCACTGTCCTTGCCAAAAAAAGCAACACGTGAAGATTCTATGTCCGAGTGGGAAAAAGTAATATAAATGCATTGCTCCTGAAAGTTTTAAAAACTAATAGTCAAGTCATTTAACTTCTCTCTTGCAGTCACAGAAATTTACAACTAGGAGGGTTCTGAAATGTTATCTTGACTTATGATTTCTTACCTTTGAAGAAGCAAAGGCTCAATTTTAACGTCAAAGTATTTTCAAGAATCTTGATTTGATAGCAATAAGTCTTTTAGTTTGTTGTTTGAGAACAGGTATCATGACAAAGAGTCTATGAATTCAGAAATTATTTTTAAGCTTGTCTCAACATTTCAGAAACAAGCCTACACCCCTCTTAAAAAGAAAGATGTGTATAAACCAACACACCACTTATTCAGTCTATAACATGGATCACTTGCAATGAACTTCAAGCCCATTTCTTGCCCCTTCTGCACCTTAGGAGGTTGTTGATTGCAGGTTAGGAATTACTGAACTCGTAATTAAGCTGATGAGGAAACTAGAATGCATGAAAGTCCAAACCACAAAGTGAGAGAGGAGCTGGAAGTGGAACCAGAATGCCTGGTTTTTCCTCTAAGGAATTTTCCTGGGCTGAGTTGGCACCACTGCTAAGACGTTTATTACCAGTGTGATCTTGGGCAGGTCACTTAACCTCACTAAACTGCATTACCTTCATGCATGCAGAGAATATTGAATAATATAAATCATGTGGGTGCTTCCTCAGAACGCACTATACCTGAACTAGAGCAAATACTCTGTACGCATCTGCTATTTATTATTATTATATTATTATTTTGATTATTCCCATTTCCATAATATCTGCTTCAAGCTTTGTGGTGAACAAGTTAAAGAGCCCCAAATCTTCTTTATAATTTCTCTGCCAGGGCTTTTTGTTTATCAATTTTTTTAATTACTTGATGCAAATCCATATAACTCAAGGCTGCAGAGATGTCTTTTAATTTAGGGAATGGGAAGCAGTTCCCTCCCTGTGACTTATAAACTAACCTGGCCTCCTGGGTATTTACGTAGGAACACAAATTCACTTATCCAGAAACTCTGGCAATAAACTGCCTTTAACTCTTCTCCAGCAATTATGTGCAGTGCATTTCCGTCATCAGCACCTATCTCCTTGCAGAGTGAAATTGTTTTCAAAAAAGTGAAACACTGTACATCTTGACTTGTAGGATCATGAACTTGGCTGAAAAAATGCTATTATTTTTCTGCTATGAAAATTGGCCTATTTACTTGGTTTTCACTTAAACACATTGCTAACATAAAACAAACAAAACATAAAACAGCAACATCCTGATTTCTCAACATTACCATTAGAACACAGAGAAATTCAGAGATTTCCTCTCCTGTCTCTTTTGCTGTTATGGTCATTAGGACCACATACAAGCGAAATGTTACCCTGAAACATATTAAAACAGGAGGTAAGAATTTTATTACATTTTCCAAAGGATTTTTGTGAGTTTGTTTCTAATTGCTTTTCTATATGTACAAGAGACAACATACCTGGAATTTTTCTTTCTGGACCATATGTGCCTATATCACAAATTATCATATAACTGGGGAAGTGCTTGTCGGGGTCAAAAATAGGTATTAGAAGTTTTCACTATTCCTTGGATGTAAATCTTAAACTAAACTGACACACATCATCCTGGCTAAAAGCTTCCTGAATCTGATGCAATAAAATAGTTTGCCAGCATGGGACGCCGTGAGCTGTGTGGTGGAGTCAAAAACTGAGTTAAGTGAAAACTGGAAAGAAAGGAAAGCATGTGAGCCAGCAGAGAAAATGTCCTGGCTGTGCATTCACCAGAAAAGGTCTGCATCTTGCCTCAAACTCGGCCGATTTGATCTCAGACTAATCACCCCACCTCTTTGAACATTATTCCTCATTTATAAAGTGAAAATAGCCATCATTTCAGCTAGTTTTACCCCACGGGGTTGCGGTGAGAATCAAACCAAAGGATAAGGTAAAAGGGTTTTGTAAATGATAAATGTTCTCAAAATTGTATAAGAAAAGTTAGAGCAATTTAAAAGTCTCTCAATCTGTTTTCACATTTCAGAGGAGAAATTAGGTAGGACATAAAAGCAGACTCGGCTCTAATTCCTTATTTTTCACACTAATGAAATATATATCATCTGAGAGAGAAATAAAACAATGCTTTTATTCTTGCATCATAAAAAAACAAAAATAAGATCTCCTCTCTCTGCACATTATGATCTAATCGCACTTTGCTGCATTTCATTTCCTCTATGGTGGACATTCTTATCTGACTATCAAAGGTTGGGGTCACAATGTGAAACTCTATATTCACTTTTATCTCCTCCCTCTCTAACAATCTGCTTGATGCCATCAGTATCAGGACTGCGTTATCTGCCCTCTAAAATATTTTTCTGTTAATCATCAGATAATTCAATTGAGACAGTAATTGCTGCTTAAAAATAACTGACTGTATACAGTTTCCTTTTTGATGTGTACTAACATCCAAATGATAAAGTTTCTCTTTTTGTATATGTCCCTCTGTGACCTTCTAGAAATTACCCAGCAGCTTTAAAAAAATCACTTTTTACATAATTTTAACTTAAATTATCCCAACCAAAACCATGATAAAATCTTATTTCCTAATTTTAATTTTTTTTTTTTTTTTTTTGCTTTTTAGGGCTGCACCCATGGCATAGGGAGGTTTCCAGGCTAGGGGTCGAATCGGGGCTACAGCTGCTGGCCTATACTATAGCCACAGCAACAGCATATCCAAGCCGCGTCTCCAGCCTAACCACAGCTCACGGCAACGCCGGATCCTTAACCTGCTGAACAAGGCCAGGGATTGAGCGTGCAACCTCATGGTTGCTAGTCTGATTCGTTTCTGCTGCACCACAGTGGGAACTCCCTTATTTCCTAATTTTAAACTAATGATCAACTTTAAAAAAAGAAAAAAAACCCCACCTTTTCATTCATGGGATCAGGCTGTGGATCTGATAGAGTAAGAAATGTCCCTTTAATGAGAGTCAAAGTGTTTGGAAGGAGATTATGTGTTATTTTTAGGCAAATCTGAATTTCTTAATGTTTGTGGCTGTCATCAGTTATACTTACTCTAAATCTCTGGTTAATCTCCAGTTAATATGCAGGGTCCCCACATTACTTTCTGAGAGGTGTTTTAGAAGAACAACTGTGTGCCCATGTGCTCACAATAGAGCAAAAAAGTGAAGAGTAAAGTCTTACAGATGAGTTCCACAGTGAAACACAGATACAGGGTGTTTTCTTAGGGCTACTTGCATGCTTTTATCTCAAAAGGTGACATTCATGCCTGGTATACTAGCAGCCAGTGTGTGTTCGGTTGGCAGCACCCACGTGTTATAATGCAGTAGGCACAGCCAAAATCATCAACATGTGATTTACTGGAGAATTAGACTTGCACTTGGTCCTTTCAAGAAGAGTGATGCCTGTATGTGAAAATCATGAAGCACACACTGCTGGGCGCACTTGGTGGCTTTTTCATTATTCTGCTTGGTGGACTGGTGAAGTAGAAGAAAGAAAAGAGTTATTGTTCACATTTCTATGTGATTTGACTCAGGCATGTTTAAAGGGTAGTTTTTGTACCATGGAGAGGAAGATTTGATCTTGCATGTCTCCTAAAGTAAATGTTTGTATTTAATTTTATCTAAATGAACATTGGATTCAACCCTTATTTTTTTTTCTCCTGGTATTTTCTCTTCTCATTAAAATCTCTGATGCTGTTTTGTCATAGTTTCCACCCCAACTCAGCGTCTTATGCTCATTAGATGCTGACTCTGAGTTTTAGGACAAAAGGTCGAGAAAATCATGTTCTATAAAACTTGGGGAGAAAATATGAATATGGCAACAATAGCTATGAATCTTTTATAATGGTAACGAGTTTTGACTACTTTTTCTCAAGAGAAAAATTAAAGAAGTCAATGAAAATTCTTTAACTGGCAAAGTTTGATTTCATAAAGCATTGTCTTTTAACTTCTTACTGATTTATCTTCTTTTGGAAAGGTAAGTGATTGCTTAATGACATATTGATTCTTGCCTAAGCCACAAGCCAATTACTTATCTTTCCAAATAGATTTATTTCATGGAGGGATAAGAATGGGGATGTATAGGAGATATAAATAAAACTTAAAATTCATTGGGAAAACAGAGTAAAAGCCATTTGAACATGAAATCAGTTGTAAGTGACAAGGTTAAAAAAAGGAGATGTTATATCATTTCTAAAATCAAATAGAAAAATTGGACTAGAATATTAAGAAAGATGTAATAGTAAAACTGTAGCAATAAAGTAACATCAATTGTCATTTATTGAACATTTTCTATGTGCTGGGCAATACTAAATCGGAGTCTTTATTGAATATATAGGTGCATCCACAGAGCCTAACTGGATTTTATTTATTTATTTATTTTTTGTCTTTTTGCCTTATCTAGGGCCGCACCCACGGCATATGGAGGTTCCCAGGCTAGGGGTCTAACAGGAGCTGTAGCTGCCGGCCTTCGCCACAGCCACAGCAACGCAGGATCCGAGTCGCATCTGCAACCTACACCACAGCTCAAGGCAACGCTGGATCCTTAACCCACTGAGCAAGGCCAGAGATCGAACCCACAACCTCATGGTTCCTAGTCGGATTCTTTAACCACTGAGCCACGACAGGAACTCCATAACTGGATTTTAATATTCAATTTATTGAGCCATTTCATTTTTTTTGAGTGAGAAAATAATTCTATTTGTTAAAAGTTTCCTGTTTTATTTTTATTACATATGTTTTGGGTATACAACATTGTAATCCGACATTTGTATATTCTACAAAGTGATTATCACCATACATCTAGTTGCTGTCCCTCACCGAACAGTTAACTTCTTCATTTGTTTTGCCAGTCCCGAATGTCCACCCCTTCTGGTGACCATTTATTTATGAGTTTTTTTTTGTTTTGTTTTTCCTTTCTTCTTTCCTTCCTTCCTCCCTTCCTCCCTCCCTTTCTTTCTTTCTTTCTTCTTTCAGATCTCACATATGAGTGAAATCATATGGTATTTCTCTTTCTCCATCTGATTTTTATTTCACTTAGCACACCTTCAGGGTTTATCCATGTTGTTTAAATGGCAGGATTTCATTCTTTTTCACTGTTGAGTAGTATTCCATTATATATACAACATCTTCTTTATCCATTCATCCATCAATGAACACTTAAGTTGTTTCTATATTTTGGCTATTGTAAATAATGCTGCAATGAATAATGGTACATATATTTTTTCAAATTAGAGCAATTTCATTTTATTCTGGCAGAAAAGGTATTAGTGTCTGTTGCATTTACAAAGGCTGACATGGATTCTAGGTAGACCAAGAGTGCTGAGGGCTAGGTGGGGAGTTACTATGACCTCTTTACTGTCCTAATGGAGGATCTTGTGATGTTCTCCCCTCAGGGAGCTCTGATTTAATATCCTTGGCAGTCTTATACATTGAGGTCTATAAATTTCATTGTTCTGATGATTTTCCATAGGATACCATGGGATAATAAATTTGAAGTACTGTGTGAAAATAACCATCAACCTAGAATTCTATATTCAGGTTTTTTTTAATCAATTAAATAGAATCTAGGAAATTGTTTTATGGTAAAATCATGGGGCAGGTGGGAGATGGAGATAGAAAGTAGCCCAATCCTAGCAGGAAATAGTCAGTGATGTTAGGCCAGTTGAAGGAACCATGGGCAACTTGTAGAAAGATTTCCAAGGGAGATACTGAGATCCTGACAGACACAAATATATCCTGTTATTTATCATGAGTTCTTGGCTTGAAAAACTAGTTTAAGTTCCCCCATCCTGTCCTCTTGCCCTCATGACTTCTCATGCTATGAGAACAGAAGGTGGGACAGAAAAGCAGAAAGATTGAGGGAGCTCCAAAAGACTCACAGTAGAGTGGAACTCCACTTCACCTCCTATAAGAGCTAGAGATATTGCAAGTCTTCAGAAAGGTTTGTGGGACTCAACATCAGAAATAACTTCCTTCTTTCTAGAAATATCACAAAATGGGTAACACATCGTCATAGAGGCAACAGCTGTGGTGTAAGTAGAGGGAACCATGGACAGCCTTATAAAAAAGTTCCAGTGGTTAAAAAGTTAAAAAATTAGAGAATTTTCAAACCTGAAGAAGGATTCCTGGTGTGATAAACACCTGAGCAGTGATCTCTATGGACATATGACCTATTAGCATGGCAGCACACATCCCCCAACGTCTCGGAATTTCATGTCATTGTAGAACTGTGGACCAGCCCAGCTTGGGGTTTAGAGAGAGAGGAGTGGTAGGTATAGAAGATGTGGACAGGAATAGGAGAAAGAAAAACCATAGAAGAATCGAGGTCAAATCTTTGAGAACAAAAACATAAGCATAATTATAGAAAATGAATGTGATAGCTCTTGCCTGAGTTTGCATGGTGGGAATCATATCTTTTACACACTCCACTTGTCCAAGACAGGCTTTGTGTTAGCTCAATTGTCTCCTGTTTATATTAAAAATAGTCATGGGTTTAAAGATATAAAAATACTTTTTTTAATATTGATTTATTAAAACTGATTTATTTTAATAGTCATATTTTGCACAACTTCAAGAAAACATGGTAGACTGACTGAGGGACAGAGGATTCCCCTTTTTAAAAATACTTACAACTAATGAATCAAATATAAATCATAGCTGATTTTGAAAGAAAGAAGGGAAAACATCAAGTGCCAAAAAAAAAATAAATGCCAAATAATAAGTTTTTTTTTCTTTTTTGCCTTTTCTAGGGGCGCACCTGAGGCATATGGAGCTGTCCAGGCTAGGGGTTGAATTGGAGCCGTAGCCACCGGCCTACACCACAGCCACAGCAACGCAGGATCCTAGCCACGTCTGTGACCTACACCACAGCTCACAGCAACGCTGGATCCTTAACGCACTGAGCAAGGCCAGGGATCGAACCTGCAACTTCGTCGTTCCTAGTTGGATTCGTTAACCACTGAGCCATGATGGGAAGTCCAAATAATAAGTTTTTGATGCAGCAGCAACCCACAGAGGCTTTGGACCATTTATCATTCGTGAACGCTGAAGACTAGGATTTACGTGCTCCAGGGCATAATGGAGACAAAGGGCAGGGAAGCTAGAACGGAGTTTCCTGAATAATTCCTGGGGCCTTGAAGAATCTTCCATTCAGGAAAAAGAATATAACTTAAGAATGTAGATTTCTAGATTCTAGATCAAAAGGGCTTACCTAGATGAGAAAAAAAAAAGTTATCTGTGAGATGGAAAACCCCTCTTCTGCACATCATACCTGCTATGTTGTCCACGCACATGGTACCTTCAACGTGAAGGAAAACTAAGACGGAAATTAAACTTTTTAAAAGCCCATTTTTACAGCACAGCATTTACAGACTCCTATTTACAAAAAGCCAGCAACAATAGCAATCCCCTCCAATGATGAGCTCACAATAAAAGAATCAAAAACGAGATGAAAGTATTCTAAAATAGAGCCAGCATGGAACAAACAAAAGAATGAGCACTTCTCAAAAAAAGGACAGATAAAATCACAACCCAGATATAAGTATATTTTAATTGAAATCAAATGCTCATAGAATATTTGTGAAAGGATGCCTAGGAACTTGGCAGCAGTTTTCTTCTAAAGAGGGAAACCTAGGGAATGGGGGCAGGAGTAGAAAGAACACAGGCTATGCACGTTATCTTTTAACAATATTTGTGTTTTATGGCATAGTCCTTTAAAAAAGGCACTTTTTACAAAGCAGGCTGGTATAATAATACTATTGTTAGACAAAATGGACTTTCAGGAAAAAAATTTCAATGATCATTTTTTGATAAATTCATTTTAGCCAAGAAGATACAACCATCCTGTTTCTGAGTGCCCCCAAAATATAGTTTCAAACACAAAACAAAAACCACCAATCAATATACTATCAGAATAGACTTTTAAATTACACCTCTAGAAAATCATAAGTGAAATAAACAAAAATTATGGACATAGGACATTTGAACAACACAATTTAAAACTTGATCAGATGGAGAAATGTATATCCTGTAATAACCAAACAAAGATTGTGGGCTCTTCTCAAGCCCATTTTCACATACAAAAATGAATCAGTATTTCTTGGCAAAGGCATCTCAACAGGTATCAATGAGTTCTTATCCTGTAGACTACATTCTGATGTAATATAATCAGAAATCAATTAGAAAAATAAGGGAAAAAAACATATATTTGGAAACTTGAAAATATGGTTCTGAATAATCCATGAGTGAATGCACAAATCACAATGGGATTTGTGAAATATTTGGAACTAAGCAATAGTGAAATTATCCCATATCTAAACTGCCTGTGTGCAGCTAGAGAAGGACTTCAGTGGGGAGATTATAGCCCTAAATACATAAATCTTAATACAAGAAAGATTAAAAATAAATAAAACAGTGAGATCAAGAAGGTAAAAAAAAAAAAAAGAAGCAATATACATTTAAATCAAAGGGAAGGAAACAAGCACAGAAAAATAACAGAAAAAGAACTAAGATGTAAAAGTTAAATGCTGTGTCTTTGTAAAGACTAACACGCTATATAAACTGACAGAATTTATTGTGGGAGAAAGAAATAGCATGTAGACAAACTGTATTAGGAATAAAAAAAGATAATTTTAGACGTATTGAAGATGGTAAAACCATAAGAAAATATCATGAACTTTATTCCAGTAATATTGACATTTTAGATTAAGCAGATAATTTACCAGAAAAAAAAAAACCCAAGATTACCAAAAGTAAATCAAGAAGAAACATATTATTGTAATGTACATACAATTATTGATGAAACTAAATTAAAAAGAACTTTATTCACCAAAAAAAGTATCAGACCCAGACAGGTGCCTTCAATATCGGCACATAAGCATCATTTTATGAATTATTCTAAAGATTAGAATGAGAGGGAAAGTTGCCTATCCAATCATTTGGGTCTATCAAAACCGAACAAAAATAATACTTACTGGGAAAATTAATAGACCTATCTTACCAATGACCACAGATGCAAAAAAATTAATATATTAGCAGAAGGAATACAATATTGTATATAAAATGTATCATGACCAAGCATATATGAATTAAGAATCTTTTTGCTGCAAGTCACAGAAAAAAATCTCAGAATGGATTAAGGTAAAAAGATGAATGAATTGGTTCATGGAATTCCAAGGCCCATAGGTACAGCTGCCTGTATAGAAAAATGGTTAGTATCGAAACGTTGTCAGTTAGAACCATATTCAGGGTTAAGCAATAGGAAAATGGTCTAAAATGGCTTGAACAAGTAGGCTTTTACTTTACTCATTCAACAAGAATCTGGAGGCAGACAGTTGCTAGTATTAGTTCAGTGGCTGACCAATGTTGGGATTGATGATCTGTGATTCTCTAGCTTTTTTCTTTTTTTTTCATGGTCATCTAAGGGCTGCTACCAGGTCCCGCACTGGACCCAGGTCCAAGAAAGGAAAGAGGAGGAAAAGTGAAGGAATCTATCTGCCAAGTTTTCTCTTTTTATTTTCTGGAGGTCCTCCTGGCAGAATTCCACTTACAGGTCACCAGCCAGACTGGCCAGAAGGCCACTCATAGCTGAAAGGGAGGATGCAAAAACAGGGAAGAATATAATCACAGTTAGCATCTACCACCGCTGCCTCAATCAAAACCAGGATTCTCTTTGGAAGAAAAAGGAGAAAGAATGAGTATTAAGTAGAAAACTAGTTGTGTCTGCTTTAAATATCCAGCTGGGAAATTCATAATATTGACAGATTAAATGAGAAAATACATATGATCATCTCATTAGTGCAAAAAAAAATCATTTGGTAAAATATTAAAAACTCAGTGAAATGGAAACATTAGGAAATTATTTTTAACTCAATAGAAGGGCACATGCCAAAAACCTCTCGCAAACATCATATTTAATGCTGAAACTTTATAAGTATTGTCTTTGAAGTGATGAAAAAGACAAGGATGCCTATTATCTCTTGCATCCTTGGCAGGGAATATGGCAGGGAATAGATAAATTATAGTTTCCTTCCTTCCTTTTTTCCTTCCTTCCTTCCTTCCTTCCTTCCTTCCTTCCTTCCTTCCTCCCTCCTCCTTCCCTCCCTCCCTTCCTTCCTTCATTTCATGAAATGCTATTCATTACTTATGGAGTTACCGTCATGGCTCAGCGGAAACGAATCTGACCAGCATCCACGACACAGGTTCCATCCTTAGCCTTGCTCAGTGTGTTAAGTATCCCGTGCTGCTGTGAGCTGTGGTGTAGGTTGCAGACGTGGCTTGGATCCCACGTTGCTGGGTATAGGCCGGCAACTGCAGCTCCTATTTGACCTTTAGCTGGGAACCTCCATATGCCATGGGTGCAGCTCTAAAAAGACAAATAAATAAATAAAAATAAAATAAATAAATGGACCATGTCTTTAACTATCAACATCACAAACATACATAAAAATATCAGGTAGCTAGAGGATATATATTGTATGATGTCATTGATGTAAATTTTGAAAATCTAGCAAATAGTGCACATTTTTCTGAACATCTGCCTTTGCTGTAAAAGTAGAAACTATTTCATCTAGAGAGAGAAGGAAGGGAAAGGGATAGATGGCAGGTACAAGAGATTTTACTGATTTAAAATGTTTTCTTTCTTTCATTTTTTTAAAAGATGTAAATCAAATATGTCAAGATGTCAGAATGGGTTACATCTGGCTTATGGTATATGGTTATGTCTTTTAAATTCTTTTCTGCACATTTCTGAGTTTCATGTATTTCAGAAGGATAAAAACCTCAAGAATGTCTTTCGTTTGTCCTGAGGTCCCTGGTCTGAGACAAGCCTTACAATCCCAAGAGTATTTTGGTGGTTTGTCTGATGCTCCCGCCCCCAGTGTGAGACACCCAGACCCCAAGCTGGAAGGGAGTGTGGGAATCTCAATGCCCCACAGTTTACCCTGGACCTTTGTCTCTCACCTCCCACACTTAACAGGCAGTTTGTTGAGGCCCTTGCTGTTGGTCCTGATTCTTGTTGCTTCTGCAGAACCCTGTCATAGTTTTTCTAGTTGGTAGCAAGATTCTCATCTCTCAGTTTCACTCCCAGAAGAGCAACGTGTAGCAGAAATGAATTGCTTTAGGTCCCAAATGTTATAACTGTGAAGTACCCTTGTTCTTTCTGATAGACAGACACACTGCTATTTCCTCCAAGACTCCGATAATCACATTTTCCATGAGGGTCAAGCTGCAGAAGCCCCATTAACAATGTGCCGTGCCTGAAGCCAGCCACTCCCTCCCATCACCATGATGCCAAGTCCCCAGTAAGAATCCTGCTCTCTCTGGAGACAAGTTAAGTCCCAGTTCCTCTTTGCTTTTAGTTGCTTCCTTAGGCTGGGGTTCTACCACCTCTATTATTTAGACCACTGTGTCCTATCGGGAAAGTCATAGGAAGAGTAGGAGAAACTAGAGGCTCAATGGACCATTTACATTGGAAAGGTCTGGCTACATAGTCTGTGGGGCTCAGTGTAAAATTAAAATATGGAGCTCCTCATTCACAAACCAAGCATGGGGCCTCTGTGACTGCACAGATCACACTCCCATGAGGCTTTTTTTTTTTTTCTACTTCCAGCATCCTGTGGTTGGCTATCTCTCCTCCTCAAAAACTGTCCCTCTAGCCTAACTGTGCTTCCCACCCAGACCCCTGAAAAGATGAAATCTCTCCATTTTCATTCACAAGGGACCCCTCACTGGCAGTGGCTGGTTGGCTGTGGAAATATCCATGATCTTTGTCTCCATGGCCAATAGCAACAGGAAAATAGTCTAAACTGGTATACTTCCCGAGGTCTAGACTTACTATCATAGTTAAGCATATTGCTATATACCAGAAACTGACCTAAGGGTTTTGTACTTATCTCATTAATCTGTATAAAAACTGCATAGTCTGATATTATTATTCTCATTTTACAGACAAAGAAACAGAAATTACCCAACTAATAAGTTTCTGAATATGGTTCTGTGTTACCTGAATTACCATTCTCTCATTCCCTTTTCTTTCTTTTCTTCTTCTTCTCCTTCCTCTTCCTCTTCTTCTTTTCGTCCTCCTCCTCTTCCTTCTTCACTTTTTAAAGTTTTAGTGAAATACGGTTGATTTACAATGCTGTGATAATTTCTGCTGTACCCATTCCCCTTTTCAAATAAGAAAATAATCCAGTGGGTCATTGATTCAGAATATGGTGGCTCCATGTCAGACACTACTGATCCAAGTCCCACTGTTCAGTGGACTGGGTACTATGCGATGATCCACAAGAACTAAATACCTCGAGAAGTTTGTAAGTCGCTTGAGGACATGGCACTAACAATTACAAACATCAACAAATAACACGGCGGTCATGGGGACTGTCTACAGAGATTCCATCTCCTTTGGTCACACGATAGGACTGCATTGTCCTGACTGCTTATGGCCTCCCTTGCTTTTTCTGGTGGAATGTTAATCCATTAGATTAACTTGAGGGAAGAAGCTCTAGGAATCTGTACAGCTCTACTACTTTATCTTTCCCTCTGCCCTAGAGGCCAACAGTGCTCCCGATTGTTACTGCTGTGTCATCCAGTGTCCCAAAGTAAGAACAACAATGTGCTGTAAAGCCCCCAGATGACCTGAGGTGGACACAAAGTTTAATCCTTTGTTGTTCGAAGACACTGAGGATTTGAGGATTGCTTCTTATTGCAGTTTAACCCAGTCCATCCTGATTCATACAGAAAGGAATGAATGTTAGAGGGAAGCAGTCCCACCTCTTCACTTGTTGCAACAGAAAATGAGCTTGTTGCAGATATCCAAACCAGAAACCTCAAAGCAAGTCTGTCTGCAACACTGTCCATATTTGAGTTATCTTCCAATTGCCAACCCAAATGTGAGAATCGTAAAGCGTATATGCAGTGCTTACTATGTGCCGCCATTCAAAATGCTTTCTAAATATTAGTTCATCTAGTTCTCATGACAACTCTGTCAAGTATTTTGACATTTTTAGCTTCGTTTTGCAGAAGGGGGAAAGTAAGCATAGACAAGTTGAGTACCTTGCTGAAGCTCACTCTGCTAGTCAGGGAGCTAGGATTTGATCTCTAGGAGTCTGATTACAGAATGCCTACTTTTGACTACAAAACTCTACTTCTGTGTAATTCCAAATGTAAAGTGATTGAGGTAGGACACAATCGGCTTTAGGGTTGTAGAGGACATGGACTTACCTCCTCATCATGCACTGTGCTCCTCACACCCTCTTGCTTTCAGCAATGGTACTCTGGTTCCTTTGGGTACTTCAACTTCAGCCAGTGTGGTTTAAATTGGGGTTGATCTGGGTCTTAAAAATACATCTGGATTGACTTGAACTAGCTGGCCTACCTCCCCACTTGGATCAGTTTCTTGTGAAGAGAAGTCAGCTGGTGTTTCTGGAGAAAGGAAGGTTTCTTTCTCTACCAATCTAATTGGCAGAGAAAGGATGTGAAGCCTGGATCTGCAGCTGCCTTAAAGCTCTGAGGGGGCAGGACTGAAATTCCCAAAGCCTGAAATGGAACCAACCCACAGGAAGCAAAGCCACTGAGTCAGATGCCCCTGTCTTTGCTTGGGCCATGAATCAAGCCACACCTGAAGGCAGCTGTACCTGTGGGCCTTGGAATTCCATGAACCGATTAATTCATCTTTTTACCTTAATCCATTCTGAGATGTTTTTTCTGTCACTTGCATCAAAAAGACTCTTAATTCATATAAAAGTAAACAAAATGAACAAAAGCAGCAATAAAATATACTATGTTCTATAAGGTATAACCTATTAATTTCTACTTAAGAGGTGATGGTTAATCTAAATTATTAAAATGGCTGAATTCACCTGAAACTTACACAATATTGTAATTAATCTATAATTCAATAAAAACTAAAAAAAAATTTAAAGGCTGAATTTAGAATAATAGCAGAACAACAATTCCATCTCATTAACTTTGGGGATATCACTAATAAAGTATGTAACTGCAAAAGGAGATATCCTGTGTATTTTAAATAACTTATATCTATTTTGTTTTTTAAACAAATGACTAAGAATCACTTATAACTGACACCTTTAGTCACTGCAGTGGTACAAGGGACCCTGCTCAATGCAGTTTTAAGAATCTGTTGAATTTACTTCTTAGGGTAGCTAAAATGCACTCTGTTATATCATTAGGCTTCCCTTTAAAAAAAAAATTCTGGAGGCAGAAGTTATATTTATTATTTTTGGTTGGATAACCCAAAGCTCCTAAGTATTTAATAAACTTATTAATAAATTTTTATTTTATTATACAGCATTTATATGGAAAATAGTCACATATAAATAAATGTACTGACTCAGTTCACCTGCTTGCCTCACATGTGGATTCTTAGATCTAGGAACTAACTCTATAACCCCACCCTACCCCACCCCCACTGATGCTGAAGCCCAGTTTCTTCTCCAGCTTTCCAGTTACTACAGTTGTCGAATCCGTGTGGTCTACAACAAGGATGGGCAGCTTTGTCTGTAAAGGCCAGGCAGTAAGCATTTTAAGCTTTGTGAGGTATAAGATCTCTGTCATAACTACTCAACTCTGTCGTAGCATGGAAGCAACCACAGACAATAGACAGACGAATGGGTGTGGCTGCATTCCAATAAAATTTTATTTAACAAAAAAGTGGCAGGGCAGGTTTGACTCCTAAGCCATGGTTTGTCAACCCCTTGTCTAAAATAATATCCATTGTAAGATGTCAGGCAGACCTCTCCAGTCTGGACATTTCTCTTCCCTAGTTTTGAGTGGTTTTAAGTGGTCACATCATTTGATTTTGGGGAAAAAAATTTCATATCTTGAGTCCTATGGAATCCTATTGTTTTTTTTTTTTTTCTTTATACGGCCATACACGCATATGGAGATTTCCAGGCTAGGGGTCCAGTTGGAGCTACAGCTGCTGGCCTACATCACAGCCACACAGCATCTGAGCCTCGTCTGCGATCTACAGAACAGATCACGGTAATGCCAGATCCCTAACTCACTGAGTGAAGCCAGGTATCGAACCTGCAACCTCATGGTTTCTAGTCGAATTCTTTTCCTCTGCTTCACGATGGGACCCCTGGAATCCTATCTGAGTCCCATCTTGAGTCCTGTGGTTCACATTGACTGTAATTACTATTTCTTGGCAAATGATGCACGAAAATAACTATTTAAGAGTACCAATATGATTTTATTTATATGATAGCCTTCAGTTCTCGATAGAACCCTAAGAAAGATATTTGTTTAAAAATAGACAAGCCTAGTGGGAGAGAGAAAATGTATAGGTGTGAGATGAGTTTTGGATGGATAGACTTGATTTCAAGTTTTAGTTCACCAAGATATTCCATGTGTCCTTGGCTAGACATTATAACCCTCTGAATTTTATTTCCTTATTTGCACTTGAAAATACATAAAATTATATGATAAAATTATATGGTCTTTGTCATTGATAATATCACCTACGTTTTAGGGACATTGGGAAGGTTTATTGAAGTGAGCAAATAAAGCATAGCATGAGAACATGGTAAGCACTCACTGCATTTGAGCCATGCAATGGTTCACAAATGACAGTGAAGTGACTTGCTGAAGGTCACACCATAGGTGAGAGTGGAACTCAGATTTGCACCACAGGCTGATTGATTTCAAAGCATGTGAACTTTCTATTGCATTAGGCTGACCCCCAGCTATCCATGGAAATGGGTTGTTTTCAGCTCACGGCTGGAGATTGCTCAACCTATTAAAACATAAAATTTCCAAAGCCAGTCACACGAAGTGAATCCCCAGTGTTGGGCTGTGGAAGCTGGGTGCATGTTTCTGGAAGTAAACATGATGTATCTGGCATTCCCGTGGCTGAAGCTGCCATGTAACACTTGATTTGTCTTTCCTCCTCACACAGACACTGCGAGAAATACTCTTGACCTTCTAAGTCTAGAGCAGATTCTCTTGCTGCCAAATTTCAAAATAGCCATAAAATGTGACCTGCACTTTTAGCCTCTCAGGAATCTCTCATTACCTCAGAAGGTCTGGCCACAGACCGACAGGGTGGAAACAGGCCCACTCTCTCTGCTACAGCTCTCTTGAAAGAGGCAGCATGAGATAAAATCAACGGCTTCCGACTGTGGCTTGTGACATGTCTTTGGTTATGTCAAGGACATTCTCAAACAAGATGAATTTAATTTATGAACCCTATAGCTGGAGATGAGTAGAGAGTCTTTCTGGACCTACCCCCTCATTTTGCAAATGTGCAAACTGAAACCCAGAGCTGTTAATATCAAGCCCAACTCTACTTAATCCCAGCCTCCAACACTTTCCCCACACCACCTGTAATTTTGCAGAGGGGGGAGGCGAAATGTCTATATTAGGGCGGCCAGTTTTAGCAAATAAAAACATGGGCTACCCAGTTAAATTTGAGCTTAAGGTAAATAAATACTTTTTGGTATAAATATAGCTCATGTGATATTTGGGCCAATATTTAGGACAGACTGTTACACTCAATGATCACTCTTTATCAAAAATTCAAACTTACCTGGGCATCCCGGATTTTATCTGGCAAACCGAGCCCAAATCAAATAAACGATGCTAAGATTTCTACCTTCTGAAAGAACCTATGAAAGCGTTGTTAGAAATCTGGCTGAAGTGGCAAAAAATTGGATGGACAGGGAAAATTCATAGCCCCATTAAATGAAGTCGAAAGCAACCAATGGCTAGAAAAGAAGTAACATGAAGCTTAAGAACAAGGAAGGAAGGAAAGAAAAGAAGAAAAAGGAAGGAAGGCAGGTGGAGGGCAGAGAGAAGACACTTTAAGTGTGTGGTGGTCTCTCCTCTCTCTGTGGTCGCTCTGCAAAAATAATGCTAAATCACTGCCTTTTTCTCCTTTGTCCCCTTCACCACCGGCTCTTTCTCCTCCCACTGCTTACTTCTCTGGCATACACTCTTACCTTCTTTCTTCTCAACTAGAATAGAATTATATTTAAGTTTTAAATTTTATTTTTTATTTTTATTCTTTGCTTTGAAGAGCCTCACCCGCGGCATATGGAAGTTCCCAGGCTAGGGGTCAAATCCGAGCTGCAGCTTCTGGACAGCATCACAGCTACAGCAACATGGGATCTGAGCCATGACTTTGAGCTACCTCACGGTTTGTGGCAACACCCGGTCCTTGACCCACTGAGCGAGGCCAGGGATCAAAATTGCATCTTCATGGATATTAGTTGGATTCATCACCTACTGAGCTACAACAGGAACTCCTTAAGTTTTAAATTTTAAAACAAAACCATACATGTAGATGATTTAAATTCCAAGATTACCAAAGGGATTGTAAAGGTTATAAAGGTTTAGTCCTTTTCTCCACCTCTTGTCTTGGTTCACTCCTTTCAGGAACCACTTTTAAGCCTGTCATCTATGTTTAAGGTGACGAATTGTCCCTGTTTGCCCAGAACTGAGGGTTGTCACAGGACTTGGGATTTTCAGATGTAAAACAAGGACAGTTCCAAATAAACTGGGACTACTTATTGGTCACGCTATGTCTTACTTCAGAGATATTTTTCTCTCTCTAGATAGTATTTTCTACTTTTGCTTAATTTACCACTTTGAGGCAGGATCCGTTGATTTCCTCTGAGAGGTCAGTATTAATTTTTGGTTATTTTCAAACAGCTGGCAAAACACCTTTTCCATTCAGTTCAGATTCACTAATTTAGCCTAAAAGTTCTCCGAGAGAAGCTTCAGAGGGAATGTGTTTTCACTAACCAGAGAAAACAAGAATCATGTTGTGTGTGTGTGTGTGTGAGGTGCAATTTTATTTTCCCACTGAAATATTTTCCCCCACCCATGAATCCTTTTAAATATTCTTATCTTTAATTGCCTTTTTACCCCACAAAGAAGTCATTTTAAATTAAGCAGAATCCATCACTGTGATAATTTTTTAATGAGTAAAGATAATGTACTGTACAGAAATTGAAATGAGGTGTTCCCAGGATCATTTACAAAGTCTTGAAAAGTCCTCCTAAGAATCAGTTGAAATTAATGAATCTCAGAGTCTCACGGCCATCAGTACCTTATAGCTGAGGACTGGGTTCAAGGCAAAAAAAGAAGACCACAATAATAGTAGTTACGTTTTCCAATTTGAGCATTTAGCTCCTTTCATTCTGAGATCTGGAGGAATTTTATAAACATTAATTAAGCCTCACAGGTCTGATTTACTAGATTAACTCACTGATAGCCATCGAGGAACTCTCAGTGGGCACAGTCCTGTTTGAAGAAGCTGGATAGAAAATCGGAATAAATTAGCATCCCAGGCAGTCTCTGCTGCCCTGGTCTCCAGCCCCCAGGATTTGGGAAAGGGAGGCAGAGAAGCTGTGCTCCTTGGCACAAACTTCTTTGAGTTAACTCTGATCTCGGCACAAACTTCTTTGAGTTAACTCTGATCTCAAAACAGAGTGACCACAGTTTGGTGTGGGATACACTCTAGTTAGAGGTTTCCTAATCTCTGCAGAAATATTCCCCCTTCCCAGCCCCTTTGAACCTCTCTTTTATTGCTTTGTCCTCATGGTACCACTGGGTATCACAGACAGATAGGGCTTGGGAAATGAATGCCTTCAGTCCAACAATAGAAGTTGTTCTGCTTTGTGGAAATCCAAACACCTTTTCGGTGAAGTTTTTGGGGCCGAGGAGGTAGTCATAATACAGATCCAAAAACTAAAGTTTTCATTTGACAGGTTATTCAAGCCTTTCTTGGGGCTGGGAGGAGGAAGAAAAGAGTCACTACACTTTGGGTTTTTATGCTGTGAGAAAAGTGTTGCTTGATATATTTCTTTGCCCAGAAGGTAAATAGTTTCAAATTAAAAATAAATTACCAATGATCGTTTCCAATAATGGATTGTGTTTATGGAGGCAAAAGGAAATTTCTGTCATCCACCCTGTGAACTGATAGGTTGATTAATTAGCGTGGATAATACAAGAACAATAAACTGAGAGATACTGTCTGGTTTCAGCAAATCCTGAATTGGGATGGGAGGGTGTCAAACATGATGAGATTAGGGAATGGGAAAGACAATTCTCCATAGAGTCTGGAATTCTATAATAGAATTTGAACCCTAGACTTTAACCTTTTTTCCTCCTGGATCAGCTAATTCCATCCCATTTAGAGAACTAACATGACTTGAACAAGTTAAGAAAGCTAATTAGTGACAAGTCGAGGGCGGGAGTCCAGGCTCTCTCCTTCCTGATTCTGGTGGCTCTGCTACAAAACCACGAGGACTTTGGCTGTTTTCCTCTAAGAATGCATTTGTGCAAGCATTTTCTGGAGAGAAAAGAGAAGTCAGGTTTGTTTATCTGACAAACATGAAACAGTGGGTGTAATTGCTGGACCTTCCTTGGGAAGGTGATAATGGCTTTAAAAAAATGGCCTCTTGCATATGCTAAGCAATGGAGGAAGGAAGCCAAACAGGGACAGTCTAGAAGGAGAATAATTCACCTTTGGGTAACTGCGAATTTACCGGGATCTTATTATTTATCAAAGGTTCAACATGAGATATCAGTTCCCACTTATTCAGCCATCAATAAAGCCCTCAAAATAGTCAAGTGGAAAAAAAAAGAGTAATAAGACTGTAATATTTAGCGATACACTGGTATGATCTTGGGAAAAAGAAATAATGAAGGCTCGTAAATAATAGTGTCTTTGGAACTGAAAAACCATAAGCAGATATTCCACCTACAACAACGCCACCCCCCGGCCTCGCCCACCTCTCACTCCCTCATTGTCAACAGATAATCATTCAACTACTCATCAATTTAAAATTTCATAGGAACAAGAAGCTCACTCATATATGTGACAAGTCCTTCATTGTTCCACAAGCTGGATCACTGGAATGTTCATCAGTAGAGTGAACCAATACGGTCAGTGGCATTGTATAATTGTTGTTCCATAGGTCGGCCCTACAAATATTTGAAGTCTGTTATTTTCCAGGGTATGCTAATTTTTCTCTACTGGTTTTCCTTTTACCCATACTGTCCAAGAGCCATTCTCTGCCTTACATGCCCTAGTCGGGGTCCTGGGAAGCTGAACCCTTCAAAATGCAATGCAGAGCTCTCTTAATCAGTTGATTCTCATTTGGGTTGGTCAATGGGAAGGGAACAGGAGGAACTCGCAAGTCAGAAGGAAAGAGAGGTTAGTGATTTCTTTCCTATGTCTTCCTGACCTACATTTTTGGTTGTGTTTATGTCCTTCTGTGACTACAACTCCTGTCCAACAGCCCCTCCTCCATGAATACTGGGCCCATACCTCTATAAGAAGCCACATCATTAAAGTCCTTGGGCCATCTGACCTTGATTCTCTTTTCTGCTAGGACTTTTGTTGATACCCAGGTTAAAGGAACAGCCTCTGTTTCTTGAACTCTTCAATTTAATATGCTTTTCTGACACTCTATTATTTTGGTTGCTTTTATCTGGGTGCACACTAGTTGGACAAGTCCTTCCTTAAGAGTTCAACACTTAGTGGGCCAGAACAATCCAGATTTAATCTGTTAGTTCATCACTTTAATAACCCTTGTTTATGATACCTTTTCTCTGTTAATTCATGCTGTATTTTTCTAGGATTTCTTTTGTTCATTTGTTTCGGCAGCTATATTGCACTTGTGGAGTTTTCTTACAATTAAAGTAGGTTTTATTTCTCCATGTGATTTTACTCTTAAGCCAAGTCTTCCACATCTTACATAATTTATTTCTTGTCAGGAGACTGAATTATTGAAAAGACCTGGCCCTCGTATTAACATGTTGTTCCCAAATGGACACAGAGCACAGGGCACAATATTTTAAAAACACTTTTCGAAAAGAACATTTTAGATTATCTTGTGCTAGACTCTATTTGCTCTCTGAGACTGCATAATAAAACTTTCATGAACCTTACCTTCCTTCAGCTTCCATGGCCTTATTTGTCCTAAGCGCTAACTGTCCTTTCCTGATAATCTTCATTTTGGTTGACCAGTTTTCCCTTTTCTCCTCTTTTAGTTTTAAGTGTTTTGCAAGGTTCTCTCTAATACCCTTCTTTGCAAAACAAGGAAGACACATCTATTGAAGGTCTACCCTGTGCTAATCATTGTGTAAGTCACTTTGCAATCAATCCCCACAAAAACGTTTTGAAATATCTGTGTCCTATTTGACTGATGAAGCACTTGCCATATATACACTGCAGAAACTAAGCAAGGAAAAGGTCTGCCTTACAGAGACAGGCCATACCAAGTAGAAGGTAGTCTCTTAAAGCAGGTTGCCCTGGGGACATTTTATTTTATTTTTAATTAATTTTATTTTTGGCTGCATTCATGGCATGTGAACGTTCCCAGGCCAGGGATCAAACCTGTGCCTCAGCAGCAACATGAGCCACAGCAGGGAAAACACCAGATCCTTAACCCACTGAACCACCAGGGAACTCTATTCCTGGGGGATCTTAAACAGTCTTCCTGCCCACACTGCTGAGATGAATTGAAGGAAGCATGTTGTATATGTGGATGGTACAGTGGTTTTCTAAGAAGATACTAAGCCATCTGGGTAGTTAGTGATGACCAGCATAGTCATTTTATTTTTGTCAGAGTGCCTTAATGGTGAGCTCACTGGGCAGAAGGCCCATTTCTTATATTTCATAAAAGTAGCTAACAAAATATTCCCCACCTTAAAGGGACCTCTACTATTTTTACCACATTAATATTTTGTTTTAAAAAAAAAGACTATTACAGCATCACTTATAGGAATTACTGATATATGGATCAATGGGAAACATTGCTCTTTAAATATATAGTTAACACATTAATTACTAAGGAAACTGAAAACTGGGAGGTAGAGAAATTCTGATGAACAAAGACAAATTGAGTATAAGAACTAAAAGTAAAGCATTCTATGGTAAATGTATATGAGCATATCTTGGATGATATGATTTTCCAATTGTCAATTGAAAAGGTAGATTTTTATAATACATGTTGGAATATAATACTATGTTTACGTTGTCCATTAAATTTGGCAAGTAATTTAGAAGCTCTGATAACTCAGGATTTCTTAAAAAGTAAATTTGGGTGCAAAAAATAACACGCATGCACACACAATAAAACATACTATGCCATGCCCACCCTGTAATTTATCAACTGGGAAGGAAATTGGCATGTCTTTTCCTGCTGATTTATTGGTTAATTCCAACAATTCACTGTAGAAAAGGCCAACAATGAATTACAATGTGGGGAAAAAAAATTAAGCAGAGCATTTAGAAAGGTGTTTCGGTATACAGCCTTTAGAAACAACTTACATAGCTATTTTATAGCCAGTTTCAAAGCAATTGGTGCATGTGAAATACAGTATACGGCACAGGAAATATACCAGAAAATGTCACGTCTCACTTTTGAAGACTATGCCATAGCCACAGGAAGACTAGAATTCCCCTTACCTCAAGCTGGTATCAGATAACATTAGATTCCACTCACTCTTTGTTTGGGGAATCATGTTGGAGGGGCAGGAACAAATGTGAACTATCTTAGAGGAGCCAGTGATGGACACTCTACGTTAGTGACGGAGACATTCATCTGTGATCCAAAGGGGCAGAAACTCTCATGAGGAGGAACAACTGCTGAAAGCTTGAATTCCTGTCACTACCAAGCATGCGCTCTCCAGCCCCACCCCCAAGGATTCAGAACTAATTGAAGAAAGGAGTTTACCCACCGAGACTCCATTTCTAATTTCTCAAATATGGGTTAACGGGCCAGTTGCCTCTATTTTTTTTCAAACACAAGTCCCTCTGAAATGACTTTAAGACACTTTAAGTGGTTCATTTCAGTGTTAACATGGCTGGGTCATAGGACTCAAATGAAATATTTGGTCAAACATTATTCTGGATATTTCTGTGAGGGTTTTTTGGGGGGTGGGGGAGACAAAATTTACATTTAAATCAATGGACTTTGAATAAAGCAGATTGCCCTTTACAATGCAGGTAGGCCTCATCCAATCAGTTGAAGGCCTGAATAGAGTACAAGAATGACCTTCCCTTGAGCAAAAGGGAATTCTGTAGTGGACTGCCTTCGGACTTGAACACTTGAGCCGCAATTTCAGCTCTTTCTGGGGTTCCAGCCTGACAGTCTTTGGATTTCAACAGCTGCAATGGCCCTTTCTTCCTAGGTCTTCAGTCTGCTGGCTCACCCAACAGATTCTGGACTTGCCAGCCTCCATAATTGCATCAGCCAATTAAAATAAATTTCTTTTTCTCTCTCTGTACATCTCATGGGTTCTGTTTCTCTGGAAAACCCCGACTGATGCAGAGCATAAAGTAAACTGTAGCTTAAAACTGCAGAAAGCATTGTAGATGTAATTTATAATATTAATGTTGAGAAACAGGAATACTACACTTTTGTAGGCTTCTTTATTGTCATTGCACTTCAGGTGGGAAAGGAGGAATTATATATTGAGTGCCTATAACATGCCAAGCATTATACTTAAGTATTTATTTATTTTTATAAACAGCAATGATTCTTCACAACGTTCCTATAAAGAAGATATTACCCCCTGTCTATAGATGAGGAAAAGGAGACCCAGGAAGATTAAGCCACTTTCTGGAGGCTGCATGGCTAGCATGGAGCCTCTGTGGAACCATTTTACTCCAGAGTGTCTCTCTTTGTCTCTATTTCTGTTTGTTTATTTTATTTTGCTTATTTGAGTCAATGCTGTCTCTTCTCTTCCATGCTTCTTCCTCAGGTAACATGATGAATCCTGTTAGCAACACATCTGCATATGCTTTTGTGAAAGGAAGCTACCATTGCTTGGAGCTTACCATGCCCTGGCCTTTTCCTATACCTTCTCTAATCCTCATTTTAACCTTTTCAGCCGGGTGTTTCCATCTGGCACCTAGGGAAACTGAGGCTTAAAGTCAAGTAACAGATTTCAGGTGACACAGCCAAGCTGGGATTCACGCCCAGTGTGGTTTGCCTGACTCCAAAATCCACCCACTTAACTCCTACACTGAGCCACGTGCTCATTCCCTAGGAACCCTGTGTCAGTGCCCACACAACAGAACCCTTGGTTTGCAGTCAGAGGAGCTCCTGTGTTTTTTCCTTCTCAGGAGCTGGAGGAGAGAGCAGAAGCATTGCTACCTGTGCAGCATGCTATTTATTGAGCAGAAAAAGAAAAAGCAGAGTCTTCTGTGTAGAGAATACAGAATATGTGCTATAGTTCCTACGGATATATCCTTCCCATTGACAGCAAGGTCTAGGGCTGCCTCCACCCTGGCTTGCTGCTCTGTGTAGGACCAGCAGATTTCATGGGCAGGAATATTTGAGTCTCCCTGGCTCATTCCTATCACGTGATCTATCAGCACCCACCTACCCTCTTCCTGTTTGTGCCTATCTTGTCTGAAAAACAAAGAAGAAGCTGAGCTGGTCACCGTCTTGGGGTTCTTTTACCATCCTCCACCGTCTCCTATTCACACCCAGACAGCATTGTCCAAAGCCTCATACACCTCTGGGGGGGGGGAAAAAAGATGGAATAAAATTTCAAAAAAAAGATACAAAAATGATGTTGAAAGGAAGGTGAGTGCTTGTGGATGCATGAAATGTGGACACCATTCCTGAATGTTTGTAAATGTGCAGAGAAACCTGTCTTGACACAGGAGCAATGATGTGCTTTTTGATGTATATGCCTCTGCAGACTTCAGGAAGGTGAGCCCATTTTTTACGGAGGGAGAGTGACAGAAATCTATCAACTTGGCTTATCATCCCACAATTACAGCAATTTATAGTGTGCTTTCCACAAGGTCACCTGCAGCAGCAACCAAACAAAAGCTCTCTCCTCGCCTTTGTTCCGAGGAGACTTAATGCACTCGCTGTAACTCAGGTTATCCAGGATATTTTTCAATTAATTTGCAACCACTTGGGCTTAGCATCAGAGAAGCAGGGCATATATATGACATATTTCATTGGCTGGAAACACTGTCACAACCTCCAAGTAATGGAAGAACCACTTCTCCCGTTCATTTCAGCTCACTTCATTCAGCTTTTTCCTTCCTTTTGAGATAAGGCAGTGCAGAGAGAAAAAAGAAAATTCCTTGTGATTTTGAGAAAGAGCTTTCCTTTCTAATAAGCTGCCTGTATTTTTCTATCATTGTCTGATGTTGTCTGAAGCAATTAAAAGCATGGCTAATTCTTCTGAAAGGAGATAGGAAGTTGACATTCAGAATGGGGACTTCCCCAAACAGGGTTCAGTGCCAAGGTCTGGTTCTCCAATCCTTCGGGAAGAGTTTGCAGAGGGAATGTGTGGAGAAAAAGACTGAAAGTTTTTCGTTGAAATTGTGCTCATGGACATTCTAAGGGAAGAGATTAGACATGTCTTCTACTGGACTTTCTTTTCTCGTCTCTCTTCAGTGTGTTGCTTACCTCAAAATCTTTTCTGTGGTTACTGGCTATGCTGCCCTTCCAGCCCCCTTCCCTGCTGCTCACTCCAGCTACAAGGGCTTCTGCTCTGTTCTCCAAAGCTCTAACCTCATCTGATCATTCAGAGACTCTCTAGTCCACCAATCCATTGTCTTTCAGATCTGAGAAGAAATCTGTTGTTCAAACATCTCCCAGCTGAGGGGATTTTTTAATCTATTCTGCCCACCCAGGGCCACAAAGATACTCTTTTTCAGTCTTTACCCACCTGTGGGTGCCACTGTTCTCTCACCCATTTTAATCTTTACTTGCTTTCACTGCAATTTTTTCTGTCAGCTTCTTTCAGCCCTTTGCGGGGTGGGGGCGGGGATATTGCTGAGTGGTTAAGAGAAAGGATGGGCTTTGCTGTCAGACCTACCTGGGTTCAAATCCTGGTGTCACCACCTAACTTCTGCTTCCTTGGTCTCACCCTTTGCAGCTGTCACTATTTCGTGGGATAGGTTTGCTCAGATCTGGAAAGGTCTTAGTACAGGGCTTCCCTCCATATTTTAAACAAACATAAATGGTAGGAATGATCGTTAACCCAGAACTTTCCCTCTAATCTCCCCCTCCCCTCCACCTCTGTTTTTTTGAAGAGGGTTTGTTTGTTTGTTTTATTTTTGTTTTTGTAAAGTCATATGCCGCATGCCCTGTTATTTAAATTAAAACAATCAGCACCAGTGAAGTGGGTACTCAAAATCTGGGAAATAATGTGCTGCTGCATTGTATGCATTTTACAATGGAGAAGACTTATGTCCATGAACATACGCCGATGTCAGAGCTAAAAGGTGTCTTCTCTCTCCAGGATAACATCAGATGGCAGAAATGATGGGACCCTCTGTCTTGGAGGGTCTGAAGTCAGCATGCAAGTTCTTCACAGGAAATGTACTTGGTGCCGCAGAGCCGGACATGCAATGGATCAAGTCAAGAGGCTAGGTAGGTGGGGTGAGCGGTGGGCAGCAGCTTGGCGAGCATGACTGGGATGCTGATCTGGAGAAGAGGCTGTTTCCTCTCCTCTCCATTGTGCGCTTTGAGTTATGGACACTGTTAGCTCCATATGTGATGCCAGTAGCCAGAAACTGAACTCTGCATCATCAGACCCGCTATTAGATCCCCCAGAAACCCCACTGTCTACTTCTGAGTGTCTGTTGAGACCCAGCAAAGAAGCTCATCTGACTCTCAAGTAGTTCCTCATTTACTACACTCTTCATAGCCTGGTTGAGACGTTCTGAAGACTTTCTAATTTTCTTTTGTATAAATCTATACCAATCAAACAACTTTTTCCTGATTCATTTCAATTCTCAGAGACACTGAAAAGAAGAAAAGGCTATTCTGGCTAAAGGAGAAATGTGTGGCTATTCGATATACCAACACATCTTGCGCTTATACATGTCATTTTGTCCTGATGACTTTGGACCAGATCTCAGAACATTTCTCAACAGGTGGCAGGTACTTCCTTTCTAATTGCCTGTGGTTGGCTTGTAACAATGCTCACCAATAGTTCGTGTGTCCTTCGTTTCTCAGCTTCTCTTGGAAAGCCTGGAGCCATAAGACTGATTTTACCCAATGGTAATTTTACCCAATGGACAGTGAATAAAAGTGATGGGTGCCATTTCACTTAAGTTTTATTGCCCTAAACCATCAAAAGCAATTGTGATCCTCCATCTACTCTTCTTTCGCCACGGCAAACTTGGAGGTCATGTGTTCTAGGATGCTTGCTTTAGAGAGGGGGGGATGGATGCCTCATGGGCACAAGATCTACATGAATGAGAAACACACGTGTGTTGAACAGCACCGCTGAAGTTCAGGCTTTGTCCTTGGTAGCAGAAGAATCAGTCTTAACCTGATTAATAGAGCATGCCCAATAAACCTTTGTTGCCATTCTTCCTGGCTATTAAAATGATAAAGCAGCTAGATTTAATAAATACACCGTCACCTGTGGGTAAACAGAATCGGCTTTCTGGACCTTGACTTCTGGGGCAATGCCAGTCTGGACACATCCTAAATTTGTGCCCGAATTACTGATGGGCTTCCCTGGATGACCTCTCTCTCTTTACTTTCAACAGACTTAACTTTCACAGACGAGGAAGGGAGGCCCCGTGAGGTCAAATGACTCCCAAGCTTACACACACCCAAGGTTTAGAGCCAGAGGCAGTTCTCCTGACTCCAGACCCAGGAATTCTTCCCCGACTTGCCGTTCTCTCTCCCTGCCTCCTACCTCCCTCTGCGTTGATGACAAGTGGGAGCAGTGCGGGTTCCAGACATAGATTTGCTTCCCTCAATAATGTGAAATAAACAGCCAAGCAACAGCGGTGCACACACTCCAAATTACAAAGACCATTAGTCTTAGGAATTATCTTTAAATCTGCAAACTCTGCCTCCCATTAAGGAGACCTCCTTTTTTTTCATTCTAACCAAAACTAGTCATTGGATTTAGCAAGCAAAGCCTCTCATTGCGGCATCAGGCATGACTTTCTCTCCTTCTTGATTGATTGATTAATTAGTTATGTGTACTTGAGTCCAGCAGGGAGCCTAGTGACAGCTGTGACATGAAAATTACTGGAAAGTTACAAAAATATGTAGCAGTGTTGACTTGCTGAAATGCAGTTCCAGGGATTGATTAGAAACAGACACATAACAATCACATCTTGAAATTACCTGTCACTGATGAGGCCTTGAGAAGAATCCTTTTGATTAGGATAAATTAATTCTGTTCCAATCTAATCACCTGCACAGAAAGTAGTGAATATTCTCTATTCTTATTTCAACTTTATTTTTTTTGTCTAGAATCCTGAGGTTTAGAAGAATAAAATTAATTTTGAAAAACTCAAGTCCAATCAGATCATTTCCTGCATAAAATCTGCTACTGGTCTCTTGATGCCTTAAGAATGAAACAAACTACTGAACTTGGCCTCTAAGGCCCCAAGTAATTCAGGCTTCAGCTTCCTCCAAGTCTTATCATACATCCCTGTTTATTCTCTTTCCCTGAGCTTTAGCTACACTGGCTCTTTCTTCTGACCAGGTCTTATCGTGAACCTCACCCACCACAGGGCCTTGGCACATGCTCTTTCCTCTTTTTGAAATTCTCTGCCTTATCAACCCTTTCTTATCCTTCAGGTCTCATCTCAGGTAGGCCTTCCCTGATCTCCTGATTAGCTCAAATCTCTGTATCAAAGACTCTTCTGGTATCGTGTCCCTCCCTTCATAAGCCTTTGTTGGAGATGTAATTTTACATTTTGGGGGGCATGTGTGCAATTAAATAATTAAATTTTCCTCCCCCAAATTAGAAACTTGTTTCATGAGGACAGAGATTCTCTCTGCTTTCTGCTTACAAATGTTTTCCTCTAACAGAGCAGGCCCTCAATTTATATGTGATGAATAAATAGCTAATTGACACAGAGATAGAGCCTGGTAAAGATTTCATAGAAAACACAACTAGGCCTTTTCCTTGTACTTTGTGGACAAAGAAAATGTTTATGTAGATAGGAATCTTAAAAGAATCCAAAGCTTAGTGTGATTTCTAAGCAGCAGATACCCTGATGCATGAATAAAACTGGCAACTAAAA
This sequence comes from Catagonus wagneri, assembly GCA_004024745.2. Taxonomy (NCBI): domain Eukaryota; kingdom Metazoa; phylum Chordata; class Mammalia; order Artiodactyla; family Tayassuidae; genus Catagonus; species Catagonus wagneri. The sequence goes on along the minus strand of PVHT021183666.1, from coordinate 18,296,337 downwards.
ATTCCATCCTTCAGATCTCACCTGTGTGATTCTCAGATGGTTTAGCCAACAAAACCTGAAAGTTGTCTGGTGCCAGTAGAATGATTACCATTGTGCTTGACAATCTTTTCTGACTGTAATACTATTATGCACAAGAGAATACATTTTTGTGTGTTTTGGGGGCGGGGGCATGCCAATGGTATGTGAAAGTTCCCGGACCAGGGATTGAACCCTAGTCAAATCAGTGACAATACCAAATCCTTAACCACTAGGCCACCAGGGAAATCTGAGGCCACATACACTGACAGTAGTCAGTTGTCTCAGTCAGGGGCCCGGCAGCAAGCACTTGACTCATTCAAAAGGGATGAACTAAATAGTGTTAAAGGAAGAGACTATTTACAGAGGTGTGGGCAGGCTTAAGGTAACCAGCAAATGATGGGGAGGCATCCAAGGAATTGGCAGTAGTGGGAAGCTGATCTGAGGAAGCAAGGGGAGGGAAGAGCACAGAGAGAAGGAAGCCTAAGGCAAATAGGTGCCTGGAGCAGGGGCTGCTATCAGGAGCTGGAGCCACAGAAGAATTCAGCCAACACCAGGTCCTTCAGGCCAGGGATGGAGTCAGGGAGGAATAAATCCTGGACTCTCTGTTCCCTGCCCCCCTGCTGGAAGCCAGAGGTGAGAGAGTTTGAGGACAGACAGAGAAGGGCCAGCATGCTTTCGATTTTATAAAGCACTCACTGCATGCCACTGTTTTAAGCTCTGCCCACATTCATTGTCAGTTTTCTCAACAACCCCATAGTATAAAGCACTGATATTTTCCCCTCATAGATGAAGCAACTGAAACAAAAACAGGTTAAATAACTTGCCCAAAGACCCACAGATGGAGGAACTAAAGTTTAAACACAAGCAATCTGACCCTAGAGCCAGTTCACTCATTTCACTGGCATGTTAGCTTTCCAAAGAAGTCTCCATGTGGAATGAAGGTTGAAGGCTTCTGTACTCTTTTTTTTTTTTTAGGCTCTACCTACCTGAGTCATATGGAAGTTTCCAGGCTAGGGGGTCAAATCAGAGCTGTAACTGCCAGCCTACACCACAGCCATAGCAACATGGGATCCTAGCTGAGTCTGCGACCTATACCATAGCTCACGGCAATGCTGGATCCTTAACCCACTGAGCAGGGCCAGGAATCAAACTTGCATCCTCATGAATACAGTCAGGTTAGTTAACCACTGAACCACAACAGGAACTCCCTTCTGTACTCTTGCTAGGAACAAATCACTAGGGCAGGAACTATTGGAAGAAAGAGGCTCAGACTTTTTCCCAGAATGAGAACAAAGACTAATTAGCTCTTCAGAGATTGGAAATTCAGTTAATTTTAAATATACTAGGGATATATTGGGAATCTATTTATCTTCCAAAAACTTCTGTTTTGTGTTATTGACTGCTAATTACATTGGTGAGGATCAAATATTTGCACATTAATTAGGCATCTTGATTAAGGACATACTCGAAACTAAACTTGAAAAGAAAATATCTACAGGAGTGTCAGCACCATTTAACCAAATATTATTAGAGATGGAGTTAAAGAATTTTAAGTGGAGGGAGAGAACACAGCCAAGATTCATAAGTCTCATAGTCACCCACTTGCTCTATGACTTCGAAATCCCAATATTTCATATAGGTTAGAGAAATGAAACCTAGTCAGAAAAAAAGGTAGTATCAATCATATCTTATTTCTATGTAAAATAACTTACTGTTTGAAAATGTTCTTTGCTGTAAATTTAGAAAATACAGATTTGAAAAAGAAAGCAAATAAAAACCACTCTAATTTCATCATCTAGACAAAAAATAACTGCACTTGGTGTGTCATTTTGTTCCTGTTTATATGTATTTGCAGAATTGAGATCATACTAAATATACTGTTTTAAATTTTACCTATATCAGTTAGAATTTTATAAGCTTCTTTCTGTGTCATTAGTTTTTTTTTTTTTTTTTTTCACTTTACAGCTGCACCTGCGGCACTTGGAAGTTCCCTGGCTAGGAGTCAAATCAAAGCTGCAGCTGAGGCCTATGCTGCAGTCACAGCAATGCCAGATCCAAGCCACATCTTTGACCTACACCACAGCTTGTGGAAGCTCTGGATCCCTAACCCACTGAGCAAGGCCAGGGATCAAACCCACATCCTCAAGGACACTATGTTGGGTTCCTAACTTGCTGAGTCACAATGAGAATTCCATATTTTTTAATTTTCTATAAGATTTTCTTTTATCAGAATAGACTCCATTTTTTCTATTCAGTCCTCTAAAACTGGACATTTTGGCTGCTTTCAATTTTTCTCTGTTATAAACTACATGCTCATAACCAAACCTTTGTGTTATTCTTATAGGGAAAGTATCTGTGAAGTTATTTTTCCCTTATTTGACATTCCTGACACCACTTACCTAAAGTCAGGGATTTTCTATTAATATGTGGCTGTTTTACGTGGTTAGGTTTGGAGGATGACAGGTCTTTGAGAATTTAATGAAATCGACTCAGCTCACTTGTATACATCAGAAGCTTTAATCCATATCCCAAAATCCAGTTTTTAAATGTCACTTTCATTCTTGCTTAGCTAAAGTTAATACTAGATAATTTTTAAAAGACCCTACAATTAAAAAAAATTCATGTAGGTCAAAAGCATCTTTCTGCTGGGGAAAAACCTACTGCACAGTAGGCTGAGCAGTTTCAGTTAAGGAAATGTGGCTCATGAAAGCAGACCTCTTTGTTTCATTTGCCATACTATGCAGTAACTAGCTGTATTAGGTTGCGGGGAGTGGGGGGAAGCCTCACAGACTTGTAAGTCTATAAAAAGAATGTAAGTGTCATGCACCGTGGTGTCTTCTCTCTGAAGTCCTAAAGGCATTTTTAGATGCTTGAGCAGTTCAGTCATAAGACGAAAGGACTTTGATCTTTCCTGCTAACTTCGCATGAAAAGAAATTAAGAAACTGGTCCTTTATGATGACGGTATTAATTCGAAGCAAGTGTACTTGCAAAATTCAAGGACGTCAGCATCCTAAACGGAAAAGTAAAGTATGGGGGGGGGGGCAAAAGTGATCAGATTTCTCTGTCTAAGGGAGAGACATCCAATTATTGAGGCAAAGGATGCGTCCTCATTTAGTGCTACTGTTGAGAAAAGGGTCCTTCCTCCCAGATCCTGCTACGAGAGACTTTCCAGTTGGTAGAATAGGGTTGGAGCTGCAGGCTACTAATTGCTACGTTTTGTGTCATTTTCTCATTTCAAAGACTCTTTGTCAAAGGCTTTTAGAAAAGTCTTGCTAGGCTATATCAGCCATTTAAGATTCAGAATGAGGAACCTATCTTCCTCTAAGAAAAGTAGAATAATAAATCCTACTGTGTACCAGGATTTACATGGATTATGCCTTTATTTTCATAACAACCACAGGAGGGGGAATTCCCTGAGAAGCTAAAAAGTATCTGCCAGGTCACACAGCTAGAAAGTGGCAAGATCAGGCTCTCAGTCAGACCCTAAAGCTGATGATATTTTAAATATACTACATATAGGCTGTAAAGTGACATACTTAGGGTGTACCCTCTGTTATAATGCATTGTTATTGTAGCAGATAGCTATTCCTTTTCGGCCTTCTGGCATTCGATCATACTCTCCCTCCATTTCCTTTTGGCTGGAACTACTCTTTGAATGTTGGTTTAATGGGAGGGCAGTTCTCACCTACCTTCCACTATAGAGAACTAGAAGGTCATATCACATTCCCTTTTGGGCCTCTGGTCCAGCTAGGAGATAGTCATGTGACCAAGGTGCCCTTCAGATGCCTCTTCTGAGAGATTATGCTTATCAGAGCAGTAGATGTAGCCTGAGGATAAGATGTGAAATTTCTTCTCCAGTCTAAGCGCCCCTTCATTCTGATCCATTTCCTACTGAGGTCCCCCCAGCCCCTCATTGATTCTGTGAACTTGCCTCTCCTTCCAGTTAATTCTCTTTTGCTAAGTAGTGAGCATTAGTTTCTAAGGTTTACAACCAAGAGTTTCAACTGATATTAGCTCTCACTTTTCTGGGTAACTGGCCAGAAAATAACCCATAGTCTTTATATGATACTGAAATCTATAACAGAGTTTCAAGGGACCCTCTGAAAATTATTTCTGGGATATTAACAGCAGTATATTCATTTAGATCAATAAGAGGTAGATAAATTATTAGGGCCGAGGATGGTACTTAATGATTACCTTCACCCTTTAACCCATTATATTTGGGCAGTCCCCAGTGACCATTTAGAGTTTTACAACTGTAAGGGGCCTCGGTGATCATCTAGACTAACACCCTCATTTCCCTTTTATGAGGCTGCTTCCTCATCAGCCATAAGAAGGACATCACATTCTCTTTACCCTTTGGACTTCAATATCTACGGTGTCACTTCCAAGCCTTCCATTGTCCCTTTTGAACATTAGCCCAAAGTTATTAAGCTTAATGCACAGTTGCTTAATGCACAGGGAATGACAAAAGGGTCACTGAGGGAAATCAATGCTTCTCATTTATTCTGTTTTGTGGGGTTTTAATTTTAAGTGGCCTTTCCTGCTAACTCTAAGGAGTTTTATTTTAAAATAATAATAACAAAAGGAAGGGAGAAATATGTCATCAAGGGAAAAAATTAAATCTGCAAATCATTTAAGTGATTGAGAATGGCAAGAGATAACTAACTGAAAACCAGAGAAAACAGCAACAGTTCATAATTTTACCTGGCAGCATAGGGTAGATTGAAATATGGGTCTGACAGGCTGATCCTCTTGGGGCACCTTATTAGGCGTTTACTGCGAAATGATTATATGCTCCAGTTAAACAGTCTCCATTTGTCCACATACTGTAATGTTGGGAGTACACTCAGGAAAGGCAAGCTGGGACTAGGAGATGCAAAGTTTCTGTTTGGGTTTGCAGAAGCTCCAGGACCTGACAGATAGAACAGCTGGTCAACCGGGACAGGTTAGGACATGGGTTAGGACATGCCCAGATGTATGGTTAAAAATGGTTTCTGGGTGTGTCTGAGAGCATTTCAGGAAAAAGCATCTGAATTAGTAGACTGAGTAAAGAAGACTGTTCTTCCTAAAATGGGAGGACATCGTCCAAACCATTGAGGGCCCGAATAGAACGAAGGAGCATAGGAAGATTTAATTCCTGACAGAGCAGAGACATTGTTCTTCTGCCTTTGGACTGAGACAGTATTGACACTTGTGGTTCTCAGGGTTTCAAGTTCAACTGCAGTTTACACTACTAGCTTTCCTGGGTTCCCGGCTTGCAGGTGGCGCATCATGGGACTTCTCAGTCACCATCATCACATGAACCAATACCTTATAATAAATCTCATTATAATGTTGATAGATAATAGATGATAGATAATAGATATATAGATTGATCAATCCATCAATTGATCGATATATATATATATATATAGATAGATAGATAGATAGATAGATAGATAGATAGATGATAGATAGGTAGATAATAGATAGACAGACAGGTAATCTATTATGGGTTCCATTTCTCTGGAGAACCCCGATTAATACACCAACTGGTACCCACATGAGTTTGAACACAGTGTCAAAAGGTGGCTTTGACACTGATACCCCCATGAGTTTGAACACAGTGTCAAAATGTGGTGTAAGTTTAGAAACAGGGTATTATTTGAGGGAGTCTAGAGCTAAAAATTTCAGGCAGGATACTGTAACTGTCAGTGAAGATAGAGCTCTTCCCTGGTGTCTCCATCCTAGATAGAAGGGACACTCAGCAGACTATAGGAGAGCCAGACAGTCAGATAAGGTCCAGGTCAGAGCTCTGGTCCAGGAAGCAGATGGGGTGCTGGGTAGTATAGTTTTAACCATGTGAGTTCTGGAGCCAGGTGGCCCATTTCCAATTCTGTCTCTGCCACTTATTGGCTTCTATATAGCTTGACCCCTTTAAAAATTAGTATTCTCATCTGCAAAGTGGTAGTAACAACAGTTTTTATATGATTGTTATGAAGACTAAATGAAATAATCCATTTAAGGTAGTGGGCATATAGTTAACTTTATATTAGTGTGGAAGCCTATGTAATTATAGGTGTCTGCTCTAGACTGAAGGTGTGTATCCCCCCAACTTTCATATGTTAAATCCTAACACCCTATGTAATGGTATTTAGAGGTGGAGTTTTGGGGAGTTGATTAGGTCATGAGGGTGGAGCCCTCGTGAGTGGGATTAGTGCTCTTATGAAGGAAATCCCAGAGAACTCTGCAACGCCTTCTGCCATGTGAGGATGCAGTGCACAGATGGCCATCTGTGAACTATGAATCAAGTCCTCATCAGACACTGAATCTGCTGGTGCCTTGATCTTGGACTTCCCAGCCTCCAGAACTGCAAGGAATAAATTTCTACTGTTTATAAGTTACCCTGTCTGTGGTATTTGTAAAAGCAGCCCAGACTAAGTGCCTAAATCTACACTCTTGGTTGAGGGAAGTGTTATGACTCAGAGGCTTTAAACACAACTTGGGCTACCTCTGCCATGACAGCTAGTGAGTCCAGTTGACTGTATAACCTATTCTGAATCCTCAGGCTGTATGCGTTTCCTGTGCTACTTCCAATTAACCCAGGAACTGGGGCAAACCTGAGGCTTCTGGTCAGGTCTGTCAGGTAATGCAGATGAGGGCAGTGAGATAAGTCAAAAGCAGAGAGGCCAAGTCAGAAGCTTACATTATGCCATTTTCTTTTTGGTGTAAGAGATAAGGTAGCTTTGCTATGATTGTTTAAAATGGATAACCATGAATGCTTCACATGCTACAATTGATTTCAATATTATTTTGTGCGTTAGTTCATAGCCAATTTTACTACGTGGTAACGTTAACTGATAAATTTCATCTATCCTCAATGTGTAGTGGTGGGCAATGGGTTAAAATTTCCCATCTGATTTGTTGACTGAGCCAGGTGAACTTGATCAGGCAATTTGTTAGGAGAGCTGAAATATAGTCAAGTAGACTCTCTTGGCTTAGAGTTTGCATTTGTTTTTCTTTTATCTTTTCCCCAGTCATAAATCTTTGATGGGGCAGACAGTGAAAAGGGAATGGGAAAAAAGAAGCCTGGGAAGGGCTTTCTCACTCCCCACACATCCATCCTCTGAGCCGGGCAGCAGAGATTACAAATCATACTACACAAATCAAAAATCTCTCACTGCTTCCATAGAGGAAACCATTTCAGAAATATATTCTTAAGGTTCAGTTTTCCCCAAACACAGCTCATCATGAGTGGGCTCTACTCGGAGGAACATGGCGTTTTGACTTGAGAATCAATGAGAAATGATGAAAAGTACAAGTTTCCACCTTGTGGTCTTGTATGAAAATGACAGAACTGGGAAGCAGAAGCCTGGGGAGTCCTTGTCCTCAATGACTTGCTGCCCCTCCGGGTCTTAGCATCAAGGTCTATAAAGTGGAAGAATGACTCATCTTGGAGAACAAATGTTCTCTTTTCCCTTTCAGGCTATTCTTTTAACTGATTTGCATGGCATAGCTTTTCCCATCATTCCCATTCAAGCTGTCAGTATCCCTTTTATTTAAGGCCTAAGCAGTATGTAGTGGGGTTTTATTATGTTTTCATCAATTTTCATAGGAGGATTTTAAAAAACTTGTGTTTATATTTATTCTTGAGTTATGTCTACTTGTTTTCTTTGTCTTACCTGCTTTATTTTCTATTCCTTCTTATTTCTGAATTATTTTATTTAGATCTGTTCTTCTTTTTACAGCTGCACCTGCAGCATATGGAAGTTCCTAGTCTAGAGTTCAAATCAGAGCTGCAGCTGAGGTCTCCACCACAACCATGGCAGCACTGGATCTGAGCCACATCTGTGACCTATGGCAACTCTGGATCCTTAACCCACTGAGAAAGGCCAGGGATCAAACCCACATCCTCACGGAGACAACGTCTGGTCTTTACCCTGCTGAACCACAACAGAAAATCTCTCTTGACTTATTTTAGATAAATTCAGTATTTGTAGTATTTATGCCTCCCCTCTATAAACTGTTTAGTTATATATTCTTTGGCTAACATATAGCCTTGATTTATTACCACTGAATGTAAGTACTTTCAGCCTTCCACAGACAGTGCAGGGACTTTAGAATACTTTAACTCCACTTACTCCTTCTGACTTTTCTGTTATTGTTATTATGCATTTTCATGCCATGTATTTTTTAACCCTATATACTGTTTTGTATGTTCAATATCCTCTTAACATTTATTCACCTATTTAATCTTTACTTTGCTCTTCATTCCTTCCTGTATTTGTGTTTCCTTCTGGGATCATTTTCCATCTGCACTTTGGCATTTCTTACACTGTAGGTTTCTTAGTGATGAATTTACTCAATTTTTGTTTGTTCAGAGACATCTTTATTTGACCTTCAGTTTTGAAGAATATTTTTACTGAATATAAAATTATATGTTGACATTTTTCTTTCGGTGGTTTAAAGCTGTTTTCCCACTGTCTTCTGACTTTCATCATGTTTGTTAAGGAGTAACCTGTCAGTTTTAATGTAACTATTTTATGCTATTATAAATTATGTTATTAAAATGTATTACATGATAATATGGAGTTAATATGAATATATTATTATATATTACTGTCCATATATAAACTTTGAGAATAAATATAAATATATATTCGTACATGTATACATAAAATCTCTGTTTTTTAGATTTCCTTTCTATTTTTTGAGAAACTTTATATTCTGAGCTTGGGTGAGAGGTTTTCTGTTTGTTTGTCTGTATATTCTCTTTGGGTTTCATGAGTCTTCTTGAGGCCAACATCTTTTATCAGTCTTGGAAAAAGTTTACTCTTAACCCTTCAAATGTTTTTTCTTTCATTTTCTCTTTCTCCTTTCTTTCCACCATGCCCTGTGTATCTTTATGCTCTTAACTATTTTCAATACTTTTAGCTCTCTGGACTTCAGCCTGGATAGTTTCCAGCAATTGGTCTTCCAATTTATTAATCAACTTGTCTTTTATGTATGATCTGATAGTAAACCCATCTACTGAGATCTTAATCTCTGCTACTACATTTTCATTCTTTAACTTATATTTCATTTTAAAAATAAATGGCAGGTATCTGGTGAAATTCTCCATCTTGACACCTATTATCCTGAACATATTAATTATACTATTGATTAATATGTTAAAGTTCATTTCTAATAGTACTGAAAAATGAGTCATCTGCAGGTCTGTTTCTATTGTCAGTTTTTCCCTTGAATAACTTGTAAGATTTTACCAAGGGACAGACATTGTTTATGAGAAGTATTAGAGGCTCTTGATGCTATATCCTTCCAAAAAGAGTTTATTTTATCCTCTGGTAAGCAGAAGGAATAGTAGTGGTAACTTTAATCCAAACAAGCACTGAACTGGCTCAAGGTTGGATTGCAGTTTTCCACACTTCTATGTACCTCTAGTTTGTCCATGCTCCTGCGTGTCATCCTTGGAATTTTTACTAATGTGATGGAACAACAGCTATATGCAGTCTACAATACATTACAATAGGTGGAAGACATTACAAAAGGCCTATCCAAGTTATCAAGCAACTCAGAAAACCACTAGAAGAGCTGTACAACTACAGGACCCCATAGACATTTATATTGACCAAGGAATCCACTTAATTGGCCATGAAGTCCAGGAATCGGTAGATAAATATGACATACATTGGATTTTCCATCTGCCTTACAACCCTACTGCTGCCAGGCTAATTGAAAGAATGAATAGGCTATTTCAACAATTGAGATGGGAAACTCCCTCCCTCAACCTGTGGACACATCCCAGGAGCAACCATCCCAGTGCTTATAATTGGACCATATTAACCCAGAGGAAACTAGTAAACAGAATCCAAGTTCAGCTGTTTGTTTGCTTTTCAGGGCCATACCTGCAGCTTATGGAAGTTCCCAGGCTAGGGGTCAAACTGGAGCTGCAGCTGCCGGCCCTACACCACAGCCAGAGCAATTTGAGATAAGAACCGCATCTTTGACCTGATCCCCAGAGTCTAATAACAGTATAAAATTGCTGCTGAACATCTACCTAGTCCAGTGAAGATATACCCCTTTTGTTCCCATTGCTTCAAGATTGTACTCTTTGCTTACAGACTGTTAATTCAATCATGAATTATAAGAATCTGTGAATCATGGAAGCTTCAGTTGAAACAAGACAGTCTAATCCAGAGTTAACATTGTGGCTCAGTGGTTAACAAATCTGACTAGGAACCAAGAGGTTGCAGTTTCGATCCCTGGCATCACTCAGTGGTTAAGGATCCGGCGCTGCCGTGAGCTGTGGTGTAGATCGCAGACGTGGCTCGGATCCCGCATTGCTATGGCTGTGGTGTAGGCCAGCAGCTACAGCTCTGATTAGACCCCTAGCCTGGGAACCTCCATATGCCACGAGTGCGGCCCTAGAAAAGGCAAAAAGACAGAAAAAAAAAAAGTCTAATCCGACCTACCATCCAAATCAGAAATTCCCATCCCTGAAAAGTTGTTATCTAACTTCTGCCAAGAAATTTATTTCTCTTGGCAAATTGGAACTGGAAAATTTCAAGAAAATAAAACCAGTTAGCAAAGGATGTCAAAAAAAGTGATTTAATAATATTTGCTATTAAAGAGGTGCTGGGAAATGAAGAAGAATGAGACTTAGTCACTGGCCTCAAGGGTATCACGGTCTATCATAGAAAAAATATATTTACAACTAACTCTTCTACAATGTTATAGAAGATAAAAATGGACAAAGAATGATGCATCTATAAGGAGGAATAATTCTATTTAGATATATGGGAAAGTCCAACAGAAAAAGTGACAGCTAACTTACCTTCTTTTCCTACATCGATGTGTTTTCCGAGACCTTCCAAATTCTAATTGATACCCCTCATCTGGACATTATCTAGTTTTTCAGTTTCTGGGGAATCATAAATCTCCTAATGTTTTAAAATACCCTACCTGAGGAGTTCCCATTATGGCTCAGCGGAAATGAATCCAACTAGAACCATGAGGTTGCGGGTTCGATCCCTGGCCTCGCTCAGTGGGTTAAGGATCTGGCATTGCCGTGAGCTGTGGTGTAGGTTGCAGATGCGGCTCGGATCCCATGTTGTTGTGGCTATGGTGTAGGCCAGCAGCTACAGCTCCTGTTAGACCCCTAGCCTGGGAACCTCCATATGCCGCAGGTGCGGCCCTAAAATGACAAAAAGATAAATAAATAAATAAATAAATAAATAGCCTACCTGAATGTGTTACTTGTATTTATTTTATTCTATTTATTTGTCCTATTCTATTATTTCATCTGTATTTATTTACGCTATTCTAATATTTAATCAACACTTTTCTTTTTGACCACACCTATGGCATGTCAAATTTCCCATGCCAGGGACAGAATCCCTGCCATAGCGGCAACCCAAGCTGCTGCAATGACAATACTGGATTCTTAACCTACTAGGCCACCAAGGAACTCCTATTCTATTCTATTATTTCATCAGTATTTATTTAATCTACTCTAACATTTCATCAGCAATTTAATCAGCCAGGTCACAGTTGGTTCATACACACCTTAAAGTATATTTAAGAGATTTTTCCACAAGGGTTATTGTGAAATCAGGTTTTTGTGCCATTTATATTTTGAATCTGGATTTAGGATTTTAATTCGACACTGGAGTCCAGTGTATCAGCATCTGGAGACTTTCTTGGGGGGATAAGACAGAGTGGAAAGTTCTGTTCTCAAGTTCTAACAAATGAGCTCTTCCAAGTCTCTGTCTGCAGCAAATTTAATGAGCAAGGCTTCTGTGACTTTTTTCAAGGTGGTGATTAAAAATGTTGACCGAGACAGAATCATGTAATCTAGGCTTGGACAATAATATATTATGCATTTCTCCTATTAGGTGACTTATTTGCATTTTAACAGTGGCCTTCTGGAGAACAGATATCTTTACCCAATGAAATGATGCAGATGATAGGAATATTAGGCATGATAGATGGCCACTTTGGGAGATATTATTAGGCCTGAAGTCCTTTCGTGCTTCTTAAATCAGACTATCTGGGCAGCCTTCCATTCAGCCTGTTTTGATGTGGCTCCATCATTCTAAGACTCACTTGCATATTGGAATCCCCTGGAGAACTTTAAAAAATACAGAAGATTGTGTCCCACCCCTAGTGGTACAGTCTGGGCTTTGGTTATTTGGGAGGTTAACCAGATGATTCTAATGTGCAGTGAAAGGAGAAAACAACTGCTTTTGCAGAAATTTATCAATTCTAGAAGAAAGAGTATGGGGTTAGAGGTCAAACCTGGATAGATTTGAGTTCCCCCACTTAATAGGTTTTTGACATGGACAGATTGTTTCATCTGCACTTTGGCTTCTTTGTCTACAAAACTGAAGCTAATAAGACCTACAATACAAGGTTAAGGTAAGGGTTAAAAGAGACAGTGTGTTTAAAGTAATTAGTACATAGTAGGCAAATTATGGATGTCATCCCTCTCCTCTTTCTTCCAAGAGTCCCCTGAGTTGATCTTTGGAACAAGGTCAGCTATGGTTGGAAGACAGATTTGATGCTTAAGCCCTCTTTCCTGGTGTTCTTCCAAGGATCAGATAACCTAACCTTTGGTGACCTGTGTCTGAACTCTTCTGCCTCATGGAATGACTTCTATGTCATTTAAAATGCACAAATGTAGCTTAACTGGGAAATAAAACATATAATTGACTTTAAATGGCCAAATAGAAATGTTTCATTTTCCAACTGTGGCCATAGAAGAGCAGGTACTGCCCAAGTTTCATCAATAAGCCCTTCAAATATTCTCAGCTTTTCATTAAGACAACCTCTCATGAATATGGAATTTTTTGTGGGTGTGAAGCTCGGCAAAAAAAAAAAAAAAAAAAAAAAAAAAATGCATACTAGACAAAGATTTAATTGTTTTTAGCTACTCCTTTTGGAAAATCCTAACCAAAATACTAGCTAGAATAAAAGTTCTTAAGTGGAATGCTCATCCAACATGGATCTACTGTACAGCATGGGGAACACCACCCAACTTCCTATGATAATCTACTACATGGGAAAAGAATCTGAAAAAGAGTGAATGTGTGTATATGTATAATTGAATCACTTTGTTATATAGCAAAAATTATCAAAACATTGTAAATCAACTATACTTCAATAAAACTTTAAAAAATGAAAAAAAGAATAAAAGTTCTTAACATCTGAACTGCTAAATGTTTGTTTAAAAGAAATTTTCAGTTGAAGTGATGTATAGTGTGTGTATTTTTAATATTGGAACTCCACATTCTTGGAGTTCCCATCATGGCTCAGCGAAAAAATGAATCTGACTAGTATCCACGAGGACACAGATTCCATCCCTGGCCTTGCTCAGTGGATTAAGGATCCAGTGTTGCCGTGAGCTGTGAGGTGGCCTGCCGATGCGGCTCGGATCTGGTGTCGCTGTGGTTGTGGCGCAGGCCAGTGGCTGTAGTGTGGGCCAGCGGCTGCAGCTCCAATTTGACCCCTAGCCTGGGACATAAAAAAAATAACGATACATGCATTCTTAAATTTTCACATTTGAAAAATGAAATATGCAGCAAGAAGTCAGAGTATAGTATTTAAATTTCACAAAAATTTAATGTCATTAAAGCCTATTGTTCCATTTTCATCCTGTCCTCAATCCAAAGATACACCTGTAATTGTTTAAATAATATGAGCAAACAAGCCAACATTTATTTAATCTTGTTCCCTCTCTTTCCTCTCTCTTCTCATATTATTCCATTCCTTAGGCATTATGAATACAAAGATGAAAGAGATACATGGTCTCTGATTTTGAAGAGCTCATAATCTAGAGTAAAAATTAATCAAAACCAAACATGGCTAGTGAAAACTGAAGGTGATTAGTCTGGTTAACAGTCCTGGAGTTCCCTTGCTGTGCAGTGGATTAAGGACCTGGCATCACTGCAGAAGCTTGGGTCACTGCTGTGATGAGGGTTCAGTTCCTGGCCCTGGAACTTCCACATGCCATGCATGAGGCCAAACAAAACAAAACAAAACACAAAAACAAACAAACAAAAAAAGGAGAGTATTATACCGATATCAACTTCCAGGTTTTGATATTACTACGGTCATGTAAGACGTCAGTGCTGGAGGAAGTTGAGGAAAGGTAATGCTACTGTTTTTGCAGCTTCCTGTGAGATGATAATTGTTGGGAAATAAAAAGTTTAAAAAAAGCCAACATGGTCAGATAAGCACTGGAGTAGGGTGGATTATTTCAGGATAACTGAATAAGGATACATGATCTTGTGTAAGGGGATGACAGAAGGTTTCACAAACAAGAGGCAGGAACTTCTTTGGTGTCTTAGTTTCCTACGGCTACTATAACAAATTACCACAATCTTAGTGGTTTCAAACAAAAAAATACATTCTCTTATAGTTCTGAAGGGCAGAAGTTCTGAGTCAGCCTACTGGGGGTGTTAGTCCTAAGACATCAACATTTGTGGAGGAATTAAATTTAGTCCATAACAACTGGAATCAAGTTTTGAAGAACCTTGACTCTGACCTGGCTAGTAACCTTGATCTTGAAAGTTACAGTGAACCAAAGAAGGCTTTTAGGACTAGAATGACATAGTCAGATTGTTTTTTAAGCCAGTAACTCTGAAACTAGAAAGAAGGAAGTAGTGACCTGTTGCCAGAAGAACAGGTTGAAGCTCGTTAGGATGTAGGCAGGACTTGTCATGGGGAGGCGATGAAGGAGGTGATGTTGTCACTATGCTCAGACAAGGGCAATGGAAATATCAGAATCTTACTTGTTTTCTCCCATGGAATCATGAATAAAATATTAAAGTAAAACTGTCTTTTTTAGGGTGTTCTCATAGCTGAATTTAAACTAAATGTCTGGTCATCAGAAATTAGGCAGGAAATCAGAGCCAGAGTGGTGAGAAAGGGCTGAACCACATGGGTGTCAGATGCTATTACACCTATGGTCTGGAAGTGGGTGCTTTACAGCCCAAATGAGGGACAGGACCCACCTTGTGGTCCAAAAGGGATTTGGAGCCTATAAATCCAAGAACTTCAAAATACTGTTCTCCCTATGGGAAAGGACTGAGGTAAACTTGGATCCCTTATTTTGGGAAGGCATAAGAAACTTGCTGACTGTCCCAGAGTATAGATGGAGCAGAGGAGGGGGAGCAATCATGGTTAGAAACCAAACCACTGATCCCACTTTAAAAGATTGCATTTATTTTTCACGTGTGGCAAGGAAACTCAAACCAAGAAATTAATTCAAAAATTCCTCTAGGACTGCTGAAACCCCTAGAGCCAAAAGGATTAAAAACTAGAATGTTAAGAGAGAAAGAAAAATAAGAAAACGAGATGACCAAGCAACACCTCAACGACTGAATAATAGGAAAGTAAGAAGAGAAAATGGAGGAAAGTCTAGCCTCAATGAAACAAATCAAGAAAATTTCCCCCATCTAAAGAGCATGAGTCAAATTGAAAGAGTCCACCAAGTACCTAGAAAAATGAATTTCAAACATGAGGGACCAAAGAAGTTTTTTTTTTTTTCCAACAGTTTTCAGAAAGAAAAACATGGAATTCATATAAATGATCAGAATGGTTTCAGGGTGTGTGTGTGTGTGTGTGAGAGAGAGAGAGAGAGAGAGAGAGAGATGGGGAAAATGTGCAAAGTCAATAAATAATGCTTACAACTGGGAAGTCAAGAAGTGCAATGTATGCGTATTTTTAGGTAATACAGTGTAAAATAACAAAAAGTTTCCATCTGAAATAACTGAAAGGGAAGCAGTGTCTGTCTTTGGACACTTGTCCCTTCCTTCCCCCTCAAAATCTCTGGTTCTTTTGACGCAGATGATGTTGGGCCACACTGCGCCACACGATCTTTTCCTTCTCTCTGTTGCAGTCGCCTATCCCCCAAACACTTCTGTCGGTCACTGAAGATTTCAGCGCTCTGCTCACTGTTTTCCCCTCTACTGTTATTCCTGCCATTATCTCAGCAAAGATCGATATTCACATCTGGACCTTCATTTTCTTGACCTTAGTACTTCCCACAAACTTTCGTGTATAAACCTCTTAACAGCTTCCATGGTCTGATCCTAGGACTTGACAGTATTAATAACTGCACCACTTCTAAAAGTTTTAGTGTCAACTACCCCACACTCTAAACATCAAGATTACAATGAATGAATACTTACTCTTGGCAAATCACAAGCCCTATTTAAAATTTACCCCTGTGTATGAACAGCTAAATAAAGCCGTAGATGAAAAAAACACACAAACAAAAAAACCCACAAAACAAAGCCACAAAGCTATGCAGACTGGTTTCCTTTTAAAATGATGACTCCAAACTCAAGAAAACTCTTAGCAGAGCCTGGAAATCCTGCTATATTGTATTAATCAATTTGTTTTTCTATTCTCTAAGATGATCATCTCACCTTGCACTGTGTTTTCAAAACTCCAAAATTTTTTCTTCCATGTCACTTTCAACTGATGATGGTGGCTTTTTATTTCACTCAAGAAAAGAATGGCAGTCAGAAGAGGCAGTTTTAGGAGTTCCTGTTGTGGCACAGCAGAAATGAATCCGACTAGTATCCATGAAGATGCACAGTGGGTCAGGGATCTGGCATTGCCATGAGCTGTGGTGTGGGTCAAAGATGTGGCTTAAATCCCATGTTGCTGTGGCTGTGGTGTACTCTGGCAGCTGCAGTTCTGATTCAACCCTTATCCTGGGAACTTCCATATGCTATGGGTGCATCCCTAAAAAAAAAAAAAAAAAAATGGCAGTTTTAGTGCAAATCCTAGCTTTGTCCCTCGTTATCTATGTGAAATACTTGGGCCAGTTTCTTGTTCTCCCTTCAACTCAGTTTCCTCGTCTGTATATGGGGAACGATAATAATAACAGTACTTGTTACGAAGGAGACGTTGTTAATGCTTGAAGAAAAAGAAACTGAAAGCTACCTGTTTTTTCCATCATCACACCTTCTGTCCTACCAGCCCGTGTACCCATGGACCTTGCCTCCCCTTCTGACACACGTACCTGTGGATCCTGCCTTCTGGTCTCGTGCATCTATTCACTGACCCTGATTCCCTTTCTGCTACAGTGCATGAACTCTCCCTGTGCCTGTTTAAGGACAAAGCTTCTAATGTGCATTGGACCTCTTTCCCTCTCCCGTATTCAATGACTTTGTTCCTGCAATTATACCTCCTCTATCACGTCTTATGTTTTGTTTTGTTTTTTCCCTCTGTCTGCTAGATCATCCCATCAGCGTACAAGCATACTCTGATATCTCCCATCTTAAAAGTCCTCCTCTGATGTCATAACTCTTTCCATCTCACTTCTCTGCTTCCCTGTGTAGCAAAACTTCTCGACAGAGCTGTCTATATTTGCTCTCCTTTTCCTCACTCTTTCGAATCAATTTCAACACCTCTTGTCAAGGTCCGTCTTTCCAAATGGTCTGGTGAACTTCTGGCTTTATTTCATCAAATGTTTCACAAGCATTTCTCTAGACTTCTAGACTTTACTTGGCGTCTTAGTCTTCTTAGGCTACCAAAATAAATACCATAGACTGGGTGGCTTAAACAACAGAAATTTATCTTCTCACAGCCCGGAGGCTAGGAAGCTCAAGAATGTGGTTCAGTTTCCGGTGAAGGCTCTCTTCCTGTCTTGCAGGCGGCTACCTTCTCTCTGTGTCCTCATCTGGCCTGTCCTGGGTGCCTGGGTGTGAAGAGAAAGAGCTCCGTCTTTCTTTTCCTACTAGGGATCCCACTCTTATGTCTTCATTTAGCCTTAATTACATTCTAAAAATCCTAGTCATTTGGGGGGTCGGCACGTCAACATATGAATTTGGTGGGGGGGCAGGGGGGAGTGGGCGAAGCGCTTGACTTCTAGGACAAGATACTTTCCTCTTTTTTCTCAGCATTCAAATTTCTGCTCAAACATCACCTCCGCAAAGAGGGCTTCCCTGAAACCCTCCCCCTACCATCTAAAGTCACTTTCTTCGGGTGATGTCACTCTGCTTTCTATTCTTTAGTAGAGCATTGGGCCCAAGACCCTGGAATCTGGAGCAGACTGCTTTGGTTGAAATCCTGGCCCCATCACTTACAAAAGTTTGACCTTGGCCGAGATGCTTCTCCATGCCTTGATGTCTTCATCTGTAAAGGAGGGTAATGATAATCCTAATGTCCTATGAGTTAAATGAGCTAAACGAGTTAAAATATGCAAAAAGCTGAGAATGTTGTCTGGTACTGTTTAGTGGCTCAATAAATGTTAGCTATTATTTTGTATTTATAAATGTCTATTTTCCTCAATAGAAAAACTAAAAACTCCAAGAGGACAAGAGCTCTCTGCCTTGTTAACTACTGAATCCCCAGAGCCTAGAACAATACCTGATGCATAACAGATGTTCCATATGTATTTGTTGAAAGAACGAATGTATGAGTGAATGGTTTCTTGGAAGAGTTTCAGGCAGTGTGGTAGAAGGTGTCAAATGTTTCAGACAGCTTGGCAGATGAGAACTTAAGCCATTTGTCAATCAGAAGGTCACTGGTGACTTGAGTGGTAATAACAACCGTAATTTATTGAGGCACCTTGCTAAGTGTGCTAATCTACACAATGACCCTACAAGAAAGCCATTATTATTGCCATTTTATAGATGACAGCATTGCAGCAGCTCAGTGGGACAGAAGCAAAGCTGCAAAGGATTTAGGGATGAACAGGAATCAAAGATGTGGAGACAACTTTATTATGACTGGCAGCTTGTTTAAATATATTAGCCTATATGAGAGAAATGAATTTAATTGGTCAGAGACATAGTCTGCCAGCCAGTGCTATCAAAGAAACAAGGTACCATTGATGAAAAAGGAGTGAGTAAAACATAAAATAAATCAAATTTCTCAATTTAATGATTTTTTTCTCTTGGATCATTTTAAATTCTACCTGGGTGATGACCTCCGTTCCATTTGTTCTTTGGATCAGAGATGATATATGAAAATCACCATCATGCTAAGAACCTCACTGGATGAGAAAGCTCTCCTTACAAATCAAACTACTAAGATTCCAGCTGGATTTGGAATCCAAATCAACTCAAACCTATGGCCGAATGACTTCAGAAACAAGTCCCTGGAACATTTAAGAATTATCAAGCTTGCACATCTGCAAAGACTGGTATGTTCTTCAGATGGTAGGTAAGGGGCTAGGAAGAAATTTTCTATATAAGCCTATAAACACAAGCTTTTCGGTAGCTTCAGTGGTTATGAACAACATTTCTGAAAGCTGGGACTAGGGTTTGAGTATATCTATTGATCTTTCTAGGAAAATTAAAGGCGCAAGTGCCCAGATTAGAGAAACTGCCTTTTTCTACCTTGCTTTCTACGGGTGGTATGACCTGAACTTCTCTGTATGTCCATCCAGACTGTCACTTTTCAGAAGCAGCAGCAATGGAGACGTTTAAGAGTTAACCTGGATATGGAATATTCTGAAAGTTTTTCTTTTTGTTTTAAATGGGAGGCTGACATACCATTGTTAGTTCTCAGGGCAATCGAGGACCATGAGCAATGCTCCAACGGTGAAGCTGGATCCAGAGAAGGCTCAGTACATCTTCATTGTAGTGTTCATTGCTTCATCTGCATTTGCTTTTACAAAGCTATGTTTCCCCTCAGCACAGCAACCCTACCCTGCCCCATTTCTGTATTTCATCATCTCGTTACAGTTCTCCATTTTCTTATTCTTTAGACCTACTCACTTGAGGGTTGATAAAGATGCCTGCTAGGGGCTGGCAGGGGCCAGTGGGTGATTAGAAAGTCTGATTTGCCAAAATAAGAAAGATAATTTCATAACGTATTTCTCACTTGGAATAATGAAAATTAAAGCTGAAAAATAAAGCTCATCACCAGTCCTTTTTTTTTTTTTTTAATTTAATACCTCCACATCGCCGGCATGACCTTTCCTGTTCTGTCCTGTGCTAACATCGCCCTATGAATTTTAAGTCTTCCCCTGCCCCTGTAGCTATGTTAGCTTGGTAGTCAATTCTCAGTTCCTACTCTGAAATGCTGCACTGTTTATCTCAGCTCTGGGAGGCAAGGGGTTAACTGAGTCTCCAGCGTCTTCCGAGTTGTAAAAGGAACTGCTGAAGCTGATCAATGACCACTGTTAAGACCTGGAAACCAATTATAAACCTGAAATTTGTGATGAACAAAGCCCTGAAACACTGGGATGAAAACTACTGAATTAGTCCAGTTCATTAAAATCATTAATAGTCATGAAATGAAAACCACCAGAGTCCAAAAAGGCTTAATGCTCTATCCATATTAATTAGATGGGAGCAAATCTGAACTGAAAAGCAGCACATGCTTTGTAGAATTAGCAATTGGTCTCTACAGACTACACAGATCTCTATTAAAATTCAGTTTAATTAAAATTGATCACGTTAAGAAACTGATGTGGTTAATTAACTGAATTCCTGGACTTCTTTTCATACATTTCACAGACTCCTGTACCCTGCTTTCCTAGGTGACACTTCATGTTGCACAGAGCAAATCCGACTGCAAAGGTTAACTCTCTGTGTTCCCGGAGAGGATACAGACCACGGAGGAGGGGTGCGGATGGGGGAGAGGAAGCCACGCTTTGCGGAGGATCAAACTCCTTTGGAAGATGCGCCTCCTTCGTGGTGTATACATTAATGTGTATCTGGCAAAGACCAAGAGGTTCTCTCTCCCAAGCTTCCGTCTCTGGAGTTGCTGAGGAATATTACCTAAAATTAAGACAGCCGCGCTAACATCAAAGGCAGGAGAGGGCAGAGCTGGCCAAATGCAGCCGTGCAGCCAAGGAGATGCCACACTAGGCTCGCTGCAGGCATCTTTTTGTTGCCCTACACAGCTTCTTATCCTTTTAAGCTCAGAGTAAGACATTCTGTGTTTTTTCCATCTGCAGAATGGGAGTGATGATACTTCTAGAGTTCTCCAGGGTGTTGTGGGTTGTCCCGCTGCTCCCACCCAAGGCTTCTCCTCCCCAAGTCCATAAATGTATTGGGGCCAACAGCGCCTTCCTCAAACTGCTGTTTATTCTGTCATGACCTGCTCAAGACTCTCTAAGGGCTAATGTACTGCCATTAGGATAAAACCCAAACTCAGTGGATTTGCATTCAGGGCGCTCCATCTTCTGCTCTGACATACTCTCATCTTCTTCATCTCTTGGCTTCCTGTGAAATATATTTCCTTCTTTCAGCCAATCTGGCCAATTTACATAAAAACTCTGACTTTGTCATTTCTCTGCAGCCTCCATTTCTTTTTCCTTTTAGAAATATATATATATATTTGGCTGCACCAGTGGCAGGCAGAAGTTCCGGGGTCAAGGATCAATCCTGTGCTTCAGCAGAGACCCAAGCCACAGCAGTGACAACCCGGATCCTTAACCTGCTGAGCCACCAGGGAACTCCCCGAAACCTAATTTTATCTAGCCCATCCTTCAGTGTTCAACTTGAATCCCACCTCTATGAAGTCTTTCTGCCATCAACCTACCAAAATGTATCTATCCCTTCCCTGTTCTCCCATAATAGGTGTTATCTCAGCTGCCTATTTGGCTCTTGTTCCCCAGAGTCTGAAATAAATACTCATGTGTACATATCAGTTTCTAAAGATTTTAAGTGCCCAGCAGGTAGAAGTCATCTCTCATATCTTACTGAAAGGTAACAGGCCTTGAATATAACGTGTGCTTCATAAATGTTTATTAATAGTGAGGATCGTGCTTATCCTTTGATGGTTTCTGGCAATTTTTCTCAGAGAAGGAAGTTTGACCTTTATCTTATGATAGAAATATTTGGATGTGATATGCTAATAACAATAATAACGATAGAGGACATTATTAAACACATATGAAAGCATTGTGCTAAGGACTTATATTTCACAAATAAATCACCCTTTTCCTCTGGTTTGTTGCCACAGTTGCAAGTGCCTTTCTGAGCATTCTCTTGATATCTTTTGCATCTGTGATTGTGTTTTCCATCTTATTTCTAATCTTCCTGTTTTTGCTTTTTTTTTTCCCTAGTTGGCCTTCCTTGCTTTAAAAGAAAAAATTTAGACCTTATCAAGGACCTTGAATATCTATGTTCTTTGTTTTTATCTTCACTTAATTTTATCTTTTATCTTTATTTCATTTTCATTTACTGTTTTTTGGTAGATTTTGTTGCTTAATTTTTTTCTAATAGTAAGTTAAAAATCCCTAATAAGTATTCATTTCCTCTTCTCTGCCTTTTACCTTTTTTATCTTTCTTCTTTGTTGATAGAAACACTGAAGGCAATACATTTCCCTCTAACAAGCTTTATTATGATCCTTAAATTTTTGATTAAATATTTTCATTTTCAGTTCTTTCCAGATCATTTATAATTTCAGATATATATGATTTTCTTGATTCAATTTCTTTTATTAATTTATTATTTCAATTCTAGTTAAAATTACTTATTCTTAATTTTTTTATATGTTAATCATAGAGCATTTCCTAATCAGTTTCTTTTGTCAAGTATGTGATTCTTATAAATATTCTATGGCTATATATACAGAATGTATTTTTCCCTTTAAAAGTTATAAAATTGTATTATTCATTTCTTTTGTGTACATCCTCATTTTTGGCCTAACACAACTGTCTAATTCTGAAATAGGCATATGAAAGGGTACCGCTCTATTCGTGTGTTAATTAACTTTTAATTGCATTTCTATGCATGTTTGCTTTATATTCAGTTGTGATGTATTTTGATGCATGACAAGTATATCTTATTCTGTTAGTATTTTTCACCTAAATTCATTATCTGATTTCGGTATTGTCATTATTTTTTCTTATTGTTTGCCTTTGCCTATTACGTGTTTGTCCATTCCTTTACTCTCAAACTCTTTTCATCTTTTTGTGTTTTTTGTCATTTTTATCTAAAATAGATTTGTATGTAGGCTCTTTTTTTTTTTAATGTATACTACGTGTTATCAAAGACTTTTCAAAATGTGTACTATATCATGTAGTATACAGTATACTCTACTGTACAAATTCCTTTAAGGCAATTTATAAAACTGCATAGACTATTGAAAAATGAAAGATCTGGGAAAATTAGTGCCCAAAAGGAAAAGTTAGAAAGCTCAGAGCTAAAATGTTTGCTCAATTCTAAAATGCAAAGTTTGTAGTACATATTTTT
Source organism: Catagonus wagneri (assembly GCA_004024745.2). Lineage (NCBI taxonomy): Eukaryota > Metazoa > Chordata > Mammalia > Artiodactyla > Tayassuidae > Catagonus > Catagonus wagneri. Next base: position 18,273,164 of record PVHT021183666.1, on the reverse strand, counting down.
CTATTCGTTGTTGGTTAATTAATATTTTGCCTCATCTTATTTTTTAAAACTTCTTTGTCCTTTGTATTTCAACCATTGTAAAGACAGAAACAAGATCAGCAGACAACTGACCAAATCCACTTTTCCCTTTTTTTCCTGATTTGATCAAGTAAACTGTTGGAACTGCTGAACCTTTCTTGCATCCATTAACGTAGTAGGACTACCATAGTTTCCATTCCATTGGTGGTAAATTTCCCTTTCCTGAGTTTCATACCTTTCTATCATATCTCTTTATTTATTATATTATTATTATATCTCTTTATTATTATATATCATATTATATTATATGTAACCAAAATACTAACTCTCCCCTTCCCATCCTCACATCCTTACTCCAGAAGATATTTTCTCACAATTTGTCTGCAGCCTCTTATTCTTTTCCCATCTCTACTACCTTAACAACTCAGGTTTTGCTAAGATAGTTCAAAACCTTTAGTTCCAATCCATTATCTCTTCTCTCGAAATATGACTCTTACATTTTAAGAATCCTTGTATAGTTCATATATTTATGCTTTCAAATTTTTAGCTATATCTATTTCAAGGTTTACTGCTTTTCCTCCTCTTTTTCTACTCCAATCTTGAGTTCTCTGTCCTGACTCACTTATTTATGTATTTATTTATTTGATGAAGGTCCTTTCCTCAAAGAGGCATATGGGCACTAAATTCTTTGAACTCTTTCATGTACATGAATATTTCCCAACCTCCTTGTGATTGAATGACTATAAACCTTTCTCTCTCAATCATAAATAGATGTTATTCTAATGCCAGAGTAATTATCCCCCTGTTGTTATTTCTCCTCAAATAATACTTGGAACTCAGAGAGGCCTTTTACTCATTAGACTCAAGCCTTCTTTGGCACGAATACTTTAAATCCATGCTCTCTACCATTTTTTTTTCTCCTTCTAGATGGTCTATTATTTATGTTTAATTCTTTTCCCTTTCCATCATGATTGGTTTAATTTGTAGTTTGGCAATATTTCAGGATATATATTCCACTTGATATGTTGGAATATCAATTAATTCTCTCATTCAATTTTTAAATTAAAATTTTAGTTCAAAAATGATAATTTCTAGTTCCAGTTTCTTTTGGGACTGAAATTGAATCTTCTAAGTGCTTGCAATACTTTGGTTGTATTTTAATTTTTTTTTTTTTTTTTATTTTTAGGGCCACACCTGCAGCATATGGAGGTTCCAAGGCTAAGGGCTGAATAAGAGCTACAGCTGCTGGCCTACACCACATCCACAGCAACGCAAGATCCAAGTCACTTCTGCAACTTACACCACAGCTCACCACAATGCCGGATCCCTGACCCACTGAGCGAGGGCAGGGATTGAACCTGCATCCTCACAGGATATAGTCGGATTTGTTTCCACTGCGCCACAATGGGAACTTCTATTTTAATAATTAACTGTCTATTTAACAGCTCTGTTTAGCTAAGGACCATGTTTTCTGGATGTTCTGAGCGTTCTTTCTCTCTCTAGCCCCTAGGACCCTTTACAGAAATTATAGTTTAATTTTGCTTATTGAGAGGTTTAGGCTGAGCTCACGGGGTACTCATTTCTGTGGGTGGTGAGGCACGAAGAGGCTGCCTGTGAGGCTAGTTCAGTATCAGCTAGCGGGTGTTAGTACATAGCTGAAGCTTCCAGAGGAAAAACAAAGGGAAACTCCCCCTGGAATCCTTTGGAGGAGGACACTCCTCTTCCTCTGGGAATGCCATAGATTTCTCACAGCTATGCTCACTCCAGGATCATAGGTGTGATGAATTTTGCTCCAGAATTCTCCACATTTCCAGGATAAGGCCATGAGAAAATGTTTGGCCCCCACATTTCTGTCTTGACCTATAGAGCCAAGACACACTGCTGCCCCACGCTCTGCCTGCTGGTTACACTTGGGGGAGGAGAGAGGCTGTTAGATAGGACCGAGATTACTGAGCAGCTGGGACACATTCAAGGTGCCGTATTTCCAGCCTCCTGCCAAATGTATTTTAAATGTTTCCAATGTGAAATATAAAACTCCTACAGAAATGTGCATAAATCATAAATGTCAGTATACTAAATGATTATAAAATGAACTTTTGGGTAAGTACTTCCAAAGTCAATAAATAGAATCTTGCCAGCAACCTAGAAGACCCCTGTGTCTTCCTTCTTTAACACAATACCCTCTCTGCTTCTCTGGAGATAAATCACTATCCTATCTTTTATGGTATTCAATTCTCTTGCCTTTCTAAGAAACAGTCATATGCATAGCTTTTCTATTAGTTCTGTTTCTCTGGAGAACCCTAGTTTAACACATAGCCTTTCCTCTGAGCGTAAAAAGAGGGCGCTAGTGTCTCCTCCTCTTCTTAAAATAGGGCACTAGCCCTATGGGATTAAGCCCTACTTGTGACCTCATTTAACTTAATTACCTGCCAAAAGGTCTTATCTCCAATTATAACCACATTGAAGGTCGGGGCTTCAACATATGAATTTGAGGTGGGGTAGGAATACAATTCCATCATAGCAATGCTGCTATAAACGTTCTCAATATGTGTTCTGATTCCCATGTACACACATTTCTCTAGAACATATAATTAAGGGTGGACTGATGACAAATAGGACTCCATCTTTGATATGAGATGATGCCAACTTGTTTTCCAAAGGAGTTGTTTCAATTTACAACAACCAGCAATTTATTAGGGTTTTTATGGTTCCATGTCCTTTTTGACATATTGAATCATCATATTTTCAAAATATATATTTACCAATCTGCTAGGTGTATAACGTTGTCTCATTCTAGTTTTAATTTGTATTTCCCTGATTCAAGGTTAGGCACATAAAAGAAGGGAAAAAAATGGACATGCCTAAGAAGTCATTTAATGTTAAGAGAGTAGAAGTAACACAGCTGTGCTAAGTGTTCCATGAAGTAGTAATCTCTATAACAGCCCTGGAGGTAGGTACTGTCATCACCTCATCTTACAGTTGAGGAAGTTGAGGTTTAGTGAAGACATAGCCAGACAGTGCAGAAGTGAGGTTTGAACCCAGACCTGAACTTCTCAGCACCAAGTGCCCTACCCTTTTAAGAAGCCAACAGAGCAGCCATGGGGATGATCCTCTAGAGAGAGGGGTTACTAATGGCTGGGAGAACAGACACGAGGTTGCAGCAGTTGGTGAAATTTTTCAGAGTAAGTCATAGAAGTGCAGCTTTCAAAGTTTGTAAGCTAAGGGGAGTTCCCATAGTAGCGCAGCAGAAATGAATCCGACTAGTATCTTTGAGGATGCAGGTTCAATCCCTGGCCTCGCTCAGTGGGTTAAGGATCTGGCGTTTCTTTGAGCTGTGGTGTACATCATAGGCATGGCTTAGATCCTGTGTTGCTGTGGCTGTGGCGTAGGCTGGGCAGCTGTAGCTCTGATAAGACACCTAGTCTGGGAATCTTCATATGTCACGGGTGTGGCCCTAAAAAGCAAAAAAAAAAAAAAAAAAAAAAAAAAAAAAAAAAAAAAAAAAAAAAAAGTTAGCTAAGGAAAGAAAGCAAAATGTCAGATAAACTGAGATTACTCCTGATCTATGCCTTGGGGATTTGAGTACCTGTCGCGCCTAAAGTGAGAAGTTTTTGGATCTTAAGATTCAAAGTGACTTGAAAAAATAACGTTTAAACATTTTTTTCCTGCTATTAAAAAACATGTGCATTTTTACTGTCAAATTTTTGGAAAATTCAGACAGCCACAAAACTGAAAAGAAAAAAAATCACTCAATCTTACTACCCAGAATTAATCATTAAGATTTTATTTTCTCTTTCCAGCATTTTCAAGACCACAGACATGAATTACTTTAAAAGAAAGATCAGACGGCATATGTTATTTTGTGACTTTTTTTTGCCCTAAACAAAATGATAAGAATAACTTTTCATGTCACCAAAAAATCTTTTGCAGACGTTCCATAGTGGAATAGTGGGTTAAGGATCAAGCGTTATCACTGCTATGGATCAGGTTGCTGCTATGGCACAAGTTCAGTCCCTGGCCTGGAAATTCACAGTGCCACAGGTGTGAACAAAAAAATTTTTTTCACATGTGGTGTTTAATACTGAACTACTTTATGGTTGTATCATAATCCTTTAATAATATTTCAAATAACTAACTCCATGATGAACATCAACATAGATAAATCTTTGCCAATTTTCTAATTATTTCTTTCAGTAATATTCCTAAAATGTGTATGACTGTGGCTCATAATCCACAAACTTAGGTTGGCAAAAAAAAAAAAAAAACATATCATACCCATGCAGTTTTTTTAGATCAATTCAGATTTGATCCCAAGGCCTTTTACCTCTGATTAGCAGGAAATCAGACTGGCCCTCTGAGAGGTTCCTGTGGTATTTGCAATTCAGAGGAAGGACACAGTCACCCCACGCCACCTGGGTCAGCGTGGACAACAGCACTGCTCAGACCCCTATTGTTCCTTAAAGCCATGTAACTACTTCTGTTACACTTTCTGTGTTCTTCAAAGGCACTCTTCTCGCCCACTCTCCCTAGGACACTTAAACATAGACTCCTCCGTAATTTTAGGCTTTTATATGAGACAGAGGTGTTCTTGACTGTAAGCAGCTTCAGCTTTCCAGAAAGCAGCAAACTTCCCCTGGGGCAAAGAGCCCTCGAGATTTTGCTACCTGCTTCAAACGGCGGTAAGAAAAAGGTATGAGAACACTACCAGTAAAATTACTTGTGATTCTCATCTATTTATATATATATATATATATATTTTTGACCACCTTCACCCATTTCATCCACCCTACTGTCCCCCCACCTCCAGTAACCAGTAACCAGTAACCAGCAGTCTGTTCTCTGTACCTGTGAGTTAGTTAGCGTGTTAGATTTTCAGATTCCACATATCAGTGAGCTCTCACAGTATTTGTTTTCTCTAACTTACTTCGCTCAGTATCATGCCCTCAAGGTCCATCTATGTTGTAGCAAATGGCAGGATTTCAGGCTTTTTATGACAGCATAATATTCCACTGTACATGTAAAGCACAATTTTCTTCATCCATTCTTCCATCAATGGACATTTAGGTTGCTTCCAAGCTTTGGTTACTGTGAATAATGCTGCAGTGAACATGGGGAAGCAGATATTCTTTTGAGTTAGTCTTCATTTCCTTAGGTTAAATATCCAAAAGTGGGATTGCTGGATCATATGGTAAGTCTATTTTTTATATTCTGAGGAAACTCCATACTATTTTATGTAGTGAATCACTAATTTATTTTTTCATTTACACATTTCTAATAGTTCCTTTGCCATATCTAAAGTGCTTGTCAAGGTGATTTCTGCTTAGTGGAATAGAACCCGAGGAATTGTAACACAAGGTGAAAAAGCGAGAAGTACCATATGAAAGGCACTGACGGAGTTCTAAGAAAAACAAATAAATAAATTACAATCCTCGAGGCATCTCCTCACGGAAGAGGACATTTCAAAATGGGTAAAAAATTGGCACTCCAAGCAGAGAGAACACTGAACAAAGGTAAAGAGGTGGGAAATCAAAAGTCTTGCTACAGAAAGTGTGGTCCATGGACAAGCAGCCTCAGCATCACCTAGGAGCTTGTTAGATATGCAGCAGCTCAAGACTTGCTCCAGACTGACTGAATCAGAATCTTCATTTTAACAAGAGCTGCCATGATTTGCATGCAATCAAGGTTTGAGAAGCACTGCTCTAGTGTAGTGATTCTCAAAGAGTGAGCTCAGACCAGCAAGATCAGCTCCCTTTGGAAGCTTGATAAAATGCAAATTCTCAGGTCCCTCCCCACCCCAGACCTACTGAATCAGAAGCTCCAAATGTGGGGTCAAGAAGGGTGTTTTCTCAAGTCCACAGGAGTGATTCTGATGCTTGTACAAGTTGGAGAACCACTGCTTCAGAGCAGAGGTTGAAAAAAAAGACCCCTAAACGTTTCAGGATTTGTGGGCAATGTCTCTGTCACAATGACTTAACTCCTGTGGTAACAAGAAGATATCAACAGGTGACATGCAAACAAATAAGTGTGAATGGGCTTCAGTGAAACTCTATTTACAAAACAGTGCTGGATTTGGCTATAGCCAATAGGTCATATTTGCTAACAACTGTCCTAAAACATGGAATTTTTTTTTTTTTTAATTTTTACGGCTGCACCTGTGGCATATGGATGTTCCTGGGCTAGGGGTCAAATAGCAGCTGCAGCTGCCTGCCTACACCACAGCCACAGCCACGGCCACAGCAATGCCAGATTCCAGCCACATCTTCGACCTAAACTGCAGCTTGCAGCAACACCAGCTCCTTAAGCCACTGAGCAAGGCCAGGGATGGAACCCGCATCCTCACAGAGAAAACATTGGGTTCTTAACCCACTGAGCCACAACAGGAACTACCTAAAACATGGACCCTTAAACTTGACTCTATATTTGAATCACCTAGGTGAGCGTCACATTTCCTGATATCCAGGCCATGCCCTACATCAGTTAAAAGAACATCTTTGTGGTTGGCGTGAGGCATCGATATTTTGAAAAATCGTCCAAGTGATTTGAATGCATAGCTAAGGAATAGATGGGCCCAGAAAGAGGGTGCGAGAGGCTCAGAGGAGAGGAAGTATAAAGGATGGCTGGAAACCTGAATGTGGAAGCCTTTCAAATTGGGTTATTCCCCAAGGACCACAGTCACATGGGGATTTTAATATCCCTATAGGTCAGGGTGCGTATTTTCATTTTTTTCTTAATCATGTGTTACTACATTCACGCCACAGTATTAAAAATGAGAATCATCTGAATAAGGGATAGGCCAAATGGCTTTTAATTCCCCAACAGCAAAACCCTGTTAATACCTTGCCCTGTGTCAGCAAAATAATTGTGGTTCAAGTGAATATAAAATACTTCCATTCAATCTTCTCCCTCCTCCCTAAGGCAAACGCTTTCTTATCATGGAGAAACAGTACTCCTCAAACTGTCAGGTCGCATCAGGGGAGTTGAACAAGAATTATAAAGCCAGGCTGAATCAAGGCGTCAGCTGAGAGGGAAAATTCTTCCTCAGGTGAGTTTTTCAGCTTCTTCTCTGACTGGAGCCTCCCTGATGTTGCTGTGTAAATGCTGGGAGAGAGGAGGCCAAGAGTCTTGCAGGAGAATGAATTAATTGTCTTTGGTAGCAGATGCGGTCACTGGTCGACTCAAGTGGAAAAAAAGAGGCTGAAAAGATCTGCAGTGGTCCGTAGATCTGGGTCTTTGTAACAGGAGCTGTGGACGATCTTTTCATAGTGCTGCCTTTCAGGTGGATGAGCTTTGTCTATTTTCTGCCCTAGAGTTACTTCTCCTAAGATGCCAGTTTCAGGAAGACACCATCTGATTGGCCAAGCTTGGGTCACGGGACCTTCAGGAACAATCCCGCCTTGATTGACGGTTCCCCCAAGTTCAGCTTGGATTCTTTCACCACGAGAAGGGAGAAGAGATGCTAGGAAGTCAAGACAACAGATGTCCACTACAGAGGACAGTAATCAGTATTTGTAAACACCACAGATAAGCTCAGTGTTTAAACTCTCACAGTCTGTCAATATATCCACACACTGATTGTGAGTCTGGACGCATGACCTCTTAAAATTCCAGAAGGACATTGCCCTTTGAGTCATAAGCATTGGAGCAGGAGCAGTCTTAGAGATCCAAACCCTCCCTGTTATAGGGGAGGAAACTGGTCAAGATGGAATAAATGTCCCATGCCTATTCCTAATTATATTCAATATTATTCATGAAAAGTATACAGTTAAACAAGTTGGACCCTTCTAGATCATTCTGCCTGTGGTTGTGAAAGTGAGTGTTTTTAATTTCCCTGAAGACTCCATGCATATATCATGGTTGCTCTTTTAAAGGTGAAAAATATTGGTCTCTTGCATTTGTCCATTCTTATTAAATACACCAATTCCCAGGCCCCAACCTCCCAAGATTCTGATTCAGTAGGTCCTAGTTAAGATCCGGGTCACTACCTTTTTAAACAAGCACCTATAAACAGATGGTCTGTCCACAGCTCTTGGAACAACAGTGTGGTCCAACACACATATGTTCACAGAGGTCAGGAGGTAATATGAGTAAAGCTGGGTGGGTATAGAGTTGAGGAAGGTAAATTGGGAAGTATGTGTCCTAAGGCTACTCAGATTCAGGCTATTTTTTGACACCTTGTAAACCAAAAAAAAAAAAAAATCCCATTTGCAGGAAAGGCTTTGCTCTCATAGATTCCATAAACTGTGAGTCCTATTAGTGCTTTCACAAGAATTTGATTATTCGTTGAACTTCTAAGATAGATGAAACGACAATTATTCCCACCTTCATGAATAAAAATAGAAGAAAGAGATGTAAAGCAGCCGTCTCAAGGCTAACTGGCTTCTGCTGAATATGAAAACAAAATTTCTAATTCCTAAACTTAAGTACTTTAAAATATACCCAAGTAATATACTCCCCCTTTATTTTTTTTTTTAACTCTTCTCTGTGATGTAGTTTGCGTAAACAACATTCCTTTTAAATGTGGTTATGTCTGTCCAGTTATAAGCAGGGCAAGAAAAAAAGCCTAGCTATAATTTTTAAAAATGTGAAAAGCATGTAAAACAGCAGAATCCTTAGGATATTAGATCGTGATACAAATCTTGGCACGTTGTTATATAAAATAACTGTATGTGAATCTAAGACTGACCCAGTTTTCATCATTTTATCCAATAAAGCTAATATATATTATTTTTATATCACAGTTGGATGATTTAGAGACACAAAATACATTTGGCACAGATTCACAATTCCTTAGTAAAATAAAAGACAAAGTCCCCACAACAGTTAGAAAGTAAATATAATTGTTTATCTTGGCCAAAGGCTCCAAATGTTCTATGATAGATTTAAAAAGCACTTTTCAAATAAGGTTGCTATTTGATGTCAAATTTTGAAAGTGATGGACTGAGTCCCTTTCACAATAATTGGAAATTCTGCACGTATCTGATTCAATACTTCAAACCACTGCAGTATCCCCATACGATGTTGGAGTTGGAGAACAGAATTAGGACTAGGTTAGAGGTTAACTCTGTAGCATTAGTTTTTTATTGAACAAAGCTTGGTTCAGGGAACACGCTTTGACCTACCCTACCTTAAAATCTTAATGATAATGAATCAAGTTATAACAAGGTTTTGCAGTACATGGACCACCTTCTGTGGACATTAGAATTGATCAAAAGAACAGAGAAATATAGCCCCTTTGGTAATAAAGAAACATATATTGTGGTTTCAACTGGGTGGAGGTAGGATTAAATAATTACAAAAGTACATTAAAATAACATTTAAAGTTTTATAATAAACAAGAGAAATGTTATTGTCTATAATATATAAAGAGTGCTTAAAAATCAATAAAAAAGATAAAACCAATGAGCTAGAATAATGGTAAAAGGATAGTGACAATTGACAAAAGAAGAAATCAAAAAGTCAAAAAGCATACAAAAAAGTCTTACTTTTACTAGAAATGAAATAAGTAAATGCACATCGAAACCAAAGTAAGATATTTCACCTATCAAATTGGTAAATATTGTTTAAAAGATGTTTGAGAGAGGAAAAAAATTCAGTGAAACAGGAATTATGAAATAATGCATGTGGATGTAAAGTTTGGCACAACAATTTTGGAGAATAATTTTACAAATTATGTCAACATTTTAAACTTTTCCTTACCTGAAAAATGTATTATAAGTAAAACACCAGAAACACAGGCTAATAATATTTCATAATAATTCTTATGGCAGTATTTTTTGTAATTGGGAAAATTTTAAATACCCATGGAAGATTATTTAAATAATTCAGGTTGTATCAATAGGGTGAAATATTTTAGATCTATTTCAACAATCAGATTTTCAAAAAATATTAAAAACTTTGCAAAGTTCCAATCATTTAAAAGGAAGAATACAAAATGGTATATACGGTATAATTTTAATTTTGTTTAAAATGTGTATTCTGTATTAGTCTGCTTCGGTTGCCATAATAGGATACCAGATATCTGTGTCCTGAATAACAAAAATTTATTTTCTCACAGTTCTGGAGGTTGGAAGTTTAGTTCAAAGTGCCATCAGGATTGATTCCTGCTGAGAATCTCTTCCTGGCTTGCAGATGGCCCCCTCTGGTTCCGTCCTGACGTGGGCTTTTCTCCTGCATGCCTACTACTCTTAGTGTCTCTTCCTCTTCCTATAAGAACACCAGTCCTATTGGATTAAGGTCCCACCCTTAAGATCTCATTTAACCCCACACTACAAGGCACCTCTCTGACACCAGCTGGATGTTGTACAATTCAACTCTGTTCTAACACCATTTACCCATAGATAGCATTAGATTCCACTTGTGGGGGTAGGATGGGGGGAGGTGCTCAAGGCCACCAGACTGCCAGTCTTCAGTCACAAGTTCCAGGTTGTTACCTGTGCTGATCTACTGGCTAAAAATCAGATGTTCCTATCACCCTCTCCTTGGAAAAAATTAATTTGTTAGAGCAGCTCACATAACTGAAGAAACCAGTTTACTCGTGAATCAAGAGTCAGATGAAGAGACACAGAAGTTAAAGTCCTGGGGGCCAGCATGTTGGTTCTGGTTCACCAACATGGAAGCTCTCCTTTCTGGGTTTATATGGAGGCTTCATTACATAGGTGTGATTGATTAAATCATTGCTCAGTGGTGAATGATTCAATCAATCTCCAGGTCCCTTTTCCCTCCTCTGAAATCATGGACTAGTATTGAAAGTTCTGATCTTTTATTGAAGGTTTGTTCCCCTGGCAACCATCCCCATCCTTATGTGGGCCCAAAAGTCACTCCACTAACGTAACAAGGATATATTTGTCCCTCTCAATATTCAGGAAATTCCAAGGGTTTCAGGAGCTCTGTGCCAGAAATATGTCTGAGACCAAATATACATTTCTAATTATAAATCACAAAATTATAATTCACTTTGAGAATATGTAAATATGTTGTTTATCATCAAAATTTTACACAGTATTTTTACCAAGTGCATCAATGATTCTTAGCTGAATCAATTATCATGGTGGTCGGCAAATGGTAAAATTAGAATGGTTCTAATTTCATATTCATTCCACATTTGTTGGCATGCTATCATAAGGAAGAGCTTTTACTCCTCCCCTCTTTATGTATTTATTCATTTGTATCGGTATTGGCTCATGGATTCTTACTCAATATTCAAGAGGTTCTAAGCTGTTATTATTATTTTGATGTTCAAATGGTCTCGGTTGCTCTCCCTTTTTATTTTTTCACTTCTTCTGTTGATTCACTCTCCTTTTTCTTAATCTCTTCTCCTGTCATATATTTTCCTCTTTTTCTCTTTCTTACCCACCGTCCTCTCCCCATCCTACCATCCCCACTTTTGTCTTTGTCTTGAGCTCACTTTTCTCCTTTATTCACTGGACGGTCTCAAATTCATGGAGTTTCTCTTTCATCACATCTCTCTCTCACTTCCTTGGATGTGTCCCAAACTACATTTGCCGCTGGAGCAAATCTGGTAGTTTCTAAAGGTGGTACCTCTCCTGATCTAATCATAAAGATGCCAACTGCAGTTAAGTGTCTCAGTATTTCCAAGGGTTTATAACTTAGCTATAAAAATTCACTTTAGGCTATAGTTTGACGTATAATCTGTCAGCCCAGGAGTGAATTTCTTCAACAATTTTCCCTTTAATTCAGCACCACTTGATTCAATGTAGCTTTCATCCTCTAATAATATATGCTCATGAGTTATTACTGCATCAATACAAATCATGTCCTTTGCTAAAGTAATTACTGTGGGTAAATAAGAAAAAAAGATGCAACATTCCTGGTTCAAGGGTTACAAGATGAAAAAAAGAATTGATCTTCTGCAATGCTTTCTCTTCTATCCATCCTCTGCCCATTAAACCCCCAACCTAGGAATCTTGAAAAAAAATTCTAATGTTTAAAAAAAGATAATATGCTATTTGTAAGATACCGGTTTTTCTGAGAGCAGCCTGTGTTCAATATTTATCTCATGATCTGGCTTCAAATTAAAGGGCTTAACCTAACTTAATGATTGGTCAGCCATTCTATATTTTGAAGTAAGTAACCAGAATTTGTGGAAAGAATATATTTAGGGATATTACTTGTGGGAGACTAGACAACTAGCTGTGCAGCAGTGGAAACGTTGTAGGAAGAGAAACATGTTATTATAGAGAAAGTGTTGAATTTGAAATCGGGATTCCAGTCCTGGTTCAGTCACCCACAATCTGAGTACATCACTCACTTCAGCTCCCCCTATTCACTTTTCCTCATCTGTGAAAACTGATAGTTTGGGAGTTCCCCCTATGGTACAGTGAGGTCAAGGGTCTGGTATTGTCTCTGCAGCAGCTCAGATCACTGCTGAGGCGTGGGTTCAATCCCCGGACAGGCACAGAGGCTTAAGGATCCACTGCTGCTGTGGCTGTGGTGTAGGTCACAGCTGTGGCTTGGATTTGAGCCATGGCCCAGGAACTTCCATATGCCATGGGTGTAGTCAAAAAAAAAAAAAAAAAAAAAAAGAAAGAAAGAAAGAAAAAAGGTGATTTGGGACACAAGGACCCTTAAACTCTCTTCTAACTCTAATATAATCCTATGATGTTTCAGATCCATGAAAACAATGGCTCTACCAGTAAGTGTCACTGTGCTAAAGCAAGTTCAGCCTAGACCTGGGAGAAAGGAAAGGGGTAGAATTGGAGACATTTCTGCCAGAGCAGTTGATTTAACTAATCTAGGAAAAAAGAATAAAAAACTAGGGCAATATCAGTGGGAAAAGTTGTTTACTTATTTGTGTAGTTACTTGCTTAAACTCATTTAATCCATTTGATCCAAGTGCTCTCCTGTGTATATCCACTCTCGAAGGGCAGCTGGAGGTAGAACCATCTTCGAAATTGACTGTGCATTCTTTTCTTTCCTCTTAGTCCTTTATTATCACATATATAAGAGGAAGGATGCTCTTCCTGGATAGAGGGGAAAGTGTTTAGGAAACTTATATAGAGAATCATCCACTGAACCTAGCATAGTGCCTTAGACTTAATGGTCACTAAAACGATATCTTTTGAACTGAACAACACCAAATCTAAATAGTAGCCCTCTTAGTTCTTTGATAGTTTCTTTGTGTTTCCTTCTCTTTTTCTATCTTTTTAAACAAAAGGCCTCTCAATCCTTGTCGTTGGTGCTCCAATAAACTTATTCTGTGCTCTCTCCCTAAATATTTTGACCTATTTTTCAGGTGCATTTACCACCTGAGTGCCAGTGACTCCCAAATCAATCTATCTTCCTTCTTTCTTTCTTCCTTTCTTTCTTTTCCTTTTTTTTTTTTTTTTTTTTAGGGCCACATCCACGGCATATGGAAGTTCCTAGGCTAGGAACCTATGCCACAGCCACAGCAATGCAGCATCCGAGCCGTGTCTGCAACCTATACCACAGTTCACGGCAATGCAGGATCCCCAACCCACTGAGCAAGGCCAGGGATCAAACCCATATCCTCAGGGATACTAGTCAGATTCATTTCCTCTGTGCCATGTCAGGAACTCCTCCAAATCTTCATTTCTTAACAGATGAAACTAGAATTCCCAAGTACCATTTTCAACCAGAGACCCATCAGCATCATAAACTCAACATGATACAAATGGAAATATTTGTTTTCCCCAGGACATAAAGTGATCTGTGTCACAGTTCAGGTGAATATTCTTTCCACCTGGCCTGTAGGCTGGACACTGTGGTGTCCTCTCGGACTTCTCTCTACCTCCCTTACTTTTTGCTCACTCCTGAATCAAATCAGACTGTATACCCTAGCCAAGTTGATCTCCACTTCAAGATTCCTGTATTTAAATTCTGGCTCTGACAAGAGTTAAGGGGCTCTGGGCAAGTGGTTTTAACTCTTAAAATTTCAGTTTCTTTCTTTATTGGTCTGGGATGAGGATTAAAGGGGTTAATGCGAGTAGAGGGTTTAGCACAACCCCTCACACAGAACAAGCACTCCGTAAATATTGCCTTTGTCTTTGCTTTTATTCTCCTTTTGTTTAGCCTCTGCTGCCCCTTGACATTCCTGCTCTACCTCCTCAGGGCGTGTACATCAGTCTGTCCTGCACTGTTGTTAGGTGCTCCTGTGTCTGTCTTACCTAGTATACTATAAACCCCTGGAAAGTGCTCGGCTGGGCCCTCTGTGATCAGCTCTCTGAGGAACAGGAAAATCACACTGAAGATCATGTTTCAGGGGCAAACTTCTCCTCTTGCTATGTTTCCATGAATTAGTCCTAGAGCCTCACCGTGGGGACCGAGGGTAAAGTCTTGTCTTCCTGTGTCCCCAAAAGAGAAGTAAAATGGTGGGAAGGACACATAGCACTCTGTCCCACAAAGTATGAGGATGGAGAAAAGGGACACGAAAAGTGAAAGACAGAGTGAAAATAATCTAATTTCCTTTCTCCCATTACCCTGCAGAGGTAACATCTACAGCGGCTCAAACTTCAGACATTTCAGACACATTTAAGAGGTATTACATTATGTTATGTATCATTACTACTTTTCCTTTATACAGATTTTTTTTCCTAAATGTGTTTGCTGTTTTTTTATATTTATTTATTTATTTATTTATTTATTTATTTTTGCTTTTTAGGGTCTCACCCATGGCATATGGAGGTTCCCAGGCTAGGGGTTGATTCAGAGCTGTAGCCACTGGCCTATGCCACAGTCACAGCCACGCCAGATCGGAGCTGAATCTGCAACCTACACCACAGCTCACAGCAACGCCAGATCCTTAACCCACTTAGCAAGGCCAGGGATCGAACCTGCATCCTCATGGATGCTAGTTAGATTCATTTCCGCTGAGCCACGACAGGAGCTCCTGTTTCCTGCTTCTTATCTATGTTTATTTTTAAAAATAGATTGTTTGGTCACTACTGTAAATGGAAAACCAGTATTTTTCTAATCTGCATTCAAATAAGTCACAAGTACTAAAATAAATTCCCCTCATGTCTCCCCTAAAATACTGTTTACATCAGTAGGGGACATTCGACACTTGGGGAAACACTGCTTGAGTGCATGAGAAACACACACATCCAACTCAAAGGAGGAATGCTTACTGTTCAACACACGTGTTAAAGAAATACATGCCATGGCAGAAATTCAGAGAGACTTGTTCTTCCTAAAGGAGTATCATGCGTTTCTTTTTACCCTCTCTCTTGTGTTTTTCTACCATTCCTTCTTTATTCCTTTCTTCATTTCCTTCTTCCCTCCATCCCTCCTTTCCTTTCTTTCTCCTACTCTTGCTGTTGGAAGATAAAGAAAGTAGGGCAAGATCTTGAGAGACATAAGGGCTTTATTAACGCCCCACAGTACTTTCCTTGGGCTTTGATGAATTCTGATCATGAGGGAAACTTCCCAGGAGAATTTAAAAATCCTGTCCAATTAAATGCCCTTTAAAGCTCTGGGGTGACCTGACCACTCCCCTCCTCCCCCCCCCACGCCCATCTTCATTTCCCAGAGAGCATCTCCTCAGCCTGCTGGGCTTCTTGCTCCGTCTGTGACCCCTCCTTCAGAAGAGAAGAATGGCAAAATGTTTCATCTCTGACCGTGAGTGTTAACAGGAGCAGAACTGGTCGAGGCCCTTGAGTGGCGGGTCAGACAATGCCTGTCAGCCTCAACCACAGAACTGCAAAGCTGGAGTTGTTCTATTTGTCTGCCCTCAATTATACTGAAACATGAGGAAAGCCTTCTAGCAAAGTCTGGATTCAGTACAGCGATCAAAACCACTCAATGAGAGTGCCTGTGAAAACAGTTCATTTTCCTATCAATAGACTTTTACATCTCTCCAGTAAATTTTATCTTAACCCTCCAATCCTAGTAAAATATGGCAAAGCGTAATAAATTGCACTTTACGGGCTTTAGGTTTGAAAACTGCTTCAGGGCAGTCAGGTTACCGAAAGGACCCAATGGGAGCAATCTCCCCCAGTTGGTTTCTCTGTGCAGGGAGCTCTGGAGATGATCCAATAGCCTTTAGCACCCAATCCACTCAGGTGAGGCATGCACCCCCCCCCCCCACCGCAGAACCTGGCCATCATTTAAGACATAAGTCCTGTGTCTATATCTGCAAAGCTGACCTTTAAACAGTGAAGAAAGCTATTAAATTACTAAGCCAAGGGCTGCCAGCTTGCCTGGGCAATAAGCAAAGGAGCTTCATCAAAGACGGGGATTAAATCACTGACCTACTACCATATAGCTGACTACTCCCCAAAGTCCCTAGGTCTTCTTCTATTTTTTCAAGGGGTTTCTAACTGGGAGTCAATCAAATACCATTTCTTAAGAGAAACCCTTCCAACTGCCCCTCCCCCCCTCACCAAAATTTTCAGTTTACTTGGAAGCGGTTTTTCTTATTTTCAGCTGGCCTTTTGTTGACTGTTTTCCTTATCTTTATAAATTAAGTCTTAAGAAGTTCTCTTATCCTAACAAGGCCTGGTCACTATAGCAATTTGCCCCACATAGGACCTCCCTCTACCCAGATGTCAAGCATCATATTCTGATTCCCATCATCTTTTATGTCCACTTTTTCCCAAATCAGTTGGGACCCATGTTGAGTCCATGTGATGAAGCCACTGTTAAAAGTCTTTTATTTTCACGTAATAAAACTCTGCTGCCACGGACTCTTTATCACTCACAGTTGGAAGCACTTTATCAGTATAACTTTGTTTCATCCTCACCGGGACCCCACGGGGTAGATTTTTATTCTAGTTCCTCTGAGGGAGAAGGACACTGAGGCAGTGGCTGGTCCGGAAAGCCAGTGTCAACCCAAGACTCTTAGCCTGATCTCAGGGGCTTATTACCCTGAAGCTGTACTTCCTCTTGGGAGTGACTGGAGGTGGGCGTGGGGGAGTTCTGCACATTGCTTCTGTGTCAAAGCAGCTGGAGGCTGATAAGAAGGCGAGCTTTAGTTTTGACCTAAGGAGGCTGTTTTCTGAGAATGAAAAGAGTCTGAGGGCAAAGGGTGGAAGGATTGGGTCCGAATGAATGCTTTGATCACACTAGAATAGAAGGAGGAGGGCAAGAACCTAAAGGTTCTGGTTCCGTGAGGACTGGGAGATGTGCTTTGGGGACCGAGTCAGGCAGTGAAGTAGAGCTGGGACAGGAGAGTGGGAAACAAAAGTTGGGATAATAGACCCCCCACTCCTTTCACATAACCGCCAATTCCCCCCAGCCAGACTATAGGTGTTTCCGCCAAGAAAGCATCAAAGGAAGCAGTTTTGAAACAAATGGCTTCCGTTGGCCTGCGGACATTCTCAACTATCCCTCCCCAGAGAAGCCTTAGGTACCCTCACTTCTCTCTTCTGCATCTTCTAACCCAGCCCTGTTTTATATTCCTTGGTAGTACATCACTGCCTGATGTGAATACACTCATCTCGCTTCCTCAACCTTCCCTCTCACTAGAATGTCATCTCTGCAAAAGCAGGGACCGTATTTGTCTTGTTCACTGATTCTCAGTGCCTGGCATATGGTAAGACCTTAGCAAATACTTGTTGAACAAATGAATAACAGACCTAGAAAGCCAGATTAAAAGCCCACAGACCAGTTCATTCCCAAGTAGACAGGAGATGCATCTGGAACTCCCAGAAATAATTCAGAGATGGTCTGTTGGAGTGGGGGAGGGGGAGTGAGGTTGAATGTACTGGGATGGAAGCCCTAAAGTTGGGACCAGCAGGCATCATCATTTTGGACAGTTTATTACAAACATCATCTCAATATAGTTACAACTTGTAATTACACATCGTCATTTCCATTTTGCAAAGGTGAAAGTAAAAGCTCATAAAAAATTAAACGACCTGCCCCAGTCCTATAGCTAATGTGCAAAAGAACAGACTTCTGAATCCCTGTCTAGATGTTTCTATAGGTCATGCTATTTCCATTATACCACGTTGGTTAACGTCTACCCTTGGACCTCTTTTCTATCCACGAAGTTGATAAAGGGGAAGAGACAACATGAACATAAATCTTTCAAAAGAACAGCTGCAGCATGTCTTTTGTTTTGACAGTACCATGCAAGGCCCAAATTAAAAAACAAAACACAAGCAGACATGGCCAAAGTTCATGGCCTTTGTCTGCCAAGGCACAGCCAAAACAAAAAGGAGATCTCTTTGATGCAGGTGATCTAAAATGATCTCTTCCTGGCCAGCTTGTGACATAAAAATGTTTTTAAGCTGCTGTTATGCAAAAGTGATACTGGGCTATCATATTTTATGGCCCACATAACTCTCTAGGTACCAGAGCACAAGAATGATAAGGTCACTCAGAAAGAGACTGTGGTGTTGAATATGTGAGGTCTCTTTTTTTTTTTTAAAGCTGGTGTCTTTTTATTGTGGTTGATAGTCGAAGGATTTGCTCAATTTCCATTGTCAGTGAAATACCTTTTAAAATACCAATGGTAGAGTCTTTGTCCCACTTTCTTTCTCTCACAACTCCCATGAGAACTCTCAACCTTACTTTGCTGGGTGTGAAAAGCATCAGTGAGTAGTCAATGGTTGTAATGAACCAATATCCTATCCCCAATTTGATATTAACAATGAAGAATGAGGTGACTTTTAAAAGACCAAAAGGAGATGTTTTTACCAACATCCCAGAAAACATACAAAGTCAGGACTGAAGTGAAATCTTTGATCTTTTGCTAGGAAATTCCATTTCCGTAGATCATTCTTAAAAATTTAATACTCAGAGTTCCCTGGTGGTCTAGTGGTTAAGGATCCAGTGTTGTCACTACCGTGGCTCAGTTCGAGCCCTAGCCCAGGAACTTCCTCATGCTGCAGGTGGGGCAAAAAAAATTTTTTAAATAAAAAAAGCTGAAGAGGTCTTATGCCAAAAGCTCTTTATTGAAATAATACTTATGGTATTGGAAAACTGCAATTAAACATCCATCGCAAGTAAAAAGATATGTAAATTACAGTTACAACATATAGGGAATATTTTTCTAGCAATTAAAAGGATTATGGGAGTTCCCATCATGGCTCAGTAGTAATGAACATGACTAGTATCCATGAGGACATGGGTTTGATCCCTGGCCTCGCACAGTGGTTAAGAATCTGGCATTGCCTTGAGCTGTGGTGTAGGTTGAAGACGCAGCTCGGATCTGACATTGCATGGCTGTGGGTAGGGTGGCAGCTGCAGCTCTGATTCAGCCTCTAGCCTGGAAACTTCCATGTGCTACGTGTGTGGCCCTAAAAAAAAACGGGGGGGATTATGAAATAACATAATAGCAAAAGGAATTGCCTATGTTATAATGGAAAAAAGTAGAAAACAAAAGTGAGTATTTTGTATCAGAGTAACTATAAAAAAATAGTTTTAATATATGGAGAAAAGTTTGGAAGAAAATACACCAAAATGTTTAAAGGGATAGATTTGTGTGATGGGATTACAGATTATTTTTCTTTCTTCTAACAGCCCACTTGCATTTTTTAGATATGTTTTATGTTTACACAAGGTAAAATATTCCAAAAACTTTTGTTAACTTCATCTTTTAAAGAAAGAAGATTTTTACCCTTCCACTAGGAAAACAAATTCATATCAAATAATTTGTATTTCTTGAAGACTATGGCTTCAGGCTGAGGAATAGTCTGCGTGAGACGAATCACCCAACCTCTTTTAGAGCGGTATATATAAACTGGCAGATGTCTCTGAACATCCCTGAAATATGTGCATTTTAGAAGTATTTCTGATCTCAAAGGAAGCAGGGAGTTAACAGACCACAGTAGCCATATCTGAATTGTGTTAACATTGCTAAAGGAGAGAACAAGCTGAGGGTGGCAGCCAGAATTCCAAGGTGTTCCCCCGAATTTTTGGCCTCTGGTTCATACAAACTCAATCAAACACTAACCTAAGTGTTACTGTGAAAAGTTTTTGCAAATGTAATTAAAATCTCAAACAGTTGACATTAAGGTACAGAGAGGGAGTCTGAGCAACTCACGTGAACCCTTTATGTCTGAATCTAGAGTTCAGACAGTGGGAAGTCAGAGATTCTATGCCCAAGAAAGGTTGGGGATGGCTTCGCAGGCTCGAAGATAGAGGAGGCCACATGGCAAGGAAGGGAGGCAGGCCAGGAGCTGAGGGTGAACTGCAGCCTGACAACCAGCAGGAAAACAGGGACCCCAGTCCTACAACCTCAAAGAACAGAATTCTGTCAACAACCTCCAAAAGCACGGAAGTGGATTTGTCCACAGAGCCTCCAAATAGCCCATTTTGGGCTCTACATTGATTTCAGCCTGTGAGACTAAGCTGAGGACCCAGCCATGCTGTGCTGTGTTGGACTCCTGACCTACAGAAGAAATACATGTTGCTTTAAGGCACAGAGTTTGTGGTACTGTGTTACTTAGCAACGGAAAGCTAGTATCACAGGTACAGAATATTTATTGTGAATGAAAGAAACTGTGAGCTGTAAAGAAAGGGAAAATTTTCCTGTTTTACTTTCACCCCCAGTCCATTTCCCAAATGCATAATTCACTCCGGAACATTCAGCAGTGTATTAATGATGATTTTTCTTCTTTACAGAGGTTCAATACTAAGGTATGAAATAAATAATGGGCATAATACCAATAACAGATAACACTTATAGAGTGTTTGTCATGTATTAGCTTTATTCAGAGCACTTTATCTGCATTATCTCATCTAATTCCTACTACAATTATCTTAAGACGGGAATTACTACTATCTGCGTTTTGCAGATTAGGAAACTGAGGCTTAGAGAATTATAGAAACTTGTAAATCTTCATATATGAACCAAAACTCAGTTATATTCGATTCTAAACCCATTTCCCTGGTGGGAAGTTTAGATGGTGTTCGAACAGTTCACTGTTATCATTATGTTTCATATACTCAGATCTGTGAGTAAACTTAAGGAACTAGGAAACTGAAAAGAATGTATAAAGGAAAGAGTAACAATTTAAAATCTCAAAATGAGGTTGCTCTGAAGTACAATTTGACAATTTTTATAGAAAATTTTTAGAAAGATAGGTAATGCAATTGCTTAAAGAACTAAGCTTAGTTCACTAAAATTTTTCAATACTCTTTGATTTGTGGCATTTTAAAAAAATCAGGGAAGTTTTATTTGCTGAGTATTAAGAGTCAATCATTTAAGTCGAAATTATGAATTCCATCGAGGGGGACATACTGCTCTGATTCTCTTTATTTTTTCTTCTCTTTAAAATTTCTAAGAATTTTAATATTTTTTGAAGATTACTTCCCATTTACACTTATTACAAAAATTGGCTATATTTCCTGTGCTGTACAATACATCCTTGAGTTTAATCTTACACCCGAAATCTTATACCTCCCAGTCCCGGCATCCCACTTTCCCCAGCCTTATATTTCCTCTCTACACCCCCTCCCAATGGTAACCGCTAGTTTGTTCTCTATTGTGAGTCTGCTTCTGTTTTGCTATATTCACTAGTTAGTTGTAGTTTTTAGATTCCACATATAGGTGGTACCACACAGTATTTGTCTTTCTCTGTCTGATTTATTTCACTTAGCATAATGCCCTCGAAATCCATTCATGTTGTTGCAAATGGCGAAATTTGTCCTTTTTGCGGGTGAGTAGTATTCGATTGCATATCTGATCCTCTTTACTACACTATGGTTGTGCATATGCTTTGAAAGCCAGGAAGTAAATTCTGTAGAACAGAGAAGTTCAAATACATGTAAGAGGCATGAGAAATAATTGTCACTTATTGACCAATGAGTAAATTATGCCTCTCAGAAGGGCCAAATGTGAGGAACTTATGCAATAGCAATGCTGTCTAATAGAAAAAGAATGCAAGATACATATGTCATTGTAAATTTTCTAGAAGCCACACTTAGAAAAGTAAAAAGAAGTGAAATTAATTTTTGCACTATATCTTACTTAGCGTAATACATCCAAGATACTATCATTTCAACGTGCAGTTAATATAAAATGTATTAATGAGATAGCTTGCTTTTTTTGAAGATATCTAACTCTTCAAAAATACGAAGTGTATTCTACACATACTATTTCAAGTCAAACTAATTACATTTCAAGTTCTCAATAACCACATGTGGATCCAGCACAGCCCTGGTGCATGCGTTCTTCTTGAGGATGATATACACAAGGGAGCAAAGCTGAAATTGACTCTGGGAGATGGGATCCTAGTCTTTTTATGTATTAAACTCTGTATATACGTACAGAGCACAAAAAGATAAACAGATTTTCTATGATATTAAAATTTCATGGAGAGGGTGTGTGTTAGGGCTTTCTAGAATAACAGAACCAGTAGGATATATATATATATGTGTATACACACACACACACACACACACACACACATCGTAGCCGAGGGCTGACCCTTCTCATTCTGCAAAGATAAATGCAACTGATGCTTTGGAGTAAAGTACAAAGATCAAGCCACATTCTCCAGAGCTGCACTCTCTGATATGGTAGCCAGTATCTAAAGGTGGCAAATATTTTAATTCTTTTATTTTATTTTAATTTCTGTCTTTTTGCCTTTTCTAGGGCTGCATCCGTGGCATATGGAGGTTCCCAGGCTAGGGCGTCTAATTGGAGCTACAGCTGCCAGCCTGTGCCACAGCCACAGCAACAAGGGATCCGAGCCATGTCTGCAACCTACACCACAGCTCACGGCAACACCGGATCCTTAACTCACTGAGCAAGGCCAGGGATCGAACCCGCAACCTCATGGTTCCCAGTCGGATTCGTTAACCACTGAGCCACGACGAGAAGTCCCTAAAAGTGGCAATTTAAATATAAATTAATTTAAGTTGAATTAATCATAAATGTGGCACTAGCCACATTTCAATTGGCTACATGTGGCTAGTAGCCACTGTATTAGACAATGCAGTATGAGAATTTGCATCATTGTGGAAAGTTCTATTGCACAATGCTGGTCTAGAGAGCTAGGAGTCAGGATTCAAATTGCATTTCCTCACTTGCTATTTGTATAACCTTGGGCAAGTTGCTATACTTTTCTATGTCTCTGTTTCCTCATCTGTAAGATGAGCTAATGTTAAAGTACCTATCTCAGGAAGCTTTATGAGAAGTAAATGTGTTAATGCATGCAAAGAGGCTAGCACAGTTTCTGGGATATAATTAAATATTTAATGAATAGTAGCTGTTTTTTAAGTTATTTCCTTTCTGTTGAGGGGTGCTTTGTTTTTGTTTTTGTTTTTTTGGGAGGGGTGTTGTATTGTTTCATTTTGTTTTTGCATCAGGTAACATTTGTAGCATTACTTGACCTGAAAAAGTAAGAAAGAAAAATAATACCTACTCAGATAACTTAATTTTGGCCACTTAAATTAAATCATCTTGAAGTAATCTTAATCATTTGAGATTTTCTCTTGCTAACTCCATTATTATAGTATTTAAAATATGATTTTCATTTTGGATTGTTTCTGTGACAGATAACTACCATCATCAAGATTTTAATTAATGCCTCAAATACTGCTGTACTATAATTTCATCACTATCATAATTTAGCAATTATAATGTCAAGAAAACAAACTGTGTTAATCAGCGGTGCTTAGTCACACAGAGGTGGCACTGGAATTAGCAAGGCCATTGGCAAGTGTTATGCGGGAGGCAGGATATATCCTTTTCTTTCAGAATTGCCCATTTAGGTCAGTTTATATTTTATCTAATACCCACCTCCTACCCTTGTCTTCTATTTTTCCTCCTTGGTCACTTTTCCAGAAGGTAGAAACTTTGCCATTTTTTCTTAGAAACCAGAAGTAACTTGCTCTCTCAGTTGGTATATATTGCTCATAAAGTGTCACATCAATAAATATTCCCGTTTGGTTCCTACATTTGGAGATGGTGAGAATACAAATTTCTGGTCATTGGCATTACTGGTTTTGCATCTGCTGAGGTCATGTACAGTTTGATGATCTAAAAGCTACCCAGGATGCTTTCCAGGAGAGTGGGTGAAGCTTTAGAATGGCCAAAGATCTAGCAGTAAAGAAAGTTAAGCCAAGTGTCAAGTTCTATGTGGTACAAAAGTAGCATTTATTTAAAATAAATGTCAAATGAGTTATGAGTTCTGCAAATTAAATGCAGCAAAATGCAGTGTTTTCCTTAAGCAAGGGCGGCAGTCAGACCACAATGAGAGTTCCTGAAAACTGGGGAAACTCTGGTGGGTGATGAATCCCCCACGTGCTCACCTTGGGGCTGAGAGCACTTACTGAGGGTACAGAGCGAGCTGCTGTTCTCGTTAGATCCTGGATTTAGGTAAACTTTTCCCCCATGCCACCCTAGATGCTTGTATAGTTTGATGAGTTTTAGTGACTTCTAAAGTTTCTTTTTCCCCCAAAATTAATCTCATGTAGAACGTTGCCATATCCTTAAAGGAGATAAAAGTGCCACTGTTTTGGTTAGAAGTAAGATAGATCCCCTTTCTCCTCCTCGAATTTCCTACAAAATTGCTTAATGCCCTGGGAGCCCGCTTATACTCACTTCCTGGAGTTTAGGATGACCCCGAGTCCTACCCCTAAATGGCCTTGTGTGACATCTCAGAGGGAAAAAACAAAAAAAAAACAAAAGGAAGTCAGGGCTTCTCAGAATATTGCACTTAAATCGTAATGAAAGAAACAGCATACTTTGTGGAGAACACTTTTTTTTTTTCCTTTTTAGGGCTACACTTGCAGCATATGGAAGTTCCCAGGCTGGGGGTCGAATCAGAGCTACAGCTGCCAGCCTACACCACAGCCACAGCCACACCAGATCCGAGCCACATCTGCGACCTACGCCACAGCCACAGCAACTCTGGATCCTTAACCCACTGAGAGAGGTCAGGGATCGAACCTGCCTCCTCATGGACACTATGTTGGGTGCTTAACCACTGAGTCACAACAGGAACTCCAACACTCATCATCTGTGAGTCATCTTCAGAAAAAAAGAAGTTACAAAGATGAAACAAAGAGGCGAATTTGAGCCCTGATCCCCACTCAGCAGCCGGGGTGTTCTTCAGCACACCGTGTGACATCTAAGTTCTGCGTCCTTTGATTTCCTCATCTGTAAAATGAAAATATTGGAATAGACCCTGTCCTCATAGCCAGGTATCAAGTTCTACAATTCTGTGATTCTAAGTCTAGACACATACAGGGAATCCAACCTGGGAAGTAAGCAGTACAAAGACAAGTTGAATAATTGGTGATTTCATATGGTTAAATGCAATAGTCCCTAGAGGAACCTAGACCGTGACTTATTAAACACACACACTACAGTATACCCTAATATTAAAATTTATTGTATAGCACACAGTAGAAAAATAATTAAGAAAGGAAGAAATGGGAAATTTTAGAAAATATATTTTGAGCCCTGTATGTGTCAATCATTCTTTCAGGGATAAAAGTAAATTTTGTTAGAGTAGTATACTGTGTCTTGGTTGTGACATTTCCAAGTCATTTTCTCTATAGTGTATGGCGAGCCAAGGAATGGTAATAGGAGCCTGTGTTAATTCTGTCTGAAAACACCATCTGGTTCTAAGTACTTATCTAGGCCATGGATGTCACAGCCTAGATGTGGTCACCATGATATTCAAAGGTCAGAGAGGGGTCTGATTACATGCCCCAGTACTTAAAGGGCAGATTCACCAGAGCATGAACATAATCACTCAGGCCAAAAAAAGACCCATTTATAATTTTAATTATCAGTGAATCAGACAACTCTATCAAATACCAATTATTTGGCTGTTGCTGAAAATAACTGTCTTGTCTTGTTAGTCTCTAGAATAACCCTTTGAGGGAAGGGGAAATGTTCCCCTTAATGTAAATATTTGTTAATATCCACCCCGCAGAATTAGACTCATTTGATGATGTTTAGTATCGGTGGTGTATTTTATTTATTGTTAAGAAACTTCCAATATAGGGAGAATGCCATGGAAAGGCTGTTAACGTCACACACCAGCGCCATCCAGAAAGCTGTGTCAGGACACAAAGCAGGTTCTGTACCAGAAGCTCGCATTTAGTTTTCACTTAAAGAAATAGTTCACCTCACAGTTCAGAAAGAAAATTCATTTGGGGTCTTATTTACGATTATGGCTCAGGGACAAACATTTTTGTATGTGTCCATGCACCTGGGATGTACAATAGGAAAAACAGGGAGCCTCCCTCAGGATTTGACAGAGAAATGAACACACGCTAAAGAAAGATTTAGCTTCAGGCTAGAAATGATTTATTTTTTTCTTTAATTCCAAAATTATGTTTTGCATGAGGGATTCCAAGAAGGATTCCACAAATGATTGATCTTAACTTTAGTTACCCCAAACATTCTATTAAAAGAACCATAGGAAACAGCCTATTCAGTCGCTGTTGAACACTAGCAATTGCATAGGGCTCAGCCTAATAGCATCTGGGAGAGAGAAAAAAATGACAACCTCCAGACTGTCCCAGTTTTTTAAAATGGACTATCTTGAGAATGAATGCCTTTGAGTAACTGGTTTCTCGTTGTGTGCAGGTCTGTCACTCTGAGCTCTGCCCTCTTACAAGGGCCTTTCAAAGTTTAGTCTTACCCCCACTTCCTGTCCTCCGCTGTCATCACTTCTCCCCTTTGCCTTCTACCTACAGCAATTAAGACACAAGTAATATGTTACCTCCGTGGCTTTTCTATTTCCATTTCATTTGCAACTTCAGAGTTCCTCAGTCACTTTTGACACTTATAATTTTTATCTGCAATTATGCTTTCATTAGCTTCCTTCCCGATATTTTAGATGTACCATAAGCCTCTCAATTTCCTTAATTAACAAGTAACCTTCCTTCTTCATGCTGAAAGCTATTTTTATTCCTACAGTATTTATTACTAATTGGCACACATACACTATTATACTAATAATAATTTTTCTGGTCTGCCCTTTGTTTACCCTCTGTTCTTTCTTCTAGAAACCTTCCCTCCTCCTTGGTAAAATTCTATTTGAGTTCTTGCAAGGGGCAACATACTATCCATTTTCCTTGAACATAGTTTGAGGTCTTACTCTTCTTTACACATAATATTTTATGCTTCTGTAACGGTGGTCCTGGGACCCTCCCCTCTTCTGTTTTTCTAAGAAATGTCATCATCAAGCCCTGTAACCAGAATCCTAAGTTCTACGTGTTGCTGCCTGGTTTTGCTGGTTTTTGTTTTGCTTTTTTCCTTTACCTATTAAATGTGTTTCACTTCTCATTTTGGCCTTGGAACAAAGAATTTGTGTCTTTGGATAGACAGCGCCACTTTCCTGTACCTTTGGAGCACGTCTCAGAAATGCCGTCTCAATTACAAGTTTATGTTGCTAGTGGCTTTTTCCTACATCATCTGAAATGCATGAGAGGAGTTACCGTTGTGGCTCAGCAGAAATGATTCCTACTAATATCCATAAATATGTGGGTTCGATCACTGGCCCTGCTCAGTGGGTTAAGGATCTGGAGTTGACGTGAGCTGCAGTGTAGGTCGCAGATGCAGTTTGGATCTGGCATGGCTGCGGCTGTGGTGTAGGCCAGCAGCTGCAACTCCAATTGAACTCCTAGCCTGGAAACTTCCAGATGCTGCAGGTGTGGCCCTAAAAATTTTTTTAAATTAAAAAATTAAATATACACACTTTATTAAACTAGAAATATGTATTAAGTATAGATATATAAGACAATAGAGATAAGAAAATGAAAATAAAACAATGTTTTACCCTCCCCCAGAGATAACCTACCACTCTTGAATATTTTTAATAAACTTTTCTTTAAGTCCCTTTCTGTACTTTCCTACTTTCCGATTGATATTTCTCTCTCCCCGTGTAAAGCTAATTATTTTCTCTAAAGGATTTATGAGGTGTTTTTTTTTCTTTCATCTAAGAAGTCTAAGTTTGATCTATCCTTCCAGAATAAATTTCTTCCAAATTCTCTGCACGTCTCCCCCTTCCATTTAGCTGAATGAATTTTTTCTCCTTGGCTTATCCTTCTCGGTTCAGCACTACACACAAGACTAACCTACTTGGGAACTCAGCTTCCCTTGTAGTCTAGATGAAAGTTTTAATTTCATCCACGGCAATGAGAAGCCATTAAATCAGAGATTAAAAACCGTCTCCTGTGCTTGGGACAGAAATGAAGGGCAATCGGTGATTAAGAGGAGGTGTCTGCCCTGCAAGTCAAGTGTCTGCCCCCAAAGCTGCGTGACCGGAAAAGCTAGAAGGCACGAGAGGAAAAGAACACTTGAACTAAAAGTGTATTATTCTAAAGTGCACATTTTTATTTAATTTGGGGTAAAGCAGAATGAATCATAATAGGTCAATAGTAATGACTTATGCCTTCCTTCATGTGGCGCATTTACAGTGAATGGTAATTTACCGTAGAAGGGCGGCATATTCCTTTTGTGTGTCTGTAAGAAAAATTAGCATTAGGGCACACTGGGCAAGGACAGGTTCTCCAGTCTTACATTTAGGATTTGGATTCCTTTGTTCAGGCTAAGAATGTCATAGGCAAGCTGATTTCTCCCAGCTTCCCACCTCCCCGCTTCCCTTTCAGAAAATACAGGAAGGACTGAAATG
The DNA here is from genome assembly GCA_004024745.2 of Catagonus wagneri. Classification (NCBI taxonomy): domain Eukaryota; kingdom Metazoa; phylum Chordata; class Mammalia; order Artiodactyla; family Tayassuidae; genus Catagonus; species Catagonus wagneri. The sequence goes on along the minus strand of PVHT021183666.1, from coordinate 18,244,620 downwards.
TAACCACTTACGACATCATCCCAGCTGTACGCTGATGGACTACAGATATATTCAGTGGAGCCATTTGGAAAATATTTCATGTTCTAGTCGTTAGACTTGCTAAATGAGTTCAGACTTGGAATTACATGACTTAAGAAAGAGAAAGATGTTATCTGTAGGTGACTGTATATAAACGTGCACTGATGTATATCATCCAGGCTCCTAACTAGTATCTCGATGTTTTAGTGAATTTTGTTCTTGGGCCTTTCCTTGCTTCCTTCCTTCTTTCCTTCCTTTCTTCTTTGCCTCCTTCCCTTCCTCCTTCAGTCCCTCCCTCCCTTTATCTTTTCCTTCCTTTCTCTTTTTCTTTCTATATAAAACACTCGGATGCTTTACTTAAGGTACAAGTATATTGATTTTGTTTATTGACAAACGTATAGGCCATTATTGTTTTCACTAGTAAATGAGGATCTCAGACCTGGACTCTAATTAGGAAAAGTAGAAAGTGACTGACACTGATTTGTTTGGTATCTAACTTCACCTTTTTCTCTCCAGGAAAAGAAGTATTGGTGTAAAGTAAACCACAAAAATACAATTGTGAAGGTTCAATCTCTCCACCTGCCTTTAAAGTACTTGGTTAAAACTCTCCTATATCTCAGAGAGATGCCAGATTAAATTATAGGGAACATCCTAACACTTTAAAACCTGCATATTCTATTTCTGTGGTCTATAAACTGGCTCACAATAACTTGATTAGAGAAAAGTCTTGAGTAATTGGATGAAGTCAGACTCAGAAGATTCACCCAAAAATCAATGAAATCTAGTGTTTCTAGCTCTGCTGCTTCCATGCTGCTTTTCTATCTATCCAAATGGCCTTTTGAACGCCGAAGCTGCAAAGAATGAATCTCAAATCCTCAAAACTGAGCTAATTTCATAAGCTTTTTAAAAAGTAGATTGGATTTAACAGGGCTGTGCTTTTGGAAATGAATGGTTGATATAAATCAGAGGCAGTGGAAAGGTAACGTTTATCTGATTTGATTTAGCAGCAATCTGGTCCAGATGGCAACGCAGAATTTAAAGATATTGAAATATACGGTTGCAGCTGGAGACTGTATAAACCTAAATATAAATAATTCAGATGTGCTTATGCATTTAACAATGTCAGTTTTAAATATAGATAAGAGCCAAGACTCTAGGCTAGCATTTGAAAACGGGAAGATGACTAAATGCAGGTGCTTTTAGGTATGTGACCATATTTCAATGCCTAATTTAGCTCCAGTCTGAAAATGCAGGTAGAATTCATCAGACATACCTGTCTGGCTTAAGGGAACGGAGCACAGATTAGGATAAGGTTAAATCTTATATACCAGAAGCAAGAGGTCTGACGAAAAACGAAAGTAAGTCAGATGAACACCTGATTGAACATGACTCAGAAGTATACAACGTTTCTACCTGTGCTGGGATCACAGACCTACCTTTTTAAAAAGGAAAAAAAAAGGAAAGATGGAACTGAATCAGCTTGAGTCAACAAAATTTGACACCATCCTGAAAGCAGATTGGAAAAAAAATCCCCCAATCCCAGAATGCTGAGAAGGGTTTCCTGTGCTTGTCACGCTGCACATCTACTTCTCACAAAAATCCCTGGTAAAAGACCTGAACTCAAAGCTTGCCTGTTACTCAAGAGCTGCTTCAAGGCCATGGGCCAAGTGCATAAGGAAGAAGGAAGGTACTCCTGGGGTGCTCTGAAGGCTTGTTGACTCAAGGAGTATGAAACTGTAACCCCAGAATAATTGCTAGCTAGCTTCTTTCTCTGTTTTGGTCTTTCCTTTTCTCTCTTCTTCACTTTTTTTCTTGCAATATGTTACCCCTCTGGGCAAGGGTTGGACTATGACTTGACTTGTCTGAATGTGGGCTCTCCTGAGAGTCAGCGAGGAAATTTTTGACAATTTCCCAATGCTCCTCTTTGCTCTCGGATCAATCCCCCACACCTAAACTTCTTCAAGGCTAATCTTTTAATGTGACTTTGGATTCTTAATCTTCATTTCTTTCCCTTAACTGAGGGCCAACAAAATGATGGATTGATACTTGGTAAGATCTTAAACTAAAATTGGGGATAGAAAAAAAAATCAATGTCTATAGAAGATACCGCAAAAAAAAAAAAAAAGATTTATACAGGGTGTTTGTGACAGGGAATGGGGATAATTAGGAAGTGAGAACTTAAAGATGACTCTAGGCCTCACACTTGGGTCTTATAATCATACCTAGAATCAAAAAGCCTTGCTTAAATATGAAAAATCATCTTGGGATATTAAGTGACCTGTCAAAGGTCACAGAGCTAATTATCTTTTGGCTTAGAGAACAGATTCCCTGGCTCCCAGTACAGAACCTGCTCATTCCATCTCCAACTGTTTACTCAGAAAAATTGGATAAAGAAGCTCACTGGAGTCGTGGAGAAAGCACGATTGAACTAGAAGATTTTCATAATTGAAAACAGATCTATGGGAGGATGCATTCTTTCTAAAATAGATCGTCATCATTTTTCCTGGAGTCCAATTTAGGAGGAAGAGCAGGAATAGAAAAACTTCTGTTGGGGGGGGAGGGAAAATTTGGGAGGGCTGGACAAGAGGTGTTTTCATCTTGACACACGTAACATTATCCCAGCTGCTTAAAATCATTTTATGATAAAGGCAGTGCCAATAGGTCATATCTTTGCATCGGTCCTGTCTCACGGTGCATCCCCAAGGCTCACGGCATCTGCCCTGTACTTCACATGTGGTCAGTTGAACTGCAGTCTGTATAACTACCCACCTATGTACCAGACTTTCCCGCTCTACTGTGGAGGGGAAGGGAAGGAAGATTTTTGTCTGATAATCTTTGTATTCACAGAATCTGGAGCAAAGAAGCCATACTCTAAATGTCGACCAAACAACATTATGATAAACTATTTACATTTGCATAACTATTTATGTATTTATTTTGCTTTTTAGGGCACACCCTTGGCATATGGAAGTTTCCCGGCTAGGGGTCAGTCGGAGCTGCAGCCCCTGACCTACATCACAGTCACAGCCACAGCAGTGTGGGATCTAAGTTGCATCAGTGACCTACACCACAGCTCACGGGCGACGTTGTTGATCCTTAACCCACTGAGCGAGGCCAGGGATCAAACCCGCATCCTCATGGGTAGTAGTCGGATTCGTTTCCCCTGAGCCACGACAGGAACTCCCCATTTGCCTAACAATTTAGTCATTTGCTTCCTCATTCATTCATTCATTAGTTCAACTATGTATTCCCAAACTGTTCTAGTTCTGGGATTATTACCAGAATTCTGATAAAGTCCCATCCTTGAGAAGTTAATACAATCTTGTGAATTAAAAGGCAATTGCAACAGAATGTAAAAAGTATTACGGTAATGAAAGGATAAGGGTCTTTTTGTGGAAGGACCCAGAAAGAGCACCCAGCTCAATCTTAGGGAGAGAGAAGTCTTCTCTGAGGAAGCAATAACTCATCTGAGGTTCAAAGACTGAAGGAAAGATGGAAAGGACAGTAAGAATAGAGAAAGGAAGAAAGAACACATAAGTGTATGGAGATTAACAGGTGATGACATAGGGAAAGTTCTAGGTAAAGGAGGGGAGGCGGGAGCACATTCAGGACCCGCATGGTCTCCCGTCTTCACAAGGACTTTCATTCCCATTACCTCCTTGGATCCCCTTAGTCGCTCTGGGATAGACAGTGCTTTGGGAAAGGGGCTGGGTTAACTGTTTAGCTACTTTACAGGTGAGGAAAGGGAGACCCAGACTCAGAGAGTTAAAATGACCAGTTCAAATCACACTTGCCAGGGGCTCCAGGTTCCAATTTCTTTGCTCACTCTTCCATATCTCAGTGAAAATCATTTTGGCGTTGCTTGATTTCTGAGATTCATGCCCAAGTGATCGAGGCCAGAAGGTCATGCTGTCCCCATGCTTGGGATAGCATTGACCTTGCTCAGCCCAGTGGCCTCTGGCCTCCTCCTAAGTGCACAGATGCCAGAGGTTTTAGCTTCAAAGACATGCCAACCCCAGAGGCTCCGGTTCTCCATGGCTTCTCCTGGAATCTGTGCTCCCTGTGCCAGGAACTCCAACTGCCATCAGAGGAAGAACTTGCCCCCGAGCCTGTCCTAAAGCACCTTTGGAAACGGCCCCGAGAAACCAGGATGACAGGACAGCTCATCTGGGCCAAGCTGACCTCTTGACCCACCACCATAACGGACACCAGATTGCACTGAAGTCATAATTTCATAACATAACTCTTGGGGTGGGGATGGTTTCCAGGATGAATTTCAGTTCTCTCTTTCTCCTCTTCGGCATCCAACTAGCCCCCACATCCAGAAGAACCTGTTTCTTAAATTCCAGTACAATCTACACCCTGCTGTTCATAACTGTTGCATGTTCAAAGCATGCCGGATTCTGGGAGAACATTTGCAGAGCCCTCGCTGTGTGGCAGGCACTGTTTTCATTGCTCTATGTGGATCGACTTGTTCAGTTTTAACAACAACCTTGTAAAGTCAATAATAATACCCTCATTTTACGGGTGAGGAATCCAAGCCAGAGAAAGTTAAGCACCTTCCCAAGATGGAACAGCCTAATACATGGAACCGTCAGGTTATGAACCTCAGCCCCTGGCTCCAGAGGATACACGGAACTGCTGTACCCTCGGCCACGTCACAGACTGAGTGGTGGAAAGTAGGGGCTGAGGAGCTGCCACCCCCGCCTCCCCGTGCACATGCCTGCCTTCCCTTTGCCCCCGCTGCCTTGCTCTCTTCATCATCTTTTCCATTCTCCCCTTTCTGTTTATAAAACTAACTTTGACTCATTTATTCAGCAACCAGTAAATGGAATCTCCCTTGGGTTTCTCCTACCTCCCAATCTCCACCAGAATCAGGCTGAATTTCTTACTCCTTAATCAGAAGTCCTCATGGGTATGCAGCAACGGTGTTCCTAAGAGGCTGACTTCTTATACCCGCAAAGGCTGTGCTTTCTTCAAGGGTCGGGGCTTACTCATTTTACAACCCTACCACATAGCATAGAGCCTGGCATATGCTGACAACCTCACAAATGTTGAGTTGAGAAAACAGGGAAACATGCAAAGGCTGTCATTGAAAGAGGATTTACATTTGTTCCTCACCCCAAGCAGTGAGAAAAACAACAGATGGAAGCTGCCCCAAGTCATTATTAACAGAAATAAAATTCAACAGTGGTGCAAGCCAACAGGAGGTACTGAGCCCAGCATCTTCAAGCAGGTCTGGGCAGTGACATAAAGGCGAGGTTACAAAGAGGATCCCAGGTTCAGCTGGAGAGGCAGATGAGATTCTGAACAGAGACTCTGATTTTCACTGCCAAGGCCCCCATGAGCCTCACCTGGACTAGTACAATAGCCTCTGTGATTTTACATGTGCATTTGATTGGGCTAAGGGGTGCCCAGCTACCTGGTAAAACATTATTTCTGGGTGTGTTTGTGAGGGAGTTTCTGGAAGTGATTAGCCTTTGGATAGGTAGGCTGAGTAAAGATCTCCTTCACCGATGCCGGTGACACCATCTGATCCATCAAGGGCCCAAATAGAACAAAAAGGCAGAGGAAGGGCAGCTCCCTCTCTCTCTCTCTGCTCGCCTGGGACGGGGCTCTTTTGCCCTTGGGCATTGGCGCTCCTGGTTCTCAAGTTTTTGGACTTGGAGTAAAGTACACCGCTAACTTTCCTGGTTCTCCAGCTTGTAAATGGCACATCACAGGACTTCTCAGCCTCAGGCAGCAAAGGAATTGTGACAGTGTATGTGTTTCCAGAGGCCAAGGGGAAAGTTTCAGCTGCATCTTCTGAAAACTCCTCTTTCATAACTGAATTTCTAGCAATTTTATTAATTTTAATTAATTAATTAATTTTATTAATTTTCATGTCACAGCACCAAGGTTTCTGAGTCATTCATACCAGGAACTTTAATTTATGAAGACCAAATCTGAAGCAACTTGAAGCATCTCATCTTCTCCTACAGTGATCCCAAGACAAGAAAAATGAAGGCAGCTTTGGTTGTTAAAGACTGTGGTCACCAGTCTCCAAGTTGGCCCCACCTGATCTTCGCCTTCTGGTATTCACACTTTTGAGTAGCTTTCCATTAGTATTGCTTGTAAAGAGTATGCTACATGTCTATTACAACAGTACAATTTATAATAAATAATTGTATGTATATGTGTGCATACATTTCCTGCTCCTCCACCCCCAGAGCATTGGTCATTAGACACATCATAATACTACTGAATAGAGGAGTGAATATTCAGCCTTATGTCAGGCTAACAACTTGAAACTATTCTGAAGGCAATGGGAGTCATCGGGATTTGGAGGGAGGAGCGTGGCATGATTAGATTTGTTTTCAGAAACTTCATTCTGGTTGGGGGTAAGGGAAGATGGGGTGGGAGGGATCACTTAGAAAGTCTATTAAAATTCATAAGCAATTAATAATATCCTTGAGCTAAATGCTGGACCTTATGCTAAGCAATTACTTACGATATTTCTTTATTTTTTAAGTCTTTTTAGGGCTGCACCCACAGCATATGAAGATTACCAGGCTAGGGGTCGAATAGGAGCTGTAGCCGCTGGCCTATACCCCTGCCACAGCAACTCCAGATCCGAGCTGCATTTGGGACCTACACCAGAGCTCAAGGGAACCACAGATCCCTAACCCACTGAGAGAGGCCAGGGATCCAACCCTTGTCCTAGTGGATGCTAGTCAGATTCGTTTCTCCTAAGCCACCACAGAAACTCCATAAGTTTGTGTTTGTTTGTTTCATCTCTTATATTTCTTGTGCTCCTTACAGCTACCCTGTTGAGGCAGACCTTATCACAACAGAGGCAATGGGGTTGAACAGAAAGATACAGACTTATGGAGGAAATAGAATGAATAGGACTCTAGCACAGGCGTGGACTTCCAGGGCTGTCCAGAAACCAGTCCCTCTAGTGAACAGCACCACCAGTATCCTCTGAAGAATCACCTCCGCCATCCATCCTACGTACCAGCCCTTGACAACCAAAGGGTAGCCACATCACCTGAGCTGGGCCGCTTGGCCTTTCTCTCCTTGTATAAAAACTCAAGGGTGGGAAAATTGGTGGAAGACATTTATTCCAGAGGCAGAGCTTAACTGTTCCTGGTTAAATAGTCAGTTCTAGGAGTTCCCATTGTGATGCAGCGTAAACGAATCTGACTAGTATCCATTAGGTCTCAGGTTCAACCCCTGGCTTCGCTCAGTGGGTTAAGGATCAGCTGTTGCCGTGAGCTGGGGTGTAAGTCACAGACACGGCTCGGATCTGGCATCGCTGTGGCTGTGACGTAAGCCAGCGGCTGCAGCTCTGATTCAACCCCTAGCCTGGGAACAGCCATATGCTGTGGGTGAGGCCCTAAAAAGACAAAAAAAAAAGTTATTTCTCCCCATACCTAGACCCCAACTGTTTCTTATCTATTTCTAAAGCTAACCTTCAGCCTCCAAAAAAAAAAAAATTCTTTCTTCACTTAAGATTTTCAGAATTGGCCTTTATTGCTCACAACCAAAAAACTCTCACCAATAGAGTGACTGATGAGAAGAGAAGGTACAGGACTAGCTAATGTTTAAGGAGAACCCTTTATGCTTAAGAAGACACCAAAGAGTTCTAATTTTGAAATGCCATTGACACAAGTGACTATAATTGTTCTGTGAGTCTCTTTCCCTGGAGACCTAGCACCATTTTAACACACATGTATGGTGGGTCTCCTGAACTCACATAAAAGGGAAGCTTGGGCCCTTTATTTCTCTCACTTTCCCCACCAGCTGCACTGAGGTGCATATTAAGGATGGCTTAAGCAGACCCTTGCTCATTAGACTCTAGAGCATGAAAGACCAACCATGTGTGTGTGATCTGCACTATCAAAGGCCACAGGAATGTCAGTGAGAAGGAAAACTGACACAGTGACAAAAACCACCCCTTATCAAACAGAAGGTCTTGACAAATCCTCATTAGAGAGGGCTCTGTGCTTTGGCCTGATGGAAATGTTTCAGTCTGCAAGAATCCCGAAGCAGAGGTCAAAGTGGCCTTGCAGTCAGGTCTTCTAGATTCTCTCTCTTTGGAGGGGATAAAGAGAGGCCTGAAAACCAGCCAGGACCAGACCCTGGGATAGCAGGAGTGCTTAATCAGCTGCCCTAGGTTCCAGACAGGAAAACTCTGCCGGCTGCCAAGAAGGTATTAATGACGGAGACCATAAAAGGCAGTGACCTCATATCGCTCAACTTCTCTGTCAAACCCCTTGCTGGCAACAGATCAAGGGGGCAGGTTGCCAAGCTCATCACATCTGGTTGTGTCTATAACAAAGATCGAAGTGACAGACCTGTAAGTATAAGAGAGGCTCGCTTGTCAATTTCCATCCCAGGAGCCCACTGTTTGGCACCTGGGGTGCTCTGCAAAGTGCTGGTAAAAGGGTGGGGAGTGGAAGAGAGGAGAGACCACCCAGAACCTGGCACAGAAATTCTCCTCTTTCTCATCGTTGCCTTTAGTCCGGAGGGAAGAATTTCCTCCTGTCCACTCCTGCCTCCTTCTACCCAACATCCCGAATAAGGTACAGGTTGGTATGGACGCAGATGGAGGACTGGGACTCCACTTGACCCTGGGGACCTTTTGAAAAATAAGTATATGTGGACCAGCCTGGAACCCTGAATTCAGATATCCCAGTTTTACCTATAATCGTAACTCTTTGGGCATCAGTCTCTTCATTTGTTAAAAGCAAGAATAAACCAGATAATTCTAAGGGTCCTGCTCAACAGTAACCTTCCTCATGTTGAGCAGATTTGTGTCTGTCACCGCCACCCTGCATGACAGAATGTGTCTTTACTTAAAACACAGATTCCCTAAACAATGTAGAAAGCCTTCCTTTCTAGACCACTACCTTTCATGTCATTATGCTATAACCTTTCTCTGACACCATTAGCATCCAGACAGCAAAGGCTCCATGCAAGGGGTTATAGGGCAAATGCACCCACCAAACACAGCCCAAGTCATGGTCATGTCCTAGCAGCTACCAGAGCCACCACGGCTGGGGGATGCAGTCTCTCAGTTAAGCCATTTCCTGGAGTGAAAACTCACATCTCTTGACAGCGCCAACCATTCAAAGCTGCCCTCTCCACCCTTTCAAATTTAATTTGTTCCAAATCTTATAGGAGCCACAGAATTATTTCAGGATTGGAGTCAAGTGAAAACAGGTGTGTTGCTCTTTTATCCCTCCCCCTCCTCTTCAAAGGGGACTGATTAGGCGCCAGATTAATCAGACTGGCCAATGGAGATGGAGGAACATCTTTGCTCTCCTGGGTACCAGTCACCAGAATGTGGCCCCGGATTCCTAGGGGCCCCTGACCCAAGTGACCCTCTGGGGCATTGTCCGTCCTGTATCCATAGCCTTCTCTGCTTGTGTGCAGGTCAGTCTGGTCTTGAAAGCCAAGGCCTGGAGATCCAGCCTTCCAAGATAAACCAAAGTTCTGTTCTTGGCTAACTCAGCATTTGCCTTGGCAGTTCAATTTAGGCTGACCTTCCTGACGTGGCAATATTTAGGGGGCTAAGCATGGAAAACAGTCACACAGTTTAAAACGATACAGAAAAGTTTTATTCAAATAGGAAAAGAGAAGTTCAGCAAAAAGTCAAACGAAAGGTAAAAATGATTCTAGTTGTGTAGTCCTGGGAATGGGAGCTGCTGGCCCTCAGGGACACTGATAATGGAGTTTTTTGCCCCAGTTCCTGCTGTGGGGAGGCGGCAGGGCTCAGACTGGGGTGTATTCTCTCAGCTAGCTGTACAAGCTCTGTGGTTTTTGTATTTCTTCTCACAGCTTTAAATATTTTCCTGATACCAAGACTCCAAAGCTTAAATCTCTGCCCCTATTCTCTACTCTTCAACCTGCGTACCAATAATTGACTTGATTTCTCTTTACACCCAAAACAGGGAAATTTACTCCATCCTAAACCTCCCTCTTCCCTCAATCTTCTCTGTGGGAGCTTCATCCTATCCTTTGCTCAGGCCCCAAATCTTGCATCCTCTCTATGCATTCACTTCCCCACATCCACTCTGTCAGCTCCTATCACCTATTCTGCCTTCAAAATGTCTTTCCCAGGTCCAACCTTTCATTCTCACCATCTGTATCGATACCATCTTGGCACAAGGCACCAGTTTTCTGCCTAAAAATTGTTGTAGGCTTCCAGCTGGTCACCCACCCCCACTTCACCCCTTCCCTCCTGACCCTGGGTGCACAGAGAAATGAAAATGCTTCTTTTAAGATATAAAAGAAGGTTATAGGTTAGGTCATAGCAACCCCCTCTAAAGGCTTCCCATCTCACTCACAGTAAAAGCCAAAGTTCTCACAATGACATCAATGACCCCCCAGGATCAGTTCCCTGTCCCACTTCCCACCATGAAGCTCTGACCTCATTGCTTACCTCTCTCCCGCTTGTTCCTTCTGTTCCAGCCACATGGACCATGTGCTGGTCCTCAGGCTCGTCAGGTATGCTCCCCCCTCAGCACATCTGCTCTTGCTGCTCCCTCTGTGTCGGACCCTCTTCCTCCAGGTGTCTCCGTCTAGTTTGCTCCCTCAAGTGTCACTTAAAGGAGGTCCCTTCTCCAACCAGCCTGTGTAAAATTGTAGCAGTGGTCGCACTTGTCTCTCCCCTTGCCTCCCAGCCTTTTACTGTCTTGCTTATCTTGCTTTATAGTTTTTCCTAGCATTCATTTTATTTATAGGTTTGTAGCATTTTAGGGTTAATAAGGATCTTCACAACTTCTAAATCGAAACTCCCTCATTTACCAAATAAGGACACTGGAACCTGGTGAAAGTAGATGACTTGTCCAAATTAGTGGCAGATCAGGACTACGTATTGGGCCTTGGGACTGTCCAGTTAGGCACTCACATTCTCTCCAACGTGGAGTCGCTGAGGTTGCTTTATATTTTATGCACCAAGTACCTCTACCCTATTTATTATAAATGCATGTATTTATATCTTCCATCTAGAGAATAAGCTCCAGCTGCAACTCTGTTTTGTTCACTGCTTTAGTCCCAGAATCCAGACCGAGGTGTCTTATGTGGGACATGAACCCAACATCTCTTAGAAAATTAATACCCAGCACCCTTCAAGATTTCGGTCGCCCTCCACTTTCCTTTGCAAGATCTGGCCAGTTTTTAGGGTGGAGCATGAGAATCAGACCTGACCAATGATATCATTTCATATCACTCCTTCCACACACCCCTAAAGATACCCCCAAAATGGGTTGCATCAAGGATGATCATGCAACTCGGAGCAGACGAGATGCAGTGAAATTTTCGCTAATTTTGAACTAATTTCAGGAACAGAACCCTTATTAAATATGAACACGATGAAGGAACGCAGAAAACCAAAAGTGTGATTGGATTGAGGGGAAATTCAGGGACAGAGTCTGGCAGGTGAAACATGAGTGGAAGCCAGAAGTACAAACGATTCGCAGGCTGGTTTATCTGGAGCAGAGGGGATACGTCAAGGAGAAACGTGAGATAAGGTTGGACGTGTTCCACCAGGGACAGCATAATTGACGAGGGCCTTGAGTGCTGGACTGAAAGGGGTGGATTGGATGCAGGCAGCAATAGGGAGGCTCTGTAGGGTCTTGAGCAGGTGAGGCTGTAATAAGATCGATGTTTGAGGCAGATTATGCTGTCAGTTGAATCCAGGATGAATTGAAGCCGTGGGAATTGGCGAGGGGGAGGCTGGTTAGCATCCCGGGGCAGCGAGTCAAGGAAACGCACTCTGGAAAATGTCTTAAGCAGGCCTGTCATGAGTAGGACCACAGACTCCTCAGCTGTGTCCAAACCTGTGTCGTGGACTTGTTTAGAAAAGTTTCAGAACCTCCTTAGAGCCATCAGAGGAAGTGACCTGAGCACTCGTGGAGGGTCCCTCGATTCGGTTCGCTTGACGGTGTGAGCCAGGTGATTCTGGAGCGGCCGTCAAAGATTCTGGTGTGGAAGGAATTGCATGCATTTTGTTATTGTGTCACCACAAAGTCCACCCAGTAGGATCTCCTGAAGTTTCCGCTGAATCACGTAAAGGGAGGATTTGTTAATTATGCAATATCACTCGTGTAACTGTAGAATATGTACTTAGGTCAGCCACAGTAAGGGTGTGGAGCATAAATGAAGTGTTGGCAGGGTCCAGCCTGGTAAAATAACAAAGCAAAGCATGGTGGGGACTGTAGATTTACTGTGGAGAATGGGAGGCCATTTTCCAGAAAAGCAGTCAATATTTAGCTTTTACTGGCAGTTTCCATCCTTAAAATGTGGCCTAACTACTTCATATTTTTAAAGAGAAGCCCTCTGTCTAGGTTTTATGTAACATTTCCAAATGTCTAAATGATCATATCTAATCCCTTTCTTTTCTTTTCTTTTTTCTTTTTTTTTTTGCTTTTTAGGGCTATACCTGTGGCATAAGGAGGTTCCCAGGCTAGGGACTGAAACAGAGCTGTGGCCGCTGGCCTATGCCACAGTCACAGCAATGCAGGATCCAAGTGACCTACACCACAGCTCATGGCAACACGAGATCCCTGACCCACTGAGAGAGGCCAGGGATCGAACCTGCATCCTCATGGATACTAGTCAGATTTTTTCCCACTGCACCACAAAGGGAACTCCCTAACTCATTTTTTAAAATTAGCTGGATCCTCCATTCAGATCCCTCAACTCAGAAACTGCACGTGTGGGTCTAATCCCCCATACTGAGTCTAGCCTTTGATTCAAGTTATGTGTAAGTTGAGTCCTTCACGTAGTTCCTAGTAAAGGGTAAGCACTCAAGTGACTTGTTAAATGGCTAGCTCAAAGTAGGCTTTTTAATTCATTTACTTCTTATAGGTCTGGATTCTTTCTTTTTTTTTTTTTTTTTTGTCTTTTTGCCTTTATGTAGAGCTGCACCCGCGGCATATGGAGGTTCCCAGGCTAGGGATCTAACAGGAGCTTAGCTGCCGGCCTTCGCCACAGCCACAGCAATGCGGGATCCGAGCCACGTCTGCAACCTACACCACAGCTCACGGCAACGCCGGATCCTTAACCCACTGAGCAAGGCCAGGGATCGAACCTGCAACCTCATGGTTCTTAGTCGGATTCGTTAACCACTGAGCCACGAAGGGAACTCCCAGGTCTGGATTCTTATCATAGCTCCTCAATGACACTTTCTAAGCATGCTCCTTTGAACACTCCTGCAGAAATCCTTGATTATTCAAGAATTATATAATTCAGAAACATCACCTTCTATTTCTCTTAATCACTGCCATCTACTGATCTGCTGACACTTACCTTTTTTCTTTTTTATCGTTTGTCTTTTTAGGGCCGCACCCGCCGCACATGGAGGTTCCCAGGCTAGGGGTCGAATCTGAGCTACAGCAGCAGGCCTACGCCACAGCCACAACAATGCAGGATCCAAGGCACATCTGCGACCTACACCACAGCTCACGGCAATGCCAGATCCTTAACGCACCGAGCAAACCAGGGATTGAATCTGTGTCCTCATGGATGCTAGTCAGATTCATTTCCACTGAGCCGCGATGGGAAATCCTGACATTTACCTATTAAGCAAAATTTTAGCACCAGATATCTTTTCCTTTAACGAAACTCTTGAGATTTGAAGCAGGCAGACTGGGATAAAATCTGGCCTTTCCCTCCATAATCATGAGCAAGGGATCCAACGGCATGCAGCTTCCATTTCACTATCTGGCAGATGAAAATAATAAGGATAACACATTAATATAGCTCTGGCTCAGTGCCCGGCACTGTTTTAATGACCATATTGTATTTCATTATTTCATTTTCACAGTAACGCTAAGCTATGATTTTTCCTCATTTTTCAGATGAGAAGACTGAGACACAAAAAGTTTAAGTAATATTTCTTTGGGCCATGATAATAATAGATGTAAAGCAGTTGTGATGTTTGCAAAACACATTTACAGGTATTGGTTATTTCCTCCCTTTTCCCCAGTGTTATTGAGAAACAATTGACACGTAGCATTGTATTAGTTTTATCTGTGAAACGTGATGATTTGATATGTATATATATTAGAAAATGGTTACCACAGTAAGTTTAGTTAACATCCGTCACCTCACAGTTCAATTTATTTTCTTGTGATGAGTGCTTTTAAGATTTGCCACTCCCTTAACAATTTTCAAAGATGTTAACACCAAAATTAAAAATATTAATTATAGTCACCAGGCTACACATTACATCCCCAGAACATATTTGTCTTATAGCTGGAAAGTTGTACCTTTGGCCACCTTCACCCATTATTATTTTTATTAGTAGTATGATGGAGAGAAAGAGTCGCTTTTAAAAACACAACTCCTGGCAGCCTCTTCTGCTCCTGTGGGTGTGGCATGCTGCCTTTCTTGAAAGGGCTCTTTATTTAGGAAAACAATGGAAACTCTCAGGGTCTAAATGTTGAAGCTTCTGGGAGACGATTTGCAAGATGTATCCAAGCAAAGAATGATGCTGAACCATTATGCAAAAGAGTGAGAATGTTTGGAGGGTCCAGGGGAGCCCGAGTGGAGGGACTGAAGGGACAGGATGAAGGAAGGAGGGGGAGAGGACCAAAGAAGAGCAGTTGAGCAGGGAGAGGAAGAGCAAGGAGAAAGTGAGCTTGCCCTCAGCAGGACAGGTGGGAGGACGGCAATCCCTGGGAAATCCGACTCTAAACACTTTCACCTCTGTGACTGCTGACACTTGATCAGTTGTCCTTGCAAAAACTGCTTCAGGGAAGCAGAGGGAAGAGGGCTATGTCCCTTGGGTAGATGAGGAGCAGCAAGAGTAATAACTAACACCCACAGAGCTTTTCCTAGGGCTTTCTGCTCACTCAATGCCAACAACTTCTGAGGAGGTGTTCTATTGGCCCATTTTACAGACAGGGAAACTAAGGCAGAGTGGGCAAGGGAATTGCCCAAAGTTAACCCTCTACAAGGGGCATCAGATTCTACGCTCTGAACTTCTATGTTATCCTGAAAGAAGAGTCCACCAGCAGGAGAGGAGGTACTTATGAAAATGAGGATCCAAAGATAGGAGACAGCAAGAGTGAAAGTGATTCAGAGACACGTAAGCCCTCTGAGAATCTCTCCAGGGACACTGGATGGATCAGGAACCTCTGGTTACTGGTTTCCCACTGAGGTGGGAGCTTGAACCATTTTAATTTAGACATTAAAACAAGATGATTCAGCTTGTGCTGATTTGGGGATGGCACTCTGATTATTTTCAAGTTTCAAACAAGGTAGGCAAGTGACTAAAGTTCATCATTCTAAATGAGTTCAGATATTAGCCTTGTCCTGACCACTTGCCCTGCACTGATTGCTCATTAATATATCCAGGTAGGAGTTCCAGTTGTTGGCTCAGCAGGTTAAGGACCTGAAATTGCCTCTGTGAGGATGCAAGTTCGATCCCTGGCCTCACTCAGTGGGTTAAGGAATGGATAAGCAATGAGATCCTGCTGTATAGCGCTGGAAACTATATCCAGTCACTTATGATGGAGCATAATAATGTGAGAAAAAAGAATGTATGCATGTATGTGTGACCAGGTCATCTTGCTGTACAGTAGAAAATTGACAGAACACTGTAAACCAGCTATAATGGAAAAAATAAAAATCATCATAATAATAATAATAATAAAAAAAAAGGATCTGGCATTGCTGTGGCTGTGGCATAGGCTTCAGCTGTAGCTCTGATTCAGCCTCTGGCCTGAGAACTTCCATATGCCACAGGCGTGGCTGTAAAACAAACAAATGTGTGTGTGTGTGTGTGTGTGTGTGTGTGTGGTTATATACCCAAGTAGTGATTGCTGCTTCCCTAAGTGTGGGTGGAGAAGAAGGTACTAACAGTTGTTGGCTCGTCAGGTTAAGGATCTGAAATTGCCTCTGTGATAACAGAAGCCTCTTATCCACCAGAGTAGACTTAGTTTAGAGGATGTTCTGAACGAGAAGGGAAAGAGTTCATTTTGTTAAGCAGAAGCCTATCAACTGTTTTCAAAGACACAGCTAATACCTAGATCTAAAAGGAGAAAATGGTAGAGCATTCATTAGGGAGGCTTCGATTTTATCTGATCATGGGAGAAAAGAGAGACAAAACTATTACATTGTTTTGAACTTGGTTGATTTGTGTAACACATACTACTTATGTTCTTAAGGAGACAAAGAGCCGCATGACGGATACTTTTTTCTTATTGATTTGGTAAGCAGGGGGCATTTCAATTACCTTTAAGAAATGATTTAACTTACAACAATGGAAAAAAAATCTTTGAATGAAAATGCTATCCATCAAAGGTAAAAAAGTTAAAGCTTGTCATAGGGGGAAAGGAGACAAGCATGATCAAAATGAAATGTGTTTAACCCTTGAAGAGATCAGGCAATCCAGGATGTGTTGTCTAACATTTATTTATTTATTTTTTTTTGCTAGTAATCCACTATGCAAGTGTCAAAAGCTTATCTTTTACTGTTGACCCATTATCAACTTTGTCAGCATAAAAGCAGACTCCTTTTTTCTTTCCTGCTTCTTCTGGTCTTGTTTCCCAGATATGACACTGGAAATGAGTGCAAAAAATGCTCACCCACGAATGACGACTTCTTTATTGAGCATCAAGTGTTACTTTCCAAATCCCCTTTTCTTTCATCAGGAGTGCATTGCATTTGTACTTAACATACACTTTGCATCTGCATTTTCTGTCCTGGAAATTATACTCGTGAAGTAACTACAAGTGGCGGCTGAGCTGAGGGACTGGCATATGCAGTGAGTCTTTACAGAGAATCAAACCAGGTGACCTCAAAAAAGATGAGCTTCTTTCAGGTGGAATTTTGTTAGACTGATTGTGAGGAGCTAAACTCAAGGCAGAAGGGAGGGAAGAGACTCAAAGTGAGAAAAAGCACTTATGGAAACTCAGAATTAAACAAAGAAGTCTTTTTAAGTATTAAGAAACAAAAACAATGAATCTGGAGCCATGGAATGATGCCCAGTGGCCCCAAATGCTCATTTGCTTTTAAGGTTGTTTGGGCTTTAATTAGTGAAGCCTTGCCCAGAGGGATTAAAAATCTTGAACTTTGAGAAAGAACAATTTTGCAGGGCCAAATGGGAGGAAGGCTGAGTGGATGCAGATGGCAGCGCAGAGCTCTCAGTTTGTTTAGTCAAGAATTAGAACTCTAAGCTCTAAGGCGGGGCTGGTAGTTTTATTTAAAAGTTCAGGCCACTTTATGCTGCTGTAAGCATGAGATCAAACTTCTGATGCAGAAACATAGAGAAATGATGTTTCTCTTTTCACTGTTTTAACCCTTTTTCATTGATCAAGAAACAGTAGCTTGTTTTCCCCCAACATTCAGTACCCAGAAGCATATTGAATGCCAGTTCTTCCAAAGTGCAAGCTATTTGGTGTCCGAGCCCTCTGCATAAAATGCCCTTCTCTGCTCTTACCTAGTAATCTCCTGTGCATCCTTCAAAACTTTGTTCCCACATATCATTTTCTCTCTGAACTTTCACTGAATTTTGTCATTTACTTAAATCTGTTTCTGCGGTTACACTTGTCATGTTGTGTTGCAATTATTTGGTAACATAGAATAATTTATTTGGTAATACAGAATACATGCATAAGAATGAATGTAGCACGTTATGTACAATTTTTTTTGGTCTTTTGTGTTTTTAGGGCTTCACTCACGGCATATGGAGGTTCTCAGGCTAGAGTACAATCAGAGCTACAGCTGCCAGCCTATACCACAGCCACAGCAATGAGGGATCTGAGCCTCACCCTGTGACCCACACCGCAACTCACGGCAATGCCAGATCCTTAACCCACTGAGCGAGGCCAGGGATTAAACCCACTTCCTCAGGGACATCAGTCAGGTTGGTTACCACTGAGCCACAAAGGGAACTATTAACTTGATATCAAGATTCAATGGAATCCCAATCAAAATTCTAGCAAGTTATGTTGTGCATATAAACATACTGATTCTAAAGTTCAATTGAAAAGGCAAAAGATCCAGAATAGCCAACTCAATATTGAAGTAGAAGATCAAAGTCAGAAAATGTATATCCAGAATCTATGGTAATCAAGACAGTATGCTATGAGTAAAAAGAATATACAAATAAATCAATGGAAGAGGATAAAGAGCCCAGAAATAGAACTACATAAATATTGTCAATACAATGGAACAGA
Organism: Catagonus wagneri; assembly: GCA_004024745.2. Lineage (NCBI taxonomy): Eukaryota > Metazoa > Chordata > Mammalia > Artiodactyla > Tayassuidae > Catagonus > Catagonus wagneri. The sequence continues at coordinate 18,226,426 of PVHT021183666.1, read as the reverse complement.
TAGACTTTTCAACAAGTGATATAGGGCAGTGGAATATTATTTAATGCTGAAAGAAAATGACATATGCCATGAAAAGACAAGGAGAACCTTACATGTGTATTACTAAGTGAAAGACATCAATCTAAAAAAAAAAAAGGAGGTATTCTATATGATTCCAACTATATGATATTCTGGCAAAGGAAAAACTATGGAGACAGTAAGAGGATCAGTGTTTGCCAGGGGAGGGATGGATAAAAGGTGGAACACAGGGGATTTGAAGGGCAATGGAACTATTCTATATGATACCACAATGAAGGATGCTGTAACTTTACATTTCTCAAAACCCATAGAATTACACCAAAATTGAGGCCTGCTATAAACTGCACTTCTGGTAATAGTGGCATATTAATAAAAGTTCATTGACTGAAACAAACGTACCCCTGTGGTATGGGATGTTGACAGTGGGGGAGGTTGTGTGTGTGTTTGCATGGGGTCAAGGGAGCATATGGAAATTATATGCTTCCTTCCTGCTCAATTTTGTTGTGAACCTCGAACTACTCTAAAAATATTGTCTATTCAAAAACAATAGTCTTTCAGTGGACAGTCTTGTACAGTACAGCATATGAACATCGGTTAATTTAGGAAATGCCTAGAAAATGAATTGACTGGTTTTATGGTATAGGCATGTCCATATTTCTTAAGAAATACCAAGTTATTCCCCAAAATAATTGTTTCAATGTACACTGCCACCAGGAGTGTGTGAACTCCCCTTGCTCAACATCATCACCAATGCGTGGGATTGTCATATGTTAAAAGTTTGCCATTCTTCTGGATGTTAAATGGAAATTTATTGTGAATTTAATTTATCTTTAGTGGATTTTTTCTTTTTTTTTTTTTAGGGATGCACCCACAGGATATGGAAGTTGCCAGGTGAAGGGCTGAATCGGATCTACAGCTGTTGGCCTACACCACAGTCACAGCAATGCCCAGATCCAAGTGGCATCTGCAACCTACACCACAGCTCAAAGCAACACCAGATCCTTAACCCACTGAGCAAGGCCAAGGATGGAACCTGCGTCCTCATGGATACCAGTCAGATTAGTTTCCACTGTGCCACAATGGGAACCCTTCTCTAGTTGATTATTAATAAGGTGGAGCATTTTCATATGTTTATGCAAATGCACGTTTCCTTATCTGTAAAATCTTGATTAATTTATTTTGTCCATTTTCAGCTGGGTAGTTTGTCTTAATGATTGGTAGGAATTCTTTGTATTCTGAATACTGATCTTTTGTTGCTAATACCTGCTATAAATTTGTGGGTTTTTTTTTTCCACTTTAAGGTAGTTTTTGATCAACAGAATATCTTAATCTTTTTTTTCCTCTTTGGGCTGTATCTGCAGCATATGGAAGTTCCCAGGCTAAGGGTCAAATCGGAGTTGCAGCTGCAGGCCTGCACTGCAGTCACAGCAGCAATAGATCCCAGCCAAAGCTTGCCATATCCTTAATGCACTGAGTGAAGTCTCACAGACCCTATCTTGGGTTCTTAACCTGCTGGGCCACAATGGGAACTCTCAAATTTCTTAATTTTAATATAATTGGATATATCAATCTTTTCCTTGATTTTTCATATCTGATCTTATTTTAGCACTTTTCCCTCTACTTTCTTTGGGTTTCTCCTATTCTAATTCAAAGGTTTGTTTGTTTGTTTGTTTTTTAAGGCCTCATCTGTGGCATAAGGAGTTTCCCAAGATCAAATAGGAAGTGTACAGGCTGGCCTATGCCACAGCCACAGCCACGGCAACAGATCCAAGCCACTTCTGCGACCTATGCTGCAGTTTGTGGCAATGCTGGATACTTTAACCACTGAGCAAGACAAGGGATCAAACCTGCATCTTCGTGAATACTAGTCATGTTCTTAACCCACGAGGCCACAATGGGAATTCCATCAAAGGTCTTTCTTTAAATCTTATTTTATTTTTATTAGAATATAGTCGATTTATAGTGCTGTGTCAATTTCTGCTGCACAGCACAGTGACCCAGTTATACACACGTATTCTTTTTCTCATGCTATCTTCCATCATGTCCTATCCCAAGAGTTTGTATACAGTGGGCTGTGCTTTCCACTAGGCTTACTCAAGGGTCTTAATTTTCGGCCTTACTTCTTTTCTCATGTAGACATTTATAAGGCATTAAATTCCCCTGTAAGTACTATTTTACTTTTTACACTATTTTTCAGTTACAAGTATTTCAAAATTTCCGTTGTGATTTCTCCTTTTACCCTTGTGCACCCCCCCCCACCAATGTACAAGGTTGTTTTAATGATCTGTTACTGATTTCTAATATACTGTGCTATAGTTAGGAATGTGGTCTGTATGATATTCTTAGAAATTTGTTAAGCTCTCCTTTAGAACCTAAAATGTAATCTGGGTCCTATGTGTACTTGGGGGAAAAAATGATGTGTGTTCTCTAGCGATTGGTGTGGTGTTCCATAATGTCTGCTAGATCAAGTTTCTTAATTTTACTGTACAAATCTTCCATATTTTATTCCTTGACAGCATGAACTATCAATTACTCAGAGAAATGTGCTAAATATCTCCTAGTCTGATGGTGATATGTCCATTTTTCTTTTCGGCTTTATTGATATTTGCTACATATATTTCCATAAGTTATTAGGTGCATACAATTTAGAATTATGTTATCGTCTCCATTTCACTGTTGCTTTTTGCCTTACAGTGTATTCCATATAATGTTAATATAATGACACCATCTTTCTTTTTGCCAGTATTTGCCTGGAGTATCCGTCAGGGTTTGATTAGGAAAACAGAAACCTCCTTAAATATCTAAACAGAGGGAATTTAACTCAGGAAATGGGTTGCACACAGAAAATCTGAGGAACCCAATAGAACCGATGAGACAACTTGGAGATTGCAAAAGTAACCTGCTGCCACATCAAAAATAGGAAGCAAAAGAGAAATACAATGATATCAGAAACCAGAGGTCATGGCCACTGAGCAGAACTGGAAACTCAGTGACCAAGAGGGGGCTATAGCAGTGGAGGAGATAGCCCCAGTGCTGGAGACGGTCTTGAGAGTGTAGGGAAGAAACCCTTAGCCACTGACTTCTGTTGTCAGTCCAAGCTCAGCCTCTCATTGACCGATCACAGACAGAAACCAGCCAGCCTGGCGAAGGCAGTCACTGGCCATCAGCATCACTTTGATTTGACCAGTGGGAAGCCCTTTACACTAGCTTCTGTATCTTTTTAACATGCCCTCATCATCTTTGCGCACATGCTTGTTTTATGACACAAAAGGTGTTCCAGGCTCATCTGGTTCTTTCCCTGCAGCCCCCCAGGGAGCCCCTCCGCAGCCTGCTCTGGCTCTGACACGGTAAGCAGGTCGCTCGGCCTGAGCGGCGCGCTCCTGAACCCCTGGACCTGATACCTCTTGCTTCCCCAGAACAGGTGAGCAAGGCCGTGAGTTTGAGGGAAATGGCCTGGGACGTTTTCAAACTTTATCCCAATGTTTTCGGTTTGGCTCCTGTGACCTGCATAGAGATGGATTCTGTTTTTGGGTCCAATCTAATCATTTATATCTTTTATTTTTTTTATATCTTTTAGCTAGACAGTTTAGTTCTTTTTATTGATCTGGATCACTAATAAGTTTAGATTAAACTCTGCCAAATTATAGTACTTTCTGCTTGTCCCTCCCTCCTTTTTCCGTTTATTTCTTATTTGCTTTGCTTCTTTCTTGCTTTTTCTTACATTGAATTAGTATTTTTCCCTTTCCCTTATTCCATTTTGTTTATAATGCCATTTGCAGCAAATTGAGTGCAAATAGAAATTCTCATACTAAGTGAAGTCAGAAAGAGAAAGACAAATACATATGACATCACTTATATGTGGAATCTAAAATATGGCACAGATTCACCTATCTACAATGCAGAAACAGACTCAGAGACATAGAGAACAGAACTGAGGTCACCAAAGGGGACTGGGGGGGAGGAATGGGATGGATTGGGAGTCTGGTGTTAGTGGATGCAAACTATTATCTTTAGAATGGACAAGCAATAAAGTCCTACTGTATAGCATAGGGAACTATATCCAGTCTCTTGGGATAGACCATGATGGAAGATAATATCAGAAAAGTAATGTACATACATATGTGTGTGTGTGTGTGTGAGTGAGAGAGAGAGAGAGAGAGTGAGCGAGAGAGAGAGAGAGGCTGGGTCACTTTGCTGTACAGCAGAATTTGGAAAAACATTTTAAATCAACTATATTTTTTAAAAAAGAGTGAAAAAAAGTCAGAAGTCCTTTAAACCCTTCTCCTCCTGTCCTCCTCCCATTTTCCAGACCAGTAATCCTCCCACATAGAATGTTACTTTGAAAAGGAAAAGGACCCCAGTAAATACTAAGACTGAATTTTTCCACCACTCTAAAGTGGTAGGGTCTGGAAATCAGACTTGATTTGATTTAAAGAAACCAAAATACTGCCCTAGGTACTTAAAAAAATACAAGACGTTTCCTCACTTTTAGCATGAGGTAATTTCTTCTGCTTTGATCTGCTGTAGCAATGTGAATCAAAGAATCTAGAGAAAATAATAACAACAACAGATTAATGAACTGGGGAGACAAGCTATCAATATAAGAGAGAAGTGAGGACAAAGTATTTTCACTGAAAACCGTCAGGAGCTATCATACTCCCTTCTGCAGTTTCTCCCAAATTCCAAATGTGCTGATGGTTTATTTACACAAAAAAGACTTAAACAAAAGTCAGTGCCAACTATACTCTAAGTTCTTTGACATCCCCTGGCTATAAGAGAGTAAAACAAAAAAATGTAGATTACTTAATAGATCAGTAAAATACATCACAGGGCCTTTAATTGAGAAGAGACGATAGAACACAGAGGAAGCACACTGACCATAAGTCAGGTCTCCTTGGCTTCAAATCCAAACTCAACTACTTGCTCGAAATACGACCTAGGTGAACCTTATCTAAGCTCAATTTTTACTCTAAAAAAATGGCAAAACAATAGCAATGGCTTTGTTTCGAGGCATTCTTAAGCTAATTTATGTGAAATGACTACTATAGAAAGGATTGTGGGGATTCAGAAAATCTTTCAAAGAAGGAGTTGTAGAGAGGTGGACTCTAACCAGAGCCTCAAAAATGGTGAATATTTGAATAGTCAGGAAAAAAAAAACTGAAAATCTTCTCACATTGATGCATTCATCTTCCTGATTCCAGAGTGGTTAGCAGAGCTCCTAAAGCCACTTTGTGTTTCACCTTCCATCCTGATTCACAGAGGAAACACAAAGTAATACTTAGAGTCTCAGACTTTGGATTCATTGCCTGGGATGAAATCATAAAATCATAGGCCTAACAGGCTTGTGGCCTATATTAAAAAAAAAAAAGACGAAATCTCAAATCTTTTAATCTGAAAATTGAGAGAGCACTTACTTTGTAGTGTTGTTGAGAGGAATCAATGAAACAACCAATGCAAGTGTATAATGTAACTATTCAATACATATTAATTTTAAACTCATTCTTATTAACATTATCATTTTCCCCTAATGTTTTCCTCTCAAGTCCTCACTCTCTAGAGTATTAACACACTTGCTTGATCTGCTTTCTTCATCCATCCTTTGCCCTAGGTGGAAGGACACATTCCCTGATTACAGGGGTACATCCTGCGAAGATTGACTATGAAGGAAGTCCACAATAGATGGAGAGACAATGCATTCTTGTTCAGAGCAGCCACCAACAGTGATGACAACAGCCATCAATGGGCTGGGGTCAAAGATCAGCAGTCCCTCTGTCACTCCATTCTTCTTCTGGCTCCCAGTGGAGTTCAGAGGAAATCAATCTCAAATCTCAAATCCAATCAGATCCCATCCACACAGGCCCAAGCCAAGGACACCAAATGAACAAATTCACAGGGCGAAACAAAGCCTTCACTCAGTCTTCTGAGAGGTAAGTTTTCCATCCCTTTTGTGGTTGTGGAAACACGGTGCAGTCACCAGCCAGGTGGGGTGCATCGGGAGAATGGTGATTCAAAACTGGAGGTGGTGATTAGGGATTAGCAGGAGAGCTAGATGGAAACCCTGGACACTCTCAGGAAACGCCAGAATAAGAGTAGGCAGGTAGTACATCTTCAGGTGGGCCATTCAGGAAGCTTAAAACACTGAGCCAAATGTGAGCACAGAGGGTGTTTTTGACAAAGCCCCTTTCTTGTCTCTGACTCATGAAAAACAGGAGTATCATCTCCCTTGGAAACCATTAGTGTAGCTGATGCCCTTCCTACACTCCTCAGGGCATGTGCATGACATTTGTCCTGGATGCAGCTGGAATCCATCCTTTATGGTGCATTATATCCCTTGATGCCATTGTCTGCTGGGAGATTGTCCAGATACTGACAGTGTGCAAGCAATACTTTTCAATTACTGTACATACATTCTGACACTCTGGGCGGCCTTCACCAATTTGCTGCACAATCTGTTTTGATAGTATCCACAAAGCAGGCGTCTTGAGAGTGTGGATAAAGTAATTTCTCTCTGTTGTTGCCTAGGAATTCTTTTGTAGGCTCAACTCTCTAAACAAGCTATGCAGATTAGTACATGGGAGAAGCCTGAGTGGTCTTCACTAAAAGAGGATGGGGATGGAAATGGAGAAATGTGGACAGGACCGCGGTAAGGAGTTTTGGCCAGCAGACATTCTTCTCAAGGGAAGGATGTGTGCAGATCAAGAAAACCCAGCCATCGTATCAGTATAAACATGTTTCATTATAAACGTGGTTCATTCAGCAACGTACCGATGGTCTGCTAGGTATTCCTGGTGCCTCGTTTCCCCTTACTGTGCTTGGTTAGTTTGTCTCAGTGAATAATCACAGTGTGAAAGCTAACTATTGTCAAACACTGTGCTCAATATTTTAAATATATGACCTCATTTCATGCTCCCGGTAATCATATGAGGTTGATACCGTTGTCTCTGTTTTGCAGATGAGAAAATCAGCACTCAGGCTTAAGGAATTTGGTAGGAGCTGGGATTCAAACACAGGCTTGGGAGAATTGAAATCCCATGCTTTCTACCACTTTCTATCAATCTCGGCTTCTCGAAATACAAACTCTGTCCTCTTCTCTCTGCTGCAGCTTGGAGTGGTTCCTCAACAGCTGAGGCTGTCACAAAGAGTCTTAGAAGAACAGAGGCAGAGGATTTAGTCACTTTTTATAGTTCTTTGGATACATGTTGATATAGAATTTTATTGTTACATTTCTATAAACTTATATTAAGACAAAGTTATTTTCCCCTCTTCTGACCTATCCCATGCATCATCAGAGGAAGAGTCTGGTCACTTCTCTGCTTGGAAATATCCCAATGCCTCCTAATTATTCTCAGGGCCATGGTTACTCTTGGGTGTCCAAAGCTGGCCACACCCCACATTCCCAGGCTGACTTCCTAGTGCTCTAGTCCCCAGCCCTAGGGTTTCAACTCTGCTCTGTGGCTCTCTAGAGCAGCCAGGATTTTAGACCAGAGCAGCTCTGCTCTTAATATTCTGTGGGTCTGCAAAGAATCTCACTTCAAGAAGGATTCCGTGGTTTTACAAAGTTTGAAAAGTGCTTCTCAGGGAGTTCCTGTGTGACTCAGCAGTAACGAACCCAACTAATTTCCATGAGGACACAGGTTCGATCCCTGGCCTCAGTGGGTGAAAGGATCTGGCATTGCTGTTAACTGTTGTGTAGGTCACAGACACGGCTCAGATCCCATTTTGCTGTGGCTGTGGTGTAGGCTGGTGGCTACAGCTCCGATTTAACCCCTAGCCTGGGAACTTCCATAAGCTGTGGGTGCGGCCCTAAAAAGACAAAAGACAGACAGACAGGCAGAAAGAGAAAGAAAGACAGAAAGACAGAAAGACAGAAAGAAAGAAAGGAAGAAAGAAAGAAAGAAAGAAAGAAAGGAAGGAAACAGAAGGATAGGAAAGGAAAGGAAAGGCAAGGCAAGGCAAAAAGAAAAGAAAAAAGAAAAAAGTACTACTCTAACCCAACCACACCCCAGATCATTCACCTGGATAAGTGACTCTCCTTACTCTACATCTCTGTTCAAACTTCTCCTCCTGAACTGCTCTTCCTTCCAGCACTGTCCTTTGATGTCTTTTGAGCCCTTTGAGCTCCGGTTACAAAATCACTGCTTTGTTGTACTTCCATAGCTCTTTGTCTACACCGTTCTTGCATGCCTTGCCACATCCAACCTTGTGGCATGGTTAGTTGTGCTGATCTCACCCTGTCTTTCCCACTGGACTCTGATGTCCTACCTTAGGACTGAGCAGGCAGAGACCGAGTCTGTATTTCCCTTTCATCTGTGTGTTACCTCAGAATCTACTATTAGGTTCTGATCACGTCAGGCAATTAATAAATATGTGTTGGTTTAAACTTAACTGATATTATTGATAATTAGGTATCATTTTAAGCAGCCCAGTGCATGGTACTTTGTTACGGCAGCCTTAGCAACCAATATAGAAGCCAGATGTTACACAGGGATCAACAAAAGCATTCTGTGCCTGCCTTCATAGACCTTTCCAGCTCTCAGTGGTGAAGGCAGTAAGTGCTGTATTCACTTTCTTCTTCAAATGATTTATATCCAGGCAGAGGTGTGTGTGTGTGTGTGTGTGCATGCGTGTTTTACAGATACACTTTAGGATGTATCTTTCTTCAGCTGGAGGTCTACTGAAGATGGTGCCAATGCTAGGATATAGCATGAACTCATTCACGGCTTTATTAGTTTTGTCTCTAAATTTCTAAATTCCTTAAGCACAAAAATGATGATTTCCATTTTTTGTGTATGCTCAGTAGCATCTCTCTATCTATATGGACACGGTGTGGACGCTGAAATAGCAATAATTCTACACTTCCTCTGAATTCCACTGTGTGATGTCCCTCCCTTCTGGACCTCATCACTTTCTAAATCTTCTTAACAGTTTTGAGCGCATGCATGTTTCATCTTTCTTGCTAGACTATAAACTTTTTGAGGTAGAGTTCATAGATGGACAATACCCAGTACTCAGTAATAAATGCATATTGAATGATGACTAGATAAGCAGGGAAGGGGGTGGAGGGAAGGAAGCAGTGGCTAGACATCTACTCTGAAATAACTGAGAGGAAAACTTAGTCCAAAAAGGAAAAGGGGGCGGATTATCATTCTTTGGCTCTCGATTTAAGTACGTGATGCTGAGGTACGCCTGGGGCTCATTTATAATTATTTACAGTCTGCAATGTCAGAATCTAATGGACAGAATCTAAAGATGCATGAGGGAACCTATGGAATATTCATTTGGGCTGTCATTGACTACAATGATAAATAATAATAAATAATAAATAATAATAATAGCTAATGTTTATTGATCTCTTGCTATGGACCAGCTACTATACTAAGAGTTTATACACATAATTTTATTTAATCCTCCTGAAAACCCTGTAAGATAGATGATATCATCATCATTAAAATATAGCTTCACGAGATAAGTGAAAAACTCAAGGTCTCAAGACAGGAACTGGTGGAGCTGGGATTCCAGTCCAGCTGGTACAACGCCAGAGCCTAAGCTCATGACCTCTGCTACAAAGACTCATTTATAAAACGTCCTTGCCAGAAGCAGCCAAAAGCTCTAGTCCTGTTTGCAAGGTTGTCTTTTGTGACAACAATTATGAAAAAACTTTTGTTTCACAACGCATATTGTTTTGTTTTACAATGTATACTCTTTCCTGTATATCCACTTGTCTCTAATTAAAGAAAGGTGAGCAGAGATTTTGATGGGGACACACTGGTAGTTTTGAACACCACATATTTCATGTACAGTTTGGTTCTTTATATTTATTGCTGGCCAGTAACTGCTGATTTAATTGAATGCATTCATTTTTATTGAATAACCAAGAATTATTTCTGGATGCCATACTTTGGATGCCATTTGCTCCTTATGATGATTTAAAACAAAAGATCAGAGCCATCATCATAACCGAAATTAGAATCTGTGTGAGTACAGGGAGAGAGGAGTAACTTTGTATTGTATCTTATAAAGTGGCCCTTGCAAACATTTTAAAGCTTTTAGTTTAGAAGCCAATGCATTCTTTTTTTTTTCTTCCCCAGAATTTCATTTGTTTATTCAGCAAATGTTTTGTGAGTACCAGGCACTGTTCTGCACCCCTGGGGATACAGGGTGAGCAAGAGAGTCAGGTTCTCTGTCCTCACTGAGCTTAGAGTCTAGAGGTAGAGACTAGGATATAAACAACAGGTGGCTGCAGTGGGGTGTAACAGGAGAGAAGACGACAGAGATAAGGTGCTATGCGAGCACCTGGGGCAACTTGCTCAGGCCTAGGAATTTACAAGGAAGTCTTTGTAAATTCTAAAATCTTCAGGTAACTTTTTTGAAGAACTGAAATTTTTTTAAATAAAAATTAAATATAACTTCATAAAGCCTATGACTATTAAAGATACTTTTATTAAGTTCGAAAGACGGCAGATCATCTTCAAACTATTCTCTTGGCCAAATGGCCAGTGAACCAAACAGGATAAAGATCACCTCTTGGAGGTTCAAGTTGATAGAAGTCCCACCACCTGGGGAGGGACTGTGCTGGAAGCATCCTCTTTCTCATCCAAAGGGAAGTTTGCCGAGTCCAGAACTTCTGAAGGCTGGAAGAGGGTGTTACTGTGTTTCTAAATCTGGCCTAAATGCCACCCATCAGGTAGCCTGGTAATTGTTGATTTAATTGCCTTTTATGTCACATTTTCTGCTGCTGTATATCTCTTCTAATCACACCTCCCAGCAACTGGAGTTACCTGACCAGAGTGCCTCCAGATCAACTTTTCCATCCTCGGATGCAATTTCAGATTAGTACTCCATCAGAAAGAACAGCAGGATTCTATTAGAACATCTCTTATCCAATATAGAAACATAGTTCCTTCACCACAGAATCTTCCAGTTCACTAATGCTGAGAGTTTCGAGAGTATTACAACCATATAGTAAAGGGCAATTTAGAGCCTATTTTAAAAATAGGATAGTGGATTCATTGCCAATGCATAGATCCAGCTTTCTGTGTGTTGAGATGCCACCTAGTGGACTGTACTCCCTACAAAAAGGAAAAGAAATCCTTTAAGAATTACAATGTAGGATTTTCTTCCTAAAATTTGAGGTTCAGACAACAAATCTTCCTAACTAGGGGAAACTCTAAATTTTAAAGTGTAACATCATATATTCAGTGTAGGTTCAGCTTGGAAGGGACCCAATTTGGAATTCCCTTTAAATTAAATTCCAAATTTAAATCTACCAAGGGAGATTTAAATGGAGACCATCTGAAAGTATCAGCATCAAAGGGATTGGTTTCAGTTATCATTGGTGGTAGTGGAAAGATGAAAAATAATGGAAACTAAAAGTAGCCTGCTTTATCTAAGGTGATTAAGATTTGGAGCAAATAGAAAAACTAGACTTCATAATTCAAAGTAGATAACAAATTTAGATATATAATGATTCATAACTTCTTACAGGATTAGGCATCTTTAATGCACCTCTGGGTTCATTGAGAGTTGATGTTCAAAGACTATTTATTGACTATCTACTACAGCACTAAGCTAAGGACTAAGATAGAAGAGTGAGCAAAACTAAACAAGAAGCAGAAAGACACTCCTTCAAAACATTCTGGATTTCGCCTCTTAATTTTACAGCATTATGTCACTATTTCGCCCATGTTTTCTTAGGTGTAATCCTAACGGAATTGATTGTTCTGTTACTAAAGGCCAAAGAGAACTCTGCTAAGATGATGTGAGCTCACTGACTTTCCAGAATTCCCGGACTCTTAGGAGAATTGTATGTAGTATCGACGGCAGTAAGCTTGTTCAAGCAGTTTGATCTTTCCTTTGACTAAAGATCAGTCCGACCATTTGCTACCATGGCCTTTGGGAGAACTCTTCATACTCACCCGGGGTTGGCTGAGAGTTGCTCACTTTTCATGGAGTGCTTAGATCATTTCCATAAGGTCTGGGCATCACGCTGTCAAACGGGCTTGGGGTGATGAAAAGGACAAGCATCCAACCAACTGAAAATTCAGTGCACATCTTAATTCGGGTGATTCTCCAGGATTATGTGAATGAAGGGTGAGGGGAGAACTGAGGGGGGCTGAGTGGAACATCTTGCTCTCCTATCACTTTGGCGGAAGCAGTAATTGCCCTCATCCTTTTTGGTTCTCCAAACCGCTCTATGGAAAACAGCACCAGAGTTCCCATTGTGAATTGGGATTAAAAACCTGACTAGTAGCCACGAGGATGCGGGTTTGATCCCTGGATGCGGGTTTGATCCAGTGGGTTAAGGATCCCACTTGCCACAAGCTGCAGTGTTGGTCACAGACGTGACTGGGATCCTCTGTTGCTATGGCTGTGGCATAAGTTGGCAGTTGCAGCTCTGATTTGACCCCTAACCCGAGAACTTTCATATGCCACAGGCGTGGCCCTAGAAAAGGAAACAACATCAAAACTTGCCAGAAATCTAAATCAAAGGGCAACCCGGTGCTTTTGAGTAAAAAAGAGTTAATGAAAGTGTAGCCACGATATTTCGTACTCTCCCACAATCTTCCCTACCTCTGCTGTCCTCTCAGTCCTAGGATCCAGCAGTACAAACTCCAGCAAAGGCGTCTCACACAGGTGCGATGTGTAGGTAACAAGAGCCTGGTGCTGCAGGTCAGCAGACAGCTTGTCAAAGGCTAGGGGAATCTTCGTGAGAACAGGTGGGAGGAACGGCCAACAAAGTTCGTGGAGTTTCAGTGACATAAAAGAAGTCATAGTGAGAGGACAGTGTGTGAGGTCTGGTCTCAGGGACACTCAGGTTTGACTCTCATTACTACCAGTCACTAGTGGTAGGAATCTCATGTGAGAGACTCAGCTTCTCAGAACCTCAGTTTCTTCCTCTGTGAAAGGGGATAATAACAGAATCTCTGAAAGAGTGGTAAGGACTCAGTTAAGTATTGTTAAGTAAAGTGCTTATCACAATGCCTGGTATATAGCGAGTTTTAAATTTAGCTCAGCTACTACTGTTATGACTTATGAGCATTAATATTTAGCAGTATCCTGGGCTTTACTTGGATGATGCTTGGCCAATGCATTCAATTCTGGATGACACACTGTAAGAGGGCTTCAGTGTGATAAATGAGAGTGAATTCAAAGAACTTCTGACCAGCTATATCATGAAATGATGATGCTCAAGGTCTAAGTGAGAAAGTTATGTTGGAAAAGGACCAGGTTAGACGTCAACCATTGAAAGGTCTCTCATATGGAAGAAGGGTTCAGCTTCTGTCTTATAGCCCCAGACATAGAACCAATCAGAGTGACTAGAATTCACAAGCACATATATTTCAGGTATATAAGGAAAAATTCTCCTTAGAATGGCCTGTCTGGGAAGGTGGTAAATTTCCTGTCCGTGGAGGTGTTTAAACCTGGATGACAAATTGTCATAGACTTTATGTTGTGGGCGAGGGGAGAAGGCTACAATTCAAGCACCGGATAAGTATCTGGATTAGGAGACTGTCCAAATCTCATCCAATCCTGAGATTCTCTCATTCCAGGATAATGAAAAAAAGAGAAAGATGTGATAGAGGCAAGAGATGGAGGAAGGCGGCCTTCCCAGTTTCCTTCCTTTTCTCCTTTGCTCCTGGGTGGTGTGGGATTTAGCAATGGCCACCACTAGACTCTAAAATATCTTCTTGCGAATTAGAAAATGGTACCTGCCCTGGTTTGATGGAACACTGTAATTGCAGGGGTTGGCGAGATGGCAGTGTCTTCATGAAAATTCCAAGAAGGAGCCTCTTGCTCTGGGCAGAGGTGTGGTGAGAGGGGTAAAGATGAATTTCAGACGCCACTTACCTTCTCAGCTGGGCACTCCTGTGTAGCGTATAGCCTGTACCACTGAGTGCAGCCATTCGAACTCTACTCTTCCGGTCTCTTCCCTCAAGATAAACTGGCAGTCACCTTCCAGTCTTCTTCAGCCCTGAGGACTTGGGAACATGATCATCATACCCAAGAGCATGTGGCTTAAAGTGAAAATTTTGTGGAACGCATTACAGAAGGTTGGATAAATAATGATGAATATTGATGGGTTTTGGCTGCCAGAGTTCATTTTCCTTTCTTATACATCCAATTTCCCTGTGTCCACGATTAAGGGAGCATACTTTCAGGGTCTGATCTTCTACATATTTTCTTTTTCCTGCCTCCTTGCACAGCGAGGGACTGAGCATGTAAACTGAGCTTGGCCAAACAGGTATCACCTCCTTTCCCGAGACTTGGAATTTGAGGGTAGTGACCCGGGAATGATAGGAAGTCATTTGCCTGCTTCGCTGTCCTGGATGCCGGAGGCTTGCTGTGTCCCCTGCTCTGCTTCCTGCCTTCTGCTTCTCGGGCTCCCTGTCTTTTTCTAAGGCTGGCATCCTCCCACTCTGTAAGCCTCCTGTCAGCCTTCCCGTAATCTCCTTGTTGCTCATGTTGTCAATAGTAAACTTCTGTAGCTTGCAACCAAGATCTCTAACTGAAATATCAATACTAAAGTTGAAAATAGTAGGCATCTATTAATAACAGGAAAGTCTCGGGAGTCAAAATCTCCACAGCTAAAGATTAAACTTTCTGGGCTGGGACTATGTATCACCTGCTGGTTCAAACTCCATTCCTGGAATGGCAATAATTATCATGTTAACTTCACATTTATTGAGCACTGATTGAGTGTTAGGCTCAGGGTTTTATATACATCACCTCATTTAATTCTCACCACAACTCTTTTAAAATAAACACTAATACTACACTCATTTTAAAGAAAAGAAAACTGTGCCTTAGACTACTTTACTCAATATCGAGTTAAGAAGTGGCAGGGTCCATATTTAAAAAGCCCAAGTCCAGATCACCTCAAGACCTGCGCTGATAATCTCTCTAATATTCTGCCTCTTCTTCCTTCTTACCGACTTACACATGGTGAACGCTTGTTCATTATTTTCTCAAAAAATGAAATAGACACTATAAATCAAATAATAGGAAGTTTACAAAAAGGGTATTTACAAATTGTGAACTAGCTTTAGGAAAAGACTGAACTTCAGTTCATTTACGTAGCCGTGTCTCAGCTTTTGCTATTTACGTGTTCTGGTCAGGCCTCGTTCTTGGTGTTTGGGGGCAGTGCACTAACTACCTCAGCTGGGTTTTTCCTGCCTGTTAAATATCCCCTGGACTGAGCACTCTCCTAGCTCCCAGCAAGTTCATTAGTTACCTGAAAATACCTACCTCATCTGTCATCAACACTCAAATGGCCTGCGGGATTTTTCATTTCCACTCCATTTTCCAGCCCTTTCTAGCATTTACCTCCCACATCTGGAATCAATCCTGACCAGAAGCAAAATGCTGAACGGTTGGGCTCCTCCCCAGGGCGGCCTTTTTTCCCAAGGAGTGACAAGAATATCTCGCGTATGAATTAGCCATTCTCTTCTAGAGGAAGCTTGCCGTGGCAGGCAGGCAGCTTTCATGCATTTTAATTTGCTCATTTACCCCCTTCGTCTACACTTGTTTAAGCAAAATATTTAGTTTAACATTTTCAGTCATTACAGTCTAAAAAAACACACATGTACTTTAAAACTAGATTTATTTGAGTTGCAAATTGTGAGAATCCTTTAAAAATACTCAGCTCATTATCCTCTTATCTGTCTCTGTAGAACAGATTTCAGATAGTCTCGGCAAACAGCGCTGACTTTCAAGGCTCCACCGCTGCCCACACCACCATTTCTGGCGTCTGATCCCCACTCGGGAGAGAAAAGAGAGCATCAGTTTGCCAATTACAATGAAGTCAATTATAGGATTTTGATTTTAAGCTATTTTTTCCCCTTTTCTAAGCAGCCTAGAGGCCAACATCATTGACTTCTACAATTGTTTTCAAGGGAAAATTTTCAGATGCTTGTGAAGGAAATATAGTTAACTTGAATTTTTCTTTTTCTTGGTGGGGACTGAACAGGAAAAGGTGACCTCAAGACACTAAACTCCAGATGTCTTTCTTCAGAAATCTTTTCAAGGAAAACAACCAAACAAACAAAAAACCCCTAAAACAAATGGTAATGAAAGCTGCTTTCTGATAGCCCCTAGGAAAATAGATGTATGCGTGTGGAAAAAGTCAATCTCTTGATTAAACCACATTATTTTAGTAATACAGCAATCTTGTCCTTAATTTTAAATAACCAATAGATCTAGTTCTAGAGGAAACAACACTAAGAAACATTCAAGATGTCCAATATATATCAAGATATGCCCTCAGCACGTGCAGGGAGATTATCTATGCTGATGAAGTGAAATATTACTATGGATAATAGAAAGTTACAAAACACAAGTGAAAAAAATATAGCGAGAGGCAATCATGAAGCTAGAAAAGCAATTTTCTATCAAGTCCATGATTTAAGATAGTGAGTCTAGGCATTTTGTTCTGCTTTCTTTAAGGTCAATAACTGAGCCAGAAAGAGGTTTCTAAGCTGAGTTAGCCGTGAGTGTTGGCGAAGGGTCTAACTTGTGCCAGTCACCGTGCTAAGTGCCTTCTCGACCGTGATGGCGTCCACTGCGCAGCCCCGCACATGCGCTAGGCACTAGCCTCCGTGGGAATTCGGACTTCGGACGAAAGACCAGGCCCCTCTCTTTCCTTTTCTTACACCACGGGGCAATGCAATGGGGAAAACGCTGAGAAAGCAAATCCAACCTCCGGATTGAAGGAACAAAAACAATATGAACAGTGAGCTCTTTGAAAAGAAAACTGCTTCCCTATGGTAGAAAATAGGGGGCAGGGGGCCCATGCAGGGAGCCCAGCAAGCAGGGAAGGTGGGCCCTGGGGAGTGTGATATTACACAGGAACATAATGGGGTTGACTGCATACTTGTCTAATTACTGGAGCTATTAAAATCTCTATAATTTAGATTCAGGCAAAAAAAAAAAAGGCTTATATAAATGCACACACATGCTCCTGATTGGATTTTATGAATCCACTCCTCGTGATTCTAAAGGCACACCACCCTGCTGTGTACATGTGGCTGCTAAACCTGCGTGACCTTCTATCCCCGGGCCTGCCCCTGCCTCCAGACTAGTGTACTCTGTTACTGTAATAAGCAGTTAGGTTAGATAAGGTGACGGGTGACGGGATCATCTGTGTTGAAGCCGAATTATAATGCCTCGGTCAAGGGATTTAATCTAAACCAAATGCTTTGGGATTCGGAAAGCTCCAGGAACAGAGAAAATGTAAGTTTTTTATTTGCCCAAGTTCAAACAGAGAGCAGACAGAGAGATTCCAGAAGCTCAGAGAGTGGTAGCAAAAAAAATGTTGTTTCTCCCGAGTTCAATCAAAGGAACAAGAGAGTGTACTCGGCATTCACCCCCCTGTTTTCTTTCTCCTCTGTGCACTTGCTTTCTTCTGGACACAAAGGAGGGTTATCACTCACTGCCAAACTGAACTTGATCAAACAAGTTCTTAGCACATAGTAGGTGCTCAAAAAAAACCTTCTTGTATGGACAGATGGAGTAGTTGTTACGTAAGGGGTTAGTGCTCATGCTTTCGGTGTCAGGCTTTATTCTGCCCCTTCTTCACTACGAGACCACCGGCAGATTATCAGACATCAGTGCCTCAGTTTTCAGATCTGCAAAATGGAGCTAGTAATACTTGTGAGGGCTAAGCAGTTTAGCGAATGTAAAGAACTAGCATGGCGCCTGATGTATAGCAGGTAGTTCCCCAGCCAACGCTCATTGCTTCCAGCACCTGAGCTCCTGGCTCCTGGGAGACACGACCCCTCCTGACAATCTGGTGGTGACAGAAGAGGTGGTGGCAGTGATGACAATATAGTTCTCCTGAGATAAATATAAACTCTGTAACATTTCTGAAGACATCTCAGCATTTCTCATACATTGCCTCTGTTAGAAGCTGGCATACCTAAACATTTACAGTTTTCTGCTGAATCAGTGTTTGCCAGTCTATATTCAAGACACAGATAGGCTAGGTGAATTTCCCAAGGTCACACAGCTTGATGATAACAGCAGACCTAAGTCCTTATTTACTAACTGCAAGTCCACTGCTCTCTTCCCCAAACTCCATCAAAGAATGCTTCCAAAGTAGCAAATTACAGTTGTTATTCTCTGCAAAATGGTATTTTTAAATCACCATTCATTTACTTATCCACTCAACAAACAGTTTTGACAACTATGTGCATTTGAAAAACGACTCGTCCAGCGGCTTTCTATCATTCATTCCTTTCTACCCAATTTCATTCCTTCATAGCATTTACCAATGGTTGTTTTCTTCCTGCTTAATTTGCTTCCCTTTTTGATGGACTGTGTTCTCACTAGGCTAGTAAGGTCCATGAGAACTAAGACTCTGTCTCGTTCAGCACTGTAGTCACTGCTCCCAGAGCAGTGCTGGCATAACACAGAAATTCCATAAATATACACTGCATGAATAAATGATGCCAGTTTCCTCTGAGTTTGGGGTACTCCTTGCTGCTCACATACTGATTAAACCAGAATCCTATAAATGCATGTTATCAATAGCCCTTTAAAATAATTTTGGCTAACTTTCAACTATAGCATTTGCCCCTCACCTCCGCTATTGAAGATCAGAAGGTCCCTTCTCCCAATTTACATGACTGTCGCATAATCCTTCCCCTGCTGGCCACAGGGAAGTTCTGAGATGTCTTAGGTTGTACCCATGAATGAAAGAAAGCTCATCATTTTGTTGCCTTAAGTCCCAGGGTGTGGTGGTCCTTCATTTCTGGTGACGGAGCAGTCTCCTTCTTCATTTCAGCTTTAAAATTCTATAACATAAAAAATATCTTATTTTGAATTATAAGTCTGTGATCCCTTTCTTTCCTCTACAGCAGTACATTTGTACTTACTTCTTCTACATCTTTTATATCTTCTTTTATGTCTGAGCTCATCTGCCTAATTTTGAAAACTATTCCTCTTTTCAGGTAAGAAGGAAATATGCTTTTCCATGCTTTAGCACATCTGAGGCTAAAAGCAAGTTTTAGGAGGTAGAAGGAAATATTATCCTCACGTCACAAAGAAGAAAGTAAGAAGCTCAGCCAGAGTGGAAAGAGCTCGTTGTTTGATATTTGACAAAGATTTAGTGAGCACCTACTGTGTTGCAGTCACTATGCTAGGCTCTGAAAAAAAGCAAAGAATAGAGAGCAGCTTTGTAGGGCACCGCTGGCTCCAGGTGCAGTGCCCTTCTCTTTTCTGAGAACTCTAGCAAGGACAGTAAAGTTAATCATAATCCAACATATTTTCATATAAAAGGGTTAAGAGTTTTAAGGAGGTTCCTAAACAATATCTTAGAAGGAGTTAAAAGGCATTTTAACATCATTTCTGGCTGATTGCACTGTATATTTTGACTAAGTTAACTGAAGTAGAGTTGTAACATGACTTGGAATAAAATAACCCAAGTATGTAAATGTTTGGAAGCACCACCATCTTATATAAGCGCATGAACAGAAGAGCAGTAGATAGAGCTGCGGGCTCCAACCCAAGATGCCTTGCTTCCCTGTGGACAAGTGGCAGTGACTTCGGGCAGGTTCTGGATAGCTGCGGTCACTCTTCTGCTGAGTTTCAGCCCCCAACTGCCAGGGCTGTCAGTGTTCCCTATTATTCTCCTGACAGACAAAAGGGAAACAGCATGTATTCCCTTCTGCCTGTAAGAGCAGGAAGTAAAATGGCTTTCTGATTGTAAGAAACGTCGACTTAATTAGCTTTTTCCTTCCAGGTAATAAGTGTTTTCTCTAAGGAATGCCCAATGTTAACAACACTGGTGAAGTTTATATTTCCTTATCTTTTCCCACTTAAGATCCATATATGCAAAAAAAAAAAAAATCACACTCAAAGATGATAAGAAATCTTCATGGTTTATTGTTTTTGAACATAAAAAGATAACATTACCACAGTGACAGTTAGAATTTGCATCTGCTGACATTTTGAAATCTTCCAGTAAGAGGTACTTCCTATGTCCTTCCAAACCATAAAGATTATGGAAAGCAGAAATATCTTCTCTTCTATCAGGAGTTCTTTGCTTGGAAGTTCACTAGTGTTTTTGGGGGGAGGCCTATGAACGCCATGAAATGGTATGAGAAAAACCATTTTGTATGTGCCTTTTGTAAGTTTATGGCTTTTCAAAAGACTCTCAAAGGAGCATATGAATCAAAACAGTATGAGAACTCCTCTACAGTAATCCATTGAGGTTTCGAATGCTGTCAATTCATTCATAAGTAATTTCACATAATTTTTGGATGTTTCTTCAAACTCGGCATTTGAGACAAAAATGTGTAATCATCAAAGATCTAATTTTTGGATGTTTCTTCAAACTCGGCATTTGAGACAAAAATGTGTAATCATCAAAGACCTATTTTTAAGAATACCAGTTGCCTAGTTTACACCATGACGTTTATTTCATTGGCCCAATATTGAGAAACGTTTCTGGCCTCTGAAAAGCAGAGGGGACTGTTCAACTATACCTCGATTTAATCTGACTCTGAGGATTGTAGTTCCCGAACAGCCGACTGAAATCAAATTCTCTAAAGCAGACCCTCTGTCTCCACTGCACTGCTGTGATTCTGGTGCTCAGCTTAGCGCGAGCGGGAGACGGCTGAGCTTGGTCTTCCTGTCACATTGCTCTGCGGTGGGGCTGCTGGGCCACATCGCTGAGTCCTCGTAGGCACAGCCCTGTCCCAAGTGAATGAAAATAAGAGTCTCTGTTGTCTAGGCAATTACCATCTAGTTGGGGAGACAAAACATGTGCTCCACACATATGCAATTTTTTTTTTTTTTCAAACAGGCCATACTACGGAATGGAAAAACTAGAGAATGTATACAGATTTTCATTAGAATACCAAATTGCTACGGCAAACTCTGCCCTTATGTCTTCTTATAAATTTATAATTTATAACCGATTTATCAGTGTTGGTAACGCTTCAAAATCTGGCCATGAAAAATCCAGTTATTTTGAAGGATAAAATTCTAGGACTAAATTTTTAAATAAACTGCACAGAATTCTTTTCTAGAAGTGGATTTCCTAAAATTTAGACTCTTTGGCAATCTAAATAATTGGGCTTTCCATCAGTCTTCTGTTTTCAAGTAGGCAAAGAAAGTTTTTTATCCTACAAGGGAGAGAGAGAAATATATGTATATATTATACATACACACACACACACATATATATACACACATTTATTTATATACACTCATATATACATATGAAGTACAGTAGAAGTTGATGTTTTAAAAATGTTTATCAGAATAGCTGCATTAAAACTTGATAAGGTTTGTAAAATTTACAGAGGCATCCCCTTCAAGGCCTGATGTGAGTTATGAAATCTAATTTTGTTTTCATAGCTCTGTGATAAAATTTTATCAGTGTTATAAAAGGGGCCTTTACTAAGACTGACCAGAAATCTGAACTATCTGGCCAGGCAATAAAAACACATTCCTTTGCTGCAAAGTGTCAGACCAGCAAGGTTTAACTGAAATTGATCGATAAGTCTTCCTTTCACAGTTGAGTGCATTCACTTTACCTCATAGGATAATAGTTTTTTTTAATGGTTTTTCCATTAATATCAGACTTCGGTGTTAGTAAGAAGCAAGAAAGACATAAAAGGGAGAGAGACATGCCATCAAGAAGGAACACTGCCATCTTTAATGGTAGAGCACTTGTGTTCGGATGAAGTGCTTATGTGAGTGAGAGTTGACTTATCTTACTGATTGTTATTGGTTGAATTGTACCTCCTCCAACAACAACAAAAAAAAATTCACATGTCAAAGTCCCAAAGCCCAGCATCTCAGACTGTTCTCATGTTTGGAAACAGAGCAATTGCAGATGTAATTATTTCAGATGAGGTCATACTGGAGTAGGTGATCCTCTAATCCAACACGACCGGGGAAATCCGAACACAGGCACACAGGGAGAATGTCACACGGAGATGAGGCAGAGATCGGGGTGGTGATTCTACAAGCCAAGGAACACCAGATTGTCTGCAAACTGCCAGAAGCTAGAACGGAGGCACGGAACAAATTCTTCCCTCATCCTTCAGAGGGAACCAACCCTGCTGGCATGTTGATCTTGGACTTCTAGCCTCCAGAACTGTGAGAAAATAAATTTCTGTTGTTTAAGGCACCCAGCATATGGTACTTTGTTAGGGCAGCCCTAGCAACTAACACACGGATGAATGCAGATTTGCGGTGAAGAAGTGAGACCCCGGACGGCTGGCTACGTCCCCACGAGCCAGGGAGGCTCCTCTCTCGTGCACACAGCAGTCCCCCCACCCCTACTCCGGGTTAGTCATCCAAATGTAATTCACTTTGCCTAACTTAGCTGTCATCAGGGAAATCTTCCAAGCAGGCAGTGACTAAACCACCGTAAAATTATTCCTTGAAGGTACCCACTGACTTTAGGTTTAGAACTGCTGATAACCATACCTGAAATTTCTACAGTCTTTGAGGTTAGGCAGATCTGGGTTCAAATATCAGCTCTGCCACTTATCAGCTGATGGCTTTGGCAAGATATTTCACCGCTTAGAAACTTAGTCCCCCCCCCCTTTTTTTTTGGTCTTTTTAGGTCCACACCCATGGCATATGTAGGCTCCCAGGCTAGGGGTCTAATCAGAGCTACAGCTGCTGGCCTACACCACAACCACAGCCAACACCAGATCCAAGCTGCATCTGTGACCTATACCACACTTCATGGCAATGCCAGATCCTTAACCCACTGAGCGAGGCCAGGGACTGAACCTGTGTGCTCATGGATGCTAGTCAGATTCATTTCTGCTGAGCCATGACAACCGGAACTCCAGTCTCCCCATTTTTAAACTGTTTATCCCATAGGTGGTTATTAGCATGGAATAAAACAGACAATAATGTGAAAGTCTAACAGGGTACCTGGCCTGTGTACACACTCTGACAGTGTTAGTGCCCTTCCCTTCCATGTTTATAATTGATCTCACTTGATCTTTATACCAACAGACTTGCCCAACAAATGCAGGAGGCAAGTCCTTCATCAGGCCTTTGACAATAAGCCCGGAGATCTTTCCCTGGGAGGAAGCACCTCCCATCCTTGGCCAACACTAAGCCGTGCTGCAACCTCCTCCGTCCTTCTGTCGCTATGGTGAGGTCTGGATTGCTGTTCTGAGGGTGAAGACGTAGGTCCTAGTACACATTTGAAAGTCTCTAAGGATAGGCTCCTTCCATCAGCTGGAATTCTGGCTGTCACAGCTCTCATTGCCCAATTGCATTGCGCTACTGAATCAAAATCAGACTTTTAAAGTTGGGTGGGCTTTAGAGATGGAAGAGTCTACTTTCCTTATGTTATAGAAGAGGAAGTAGCAGCTCAGATGAGACTCAGCCAGTTGGTATTGAGTTGAGTGGGCTTATAAACCAGAGTCTAATGTTCCTTCCAACTTATTGGGTCCCCTGGAGTCACAGGGTCAGCCCAGAAATGGAAGAACCAGAATAGATCCAGAGCATGTCAAATATTCTCAGAAAAAAACATGCCATTGAAGAGCAACGTGGCTTTAGCGGAATTGGGGCCCTTCCTAAGTCTAGGCCACTTGGACCCAAACAAAGTGAAAGTGGACTTCAAAATAGTGTTGGGACTACCATTCATTCAGTAAAGGCCGGGGGGAGGGTGCATCCGTGAGTGCTCTTTTGCACCTGCTTTGTGGTGGGGGTGAAGTTTGCTCATCTTAGCCCCCAGCACCTCTCGGCTCCTGGAGGAGCTCAAGGCAGTTTCAGAGCAGGCAGGGGGACTGAGGAACAGTGACTCTTGTTTGGAAATCTCCTGAATTGGCCGACTCCCATTTACCTGCTGTTTCTGGCAACAGAAATCAGTCTGGGTCACCTCTCTGCCACTGAGTAAATATGTTGAAAATTATTACTATTTCAGACAAATGTTTAACTATTCTCAGATTATCCATGACACCACAGGCCAAAGTCACAACAGTCTAACCTGAGAGTGAGTTTACTTTACTTTGTGATTTATGGAATAAGAATTTGGGGCGCTCTGTGGGACTAATTTAATACGAAACATTCAGATGTCTGTCTTATAATGTCATTCATCTTTCCTTAGCCTGCCTTCACCAGGGGGCATGTGGTTCAGAGAGCAGGCTCTCCCTTCTCAGCCACAAATCATCACACTTGTGCATGGGGGTGACACGTCTTCCCTTCCAAGACAGGCTGCCTGCGGCAGAGTCAGGCGAGCAGTTAAGGGTCCACTGGGGCACTGACAGAAGAGTGTTTTCCACTCTATCAGGCCTTAGGAGTGTTTTGGAAGTTGCAGTGGGCAAAGAAGACACCATAATCGACACTTCTTTGGCTTGCCTGTGATAACGGATATAAAGTCGTTCCGTACTGGCTTATCAAGCACAAGACATTTAACAAGCCTAAGAAGGTTATATGATATTCCATGGATCGATGTGACAATGTGTGTCTTTCCTCGGATTGTTATAACAAAGTATTACAGGCTTATAAACAACAGGAATGTATTTCTCACAGGTCTGGATCCTGGAAGTTTGCGATCAGGGTGCCAGCAGTATCAGGCTCTGGTGAGAACTGCGAAAGACTGCTGATCCTCGTTACATCCTCTCATGGCAGAGAGCAGAGCAAAGACAGAAGGTCTCTCATGACTCTTGTAAGGGCACTAATTACACTCTGAGGGCTCCATTCTTACACTCTCACCTATTTCTAATTACCTCCTAAAGACCCCCACCTCCTAATATCATATCAAGGCATAGGATTTCGACATACAGATTTGGGGAGGACACAAATATTCAGTCCATAACAATGTCTGTGAAGAGAAGAAAGTTCTACAAAAAGGTAAACTCTGCTTCAATGCTTCTATTAAAAAGCAGGTACCTTTTTAAACCTACCAGTTACCCTAAACCTTACATTCGTTCAATAAATACCCATTAATGCCTACTACATAGTAGGGAATATTCAGGCACTGGAAATACAGGTGTGAACAAGTCTGGCTTTACTTTCAAGGAGTTTACAGACCAGTGAGAGAAAGTTAAGCAAGAGGGGCAGGGGAAGTACACGGAAGGCAGTTCTCAACAGAGTTGGGAGTGGGGACGGGTCAGGGACAAGCCCCAGAAAGCTATAGGGGGAGAATGTGAAAAGGTAAGGAGTAAGAGAACACGGGATTTGGGGGAACTAAGGAATGTTCAGGATGCGTGGAGTGCAGATTTCTGTAAGCCAAGGGGTGAGAACACTGAGACTTCGAGGTGAGGGGAGAACAGTCCCAAAGGCATAGGGTTCCTTGAGGGGGAGTGTAGTCTTCATTTAGATGACAATCAGGGGCCACTGAACGTTTTTAAGCAAGAGAGTGACATGATTTGATTTCATTCTAGAAAGATCATTCTGGCTACTACTTAAAGAATTGAGGAGGAGCAAGGCTGGGAGTGTACAATGACGGGCTGGAAAACCATCAGTATAATTCATGGGAGCAATGGCAGTAGCCTGAAGTAAGAGAGCATCAGTAAGTAACTCTGAAGTTCTTAAAAATCCCACAGATGAATCCCATGTTTTCATAATAGCAATTTTAAGTTGCTGAAATGAAAACTGACCATTACTGTCATTTCCTGACTGAGGCAGAGTGTTGTTGACACTGTCTTTTGCCGTTTCTGAGTTCGCCCCACTGCTGCTGAGAAACCCTCCCAGGAAGCTTCTTAAACCCACAGCTTTAGTCCAATATACGGGCGGGGCCCATATCAACTTTATCATGGGAACTGGGCATTATCTAACAGAACACTACTCCGTGGCTGTCCTGGAGCATAACTAGGACCGACAACTCAAACACTGCCGTTGTTAGCTGGGCTGGCCTCACAGAGTGGAGGGAGGAGGAGAGATGGTATTAAAAATCCAGATCCACAATGAAATTCAGCCTTTCCCCTAAAAGGACAAAGAAAAAAAGTTTGGAGTTCCAGTCATGGCTCAGTGGAAAAGAATCTGACTGGCATCCATGAGGACGCAGGTGCGATCCCTGGCCTCGCTTAGTGGGTTAAGGATCCGGCATTGCCATGAGCTGTGGGGTAGGTCACAGATGTGGCTTGGATCTGGTGTTGCTGTGGCTGTGGCACAGCCAGCAGCTGTAGCTCTAATTGGACCCCTAGCCTGGGAATCTCCATGTGCCGTGGGTGTGGCCTTAAAAAGACCAAAAAAAAAGAGGGGGGGAGAAATTCACCTTTCAAAATGACTTCATTAAACAAGAGGCAAGGAAAAGTCTGTTAAAAAGGGTTTGACATTCTGAATTGATTTGTAACAACTCCCTGGATGCCAGAATGCCTTAAGTTTTGCTAGAATCTGCTTCCTCAGACAGACTTGCTTGTATTCAGAAGGATAACTTAAGAGTCCAACTAGCATCCATCCTGATATTGTAAACAAGGTCACAGATTCCAGCCTCAAGGTCATTTTGCTTGTAGAGCAAAGACCATCAAAGTTACACCATCAAAACTAGCTTTGAGGAGTTCCCGTTGTGGCGCAGTGGTTAA
>PVHT021183666.1:18152830-18198904 GCA_004024745.2 Catagonus wagneri | reverse complement strand
TGAAGCAGAGAGGCCAAGAGAAGGCGAGTAAGCAACTAGGGCTGGAGCAGGAGAGCTCGGGTAGAAGCAGAAAATTCACAGAAGCAAGGAGCACAGAGAAATGGGGAAGTCAAGAGCAGGAATGGCAGAACTAGTAGTCATTTGGACAAAGTCAGGCTGTGCATCTGGAACAGAGATCACCAAGGAGCCTGTGTGCTGGGCTCCCCAGTGCTTTCCCCCTTCCTTGTTAATCTTCCTAACAAACTTGCACCACCGGAGGTAAATCCATTATGTCTCTATAACTTATAATCTGAGTGAGCTTGATGTAATATACAATGTCTAGTCCAACTTTCATGTTAGTTCCCTTTAATGGCTTCCCACTGCACTTAAAAGAGAAAAACCAAAACTCCTTAGCTTGACCTCCACAATCTGGCTGCCTCCACCCCTCTCACCTCATCTCACACCTGTTACCTCAACATTCTGGGCCTCGGTGCTCTCTGAGTAGCCACACACCTGCCGCACTCACCTGTGAGTGAGTGCCTGGAGAGAAAGAGAGACAGGAATTCATTCTTTGAAAAGCTCATTTTCTTTATAGTTTCTGTCTTCTAAGGAAAGTGTCTGTCTCCCAACCTATATGGATTTCATTTAAGGGGAAAGAGAACTACCTTGAAAATTAATTTTTCTAAGACCACTTGTTATGAAATAATAGTCCATGGAATTTCACACTCTTAGATGAGCCTTCTAGGGATGTGGGTGGTTCAGGCTTCCATTAACTAGACTTAGGGCAAAGAGAACAGAGAGGCTCAGTCTCCTCCGGCCCTGTGCAGCTCTTTCATTGGAGAAAGGGTCACTTTGGCAAATAGGACTCCTGTCTCTGTTCCAAAACCCTCACTCTTTGTACAGATAAAAATGCATTAAGAAAACTCCAGGAAGCTGGCTGTTTCCGCACCCTCAAAATTACTCTGCTCCTTGATATATGTACCATAGCCCTGACATTATTCCTCTGACCTTTAAAATAGCAAGATTTTATCAGCCCTGCAGGCAGCTTAATTAACATGGGAAGCTTTAGTACCTCAAACTCACTTGCTTCACCTCCAATGTCTAGGTCCTGGTTACAATCTCTGAGTGGTGAGTTCCTACTCAAGAACATTTTCATTATTTCTCAAGGAAACATGTGAGGACATTTAGACTCAAACCCTCACACAGGCAGCAAGTGCTTCTTTGCCCTCATGCCCTTGAACACGAAGGTAAAGGTGGCCAGAATGTTCTTAGAAATGGTATTTAGCACTTGAACCATGCCCCTGACAGGCACAGAACCCTCAGCCGAGTTTCTCAGAGTTTCTCCGTGTATGGTCAGCTACCACCCTCCGTCTGGGGGCTTGTTACATGCAGACTCCCTGTCCCATCTCAGGCATTGAGCCTGGGACTGTATATTTTATCAAGCTCCCCAGATGACTCTTGTGCTCATGAAACTTTGAGAATCACATTAAGCAAAGGAAGACTGAGGAGAGAAGACCCAAAGGCAAAGAGGGAGAACAGAAAAGATGGAAAGAGTGGTGGAAATGAAAACAGAGGTAGAATCAAACCTTATGCTTGATGGGCTCTAACCCTAGCAGTTCTGAAAGCTTCCCTGCTCTTCTCCATGCCTCTCCAGCACAGTCTGCTGGATAATTTCAGGAGAGTGTGCTTTGGGCGATTTCCTTTAAAACACAGCTGCTGGTGGTGGCATCTAGACATTGGCCTCGCAACTGTCCCAGCTGGTCTGACAGAACTTATGTTCTTGGGCAACAGCACTTGGGGTTTAAACCCTAAGGTCAAAACTTCTAGGACTGATAAGTCAGGACCTAATCAATCCAGTAGTTGACTGAACTATCTACCCCTAAACCAGCACAGCACAGAAATACAGCAGACAATGAACGATAACACACCCAATTCAGAATCACCACTTTACTGTCATATAAATATAATTTCCTGTCTCCTTTCGTCCTCCCTCCCCCAAGCTAGTTGCACTATGGGCATAAGCACTTCCTCTCTCCTCATATATTTCTATTTGCACATATGGTACAGGGTGACAGCCTATTGATAGTAGTTTCATATTACAGACTCACAGGATTAGGAAATACTACAGCTGGCAGCAGGCACCCACTCAATATCCACTGTAACTCGGTCTGTCCATTTTCTTTCACGAGCGCTTGCCAGAGTGGTCTTGGCTTTGCATTTGTTGATCCTGCTTTGCATTTGCTTATGGCCAAGCAGTCCCAAACCAGACTGTTTATGCAGAATTCTAGTTTATTTCATTGAGAGCAAAACTGTTGTTCTCTCTTTCTGCTTAACTTAGCCTTAGGAGGGCTTGAGATCTGCTCAGAGGCAGGAGGGAACTGGAGCCACTGATTTAATAAAACCCATTGAGGATCATCGTTGGGTCCAAATTTCATTTAACTGAGGGCATTTGCATTTTATTTTGTGATGGTCTAGAATAATCCAGACCTGTGGGTTTTGATTGCTCCCTTCCCAATGATGCCAGGGAAAAAAACTGCTGCCTTGGTGAATTACAAATCTCAATGACACTCAGCAGCACACCTGGGCTGTTAATAAAGGTTAGCTCACAAATGCTACAGCAGCCACCAGCCACAATTCCTAAGTGACTCTTGCGAAAGAAAACAAATTTATCTCTACCTTTTTGTGGTTGTTACTTGCTTGTTTGTTGCTTTGTTTTCTGATCCACACACAAAAAAAATACTTACTCATTATGAACAATCAAGGACAAAATGGAAATTCAAGGTTATCATTCCATAAAACCATATTTGGATTTTGAATCATTTCCAATGTGTCCCATTTTATTAAGCACTCAGATAAAATGTTTCTTATTCATAAATGTTGTTATAATCTCAGAATGTTTGTCAAACTTTCAGGTATATTGCTTTAGTTTGCTTAGAAACACGTAACTTCACCCCAACACTTAATCAGGCAACAAAAGCTAGAGGTGGGGTAGAAACATCCAGAAAATTCCTTCTCCTGAAGACAATCGCAAATGCTGGTACGCTGTTGATTAACATCTGGATCAACTTAAGGGTGTTTGCAAACCAGCAGGAAATAAATTTCTGGAGAAGGCCACAGACTTGAGGATAGTTGCTTTACCATTTAATAATAAATGGTTCCCACTTGATAGGAATATATTGAAATGTGGTGTGTGTGTGTGTGTATATATATTTGATAAACATGTCCCCAAAGGAAATTACTGGAATTATTAAAATCCTCAGAGGGCTGAACAGAATTGCAAAAGTCTTATCCCATAGTCCTTGCTGAAGGTGGAGTAACTGCTCCCCAGTCCACCTTCCAGCCAACCAAAGAGGAAGGTCAATAATAAGGAAAGAGCAGGGCTGTTCTTAGTCTAAGTTAAAAGTGGCTATGAGCTGCCAAGACATCCTGGGCAAGCCGTCGTCGACAAAGTAAGTGTCGCTGCTTGCTGGTAAAATGTGATGTGTTGATGACTGTTATATTACATCTAAAATCCCATTTACTAGTAATAGGAAAGTTCAGTTAAGAGTTTTGCCGTATGTCTCCTGGTGCTTGATACAATGTTGTGTGATATTACCAATTTTCGCTTCAGACGTGTTCACAGGCAACAGTGAAGACTTCACAAGAATGTGCACATTCGATCCATGGTGAAATTATGCCATTTTCATAGCGAATCAACATTTCCTTGGCAGCAAAATGATAGGTACTTTTGCACCTGGAGAAATGCCTTTGTTTTCAAGGAGTTTTGAAAAAAAAATAACAAGTTCTATGTCTATGGGGACTGTAATCCAGTCATTGTAAGAAGAGGCCCAGCAGGTAAGAATCTTACCGACCCACTTTCTGATCTGGAGCATATTCCTTAACCCTTCTTGTTAAACAAAAGGACAAGCAAAGTGGGCATCACATGCAATCTTTTTCTCATACATATCACAAAGCTGTTCTGGAAAGCCTTCGTATCTAACATGGCACAACACATAGAGAAGATGTCTGCGAAAGGGCAAATTGCTGTGGATGTGTATAACGTCAAATTTCACCTCAGTGTGCTCTGCTTTTAGTGGTGTCAGAGGCAGCCAGAATTTATTCATGCAGCCCTACTGATTTGCAGACTGGGAGTAAATACCAGGCCTTTTGTGGCGATTACCACGAGCCCCCTTCAGCAGAAATGATCTACTGCCTTCCTGCATCACATTAAATCGGTGGATTGAGGAGTGAGCCCAGCTGAGCCATTCTGTACACACCTAGCCAGGTTGCAATTTATATGCAGGCAGAGATATGAGTGGCTTTCAGAGGAAGGGAGAGAAGAGCATGTCTCTGCAAATTTTCCACCAGAACCAGAAATCAAACTGATTTGTCGTGCCTATTTTGTAAAAAAAATAATTCTTCATCACAAAAAGAAATTAAAAGCTATGTTCTTCTCTTCCTGTAGGATTGAGATGTAAGATTGCTAAGGCTCTTTCTTGATTCCTTAAGAAAAATTCTTATATATGAATTTTCTTTCAAATAGTGCATAGATCCTTTCCCTGAGTTTCTATGTTGAAGACACCATCTATCACTTCTGGCTACTGAGCTTATATCAGGAATTATCCTGTGAACAGCTCCTAGCTGTGCCCCATAAGGAATCTTGCACAGTTACCACAGGCCAGACTGAAGGGAAGTGGGAGGAGCAAGACAATTCATGTGGTTTGGTGGCCATAGCCATTTCATTTTCATTTAGTAAATGTAGAATTTTGGAATGGAGGTTTGGAAAATATGGTGGTTGAGTCAGAAAAATGTCAGTTTGAGCCAAATTTAGCATTAGGTGTCAAAGAGTCTTTTTTCAGTATCAAATTATATAGGTATATAGTTGTATATATTTATTACATATGTGTATAATATATAATAAATATATAACTAATATAAATTACATATTATATATAAATACATATACTACCTGACCCCATTAAATTTTATATATACATATACATTAGTTATTGAAGTCTATTTTATTATCAAATAATATATAGTATAATAATGAAAAAGTATATACGATCCTATATACTACTTGACCCCACTAAATTATTTTTCAATAATAACAAGTAGTTTCCTTTTTTTTTCCTGGAAGAAAGTACAGCTAGGATAGCTATCTTACTGGCATTGCTTTGTCTAGTTTCATTGCCTTTCCAAGATTTGAGACATCAAATAACACTCTATGTAAAATGCAGAGCAGGAGTTCCTGTTGTGGCTCAGCAATAACAAACCCAACCATATCCATGAGGATACAGGTTTGATCCCTGGCCTCACTCAGTGGGTTAAGGATCTGGCGTTGCTGAGAGCTGTGCTGTAGGTCGCAGATAGGGCTTGGTTCCTGCAATGCTGTGGCTGTGGTGTAGGCCAGCAGATGCATCTCCTATTTGACCCCTAGCCTGGGAACTTCCATATGCCACAGGTGCGGCCCTAAAACGCAAAAATAAATAAATAAATAAAATGCAGAGCACGTAACTATTAAAAGAGATTGCATCAAATTAAAAATGATGACTAAGCATCATATCATAGTAAGTATATGAATACACCCACGGAGGCTGCCCCAGTGAAATGCAGCTTAAACTATGATGACTGTGATAGGAATTCACTGTGGAGAGGTACCAGAGATTGCAGCTTTGCGGATGGCGACAACACAACATCTGCGGCTTGAGGGCCCTGCTGCCTGAGGATTCTGGCATAATTTGCTCTGACCTCCACCAGTTGCTTTAACTCTGTTAAAAAAAAAATTATTTGAGAAAGAAGTCAGTGTATTTATAGAAAATAATTAAAATTTCAGGATGATGAAAAACTCGAAGATCCCTTAGAAATCCTCAACTCCCACGCTGGCCTCCCTCATTACACACTTGACTTGCTTATCACATCAGATATGTGTTAACATTCTTTGAATTTCTACAGAATGGCAGTTGCTAGAGAGGGCGTCCTTCCAAGCTTTTTATAAAGCCCGAGTTGGAAGCTAACCTAGGAGTGATCTAAAAATTGAACCCACTGAAAAGATGGTAAACACAGCCTTGAGAACAGTGTTAGGATTTGATGACAAATGGCATAAAGCACTCTTTTAATTTTGTTGGGGGTTTGTGTGAAAGAAACCATTCTAACAGTGTCTGATTTGTTTTGCCAAAATAAATCCATTTTTCAAAGACCCATTGTGATTCTTTGATGACTAACTTTCACATGTTAAATGTTTTTACATTGTAGCACAAAAATAAGTTCTTACAGGGTGTTTAATTTTGAAACTCCCAAGCTACCTTATTTTCTACTACATAGTTAAGCCGGCAGGTTACAGAAAAATTGCAAGTGGAATGATTAATTAAATGTCCCTTTGTATAAGTACACACACACACACACACGTATGTATGTACATATACATACATATACATACATACATATATATATATATATACACACACACACTAGTAACATTTCTCTTTTTCCTTTTTTAACGCATTCTGAATATTTAGATTTTTACTAAATGATTATTTTTCACTTAACTATTTCAGGAAAAACAGTAAGATGGCAACACATATGGTAAAATAATTTTCTAAAGAGCAACCATATTAGACTCTCTGCTACAGACGTATTTTCTAGAACATATATCACCCACTAAAAAGAACTTAGACAACTAGAGGGAACCATTAACACACTTCCAACATGAAGGTAAATACGGGGACCTATTTTCAGAAGAAAAGAAACAACCCTTTCACACCATAGTAACCCACGTGGTTAAAGAACTGAAGATGTAAAAATGAAAGTTTGTCTATATAGCCTTGTCAAAGGTTCACAGAGCTAACACAGGAGAATAATATTTGCATTTCCAGTTTCCTCTCTTCCTTTCACAGTTTTTATTGGTAACAAGCTTGTTTCTGGGAAGGAGGCCTACATTTCTCTCTGAGTTTTGGATACACTTTTGGCTAGGTTGCCTGAAGCATACTTAGCTTTATTTATAAGAAAGCCCCAAAGAACACAGTGAGGCCAGGAGGGTGGGGTACAGGCAACAGAAGGCCATCCCAAGAGTATGAAAGATTTAGCATAAATAATGAAGGGACAGGGAAAGTACCTTCCACTGCACCACTGTTTTGCTTACTATTCAATTATTTCAAGTGTGTTCATACACTTAATTAGATCAAAAACTCAGGGAAGAAACCATGGTTTATAATTTCTTTTATAGGCTATGCACTTTGGGAACACAGAAAGCTGTCAGCTGATACTTATTGATGATAAGAACCCCAGTTTTGGTGTGTTCTTCTAAGTAATCACATAGTGAGGGTCACCAAGATCCGGGGTGAGGGATGATGGTGAAGAGGGGGACAATCGAATATAGGAAATACAAAGACTGGTGCCTCTTCCTTGGTGTAGGATGGTGCTGGCGGAACATATGTATCATCCTCAGAATAGTGCTAGTCATTCCAATAAATCCTTGTCTTCCCATTTCTTAGTTTTCATTCCTATACTTTTGTCCCATCCAGGCTAAATGTAAAGATATGATTGCAGCTGTTTTAAAGGTTTTGGTTTATATGCCTTATTTACAACATAGTAGTAATTTATGGTAACTTTTAAAAGAAATTAAAAGTTAGTTATTTTAGGTCTCCTAGGTCTTCCTAATTGTTTAATTTCTTTTAAAATGATACCATTGTGGAGCTTCCATCGTGGCTCGGTGGGTTAGGAACCTGACACCGGCTCCATGAGAAGGCGGGTTCAACCCCTGGCCCCACTCAGTGGGTTAAGAAACTGGCGTTGCCGCAAGCTGTGGTATAGCTCGGATCTGGTGTTGCTGTGGCTGTGGTGTAGGCTGGCAGCTGCAGCTCCAATTCGACCCCTAGCCTGGGAACATCCATATGCTGCAGGTGTGGCTATAAAAAAAAATAATAAAATAAAATGATACCAATGTTCTTCCGAATATCCTGAAAACTATGTCTTTGCTAATATATACCTACATCAAAAAGAGATTTGAAATTCCTCAGGATATATAGGATAAAGGACAAGAACTGATTTAATAACATATGCACATTCTCTTCTATTTCTAGCATTTATCAAAGAAAATTATCAAAGAACAGATAAGATAATGATAAGCATATATTTACTTACTACTAAAAATATAAATTTGCAAATTGTATAGTTGCTATTAATGAAACTTGCTTTAAATAACTTGAAAGTTAGGAAGTCAAGGTAGGAACCCTCACTTTCCTCAGGGTTCACGCTACAAGAAGGCACACCTTCAGAGAGGCCCTTTAGCACTTCTGCAAATAAACCCCTTGGATAAAATTCAAGACTAACAGAACTTTGATTGAATTCTTTAGAGCAAACAGCTGTCAACAGTGAGGTTCCAGCAAATAAATACATGAACTTAACTTTACTAACATGGAGTAGAAAAGTGTAGAGGAGGATAATTATTAAAAATCATCATGAGGAGATATAAAAACTCAGTTAACAGCTCTGTGAAGAAACAAGTGAAGTCTTTGAAGAAACAAGTGAATTCTTCAAAAACCTGATGGAAAAAAACTGTCACCCATACCCTTTTGGGTAATAAAGCCATGTCCTGTGGTTACACAGACGACCATGTCTCGTTCTATGTCGTCCCACGAGTGAATCGGCTTGCCCTCAGGGGTGTAGAGTGTTCTGGCTGGGTGGGCCAGTCTGAGACAAGAGGAGCAGTCATCCAGCAGCTGAAACACAAAGGGACAGACATACCGGGGTGTTGAATGTCACAACATAATTATTATAGAATCTCTTAAGAGAACCATTACACTGATTTGAATATTCATTTTACTTATAATTGGTAGAAAGGGGTGTAGAAGGAGATCAGAAGAAGGGCTTACAAATGTTCCCTAATGTGGTTAAGCAGTGAGGGACTTCAGCTCTTGTCACTGGATTTGTCCTTGTGGTTTTGTATTTTTCCATATGAAGAGACTTCTTGCTGTTTAAAAAAATGCCTAAATATGAAAGATCCTGGCTTGAAGAATCTAGAATTGTCAGAATAGCTCATTTTTTTTTTTTTTTTTTTCAATGAGCAAGGAGCTAGAGGAACAAAACACTGGTCTGGGCTTTGGCCTTTGTCTGACCTCAGACAAGTCAGGCAACTTTCCCATGAAAGAGTTTCTTCAACTATAAAATCAAAGGTTTGCTCTAACACCTCTGACACTATGATCCTATGATCAAAAGCCGTTTTTTTTTTTTTTTTTAAATGGTATATTAAAAAAACTATTTGTAGGGGCCTAATTCAATTTCTCTCAAATTTCTTTGAAATATTCATAAAAATACATGTGCAGATACGAAACGTCGATGGTACTAAAAAGATTAGTCAACCTGTTGCTAGACCCCTAAAGGTGGTTCCATTAGTGTGAATTAACACTTTAAGACAAAATAATACAAGCAAGCAGGAGGAAAGAGGTGTCCACAAATCTGACTGTATGACTTTTACCGACCACACAGGCCTCACACCTGTGTGTAAGGATGAAGGAAAGGAGCCAGGCTCACAGGAGCCTCAAGTCACCTCCAGTACTTCCTTTCATAGATTGAATTAGGGGCTACAACTCACAACAAGGCAGCCTGGCAAGAGGAAGAACTGGGCACATAATGACATCTTGCATCTGGAAAATGAATAAATAATATGAAGGAAAGCAAGAGACAGTGCAATTTTCACCCTTATTTTGAGTAAAGGATTAATGCTTGGATATTTGAAATTATGTACAAATACATTTCCATCTGAAAAGTGGGATAGTCAGAGAAGAGCAGTGGGAGAATGGACTTAAGTGCTGTCCTACACCCCTTGCTAAACAGCAACCAATAGCAATTTGATTCTGATTTCAGATACAGGGGATGATCCTGACAGCTCCAAGTCAAAATTTAGGGTAATGAAAGAGAACGAATTTTTTTGTCAAGACATCTCTCCTTGTACAAGGAGATATAAATAGAAAAATGAACATCCCCAACAATATGGCTTATAAAAATATTAATATTTTACAACATAAAAAGGTGTCTGTACAGAAGGCGAAGATTTAGAAAAAGACTGAAAAAGACTTATATCACAAATACATTCTAGAGAATATCTGCTTTTGTTCCCCCCAAGTTTGATAAAATATGACTTCCATACAAACACACACACACATAAACACAAATGAGATGCCAGCAGCTTAAAGGAAAGGAGCAGTGCAGATGCAGGCAGAGACTGTGATGGCGATGATGATGATGATGGTACAATAATAGCAGTTAAATTTTTTTGGCATATTTCTATGAGCTAGAAACTTTTCTAAAAGTTTCTAAGGACAACTTAATTTTATCCTATGAAATAATTATTATACTCCTTGTGTGGTTGAAAATGGAGAACAGAGAGGTTAAATATCACAGCTAAGGTCACACAGCTGGCAAGAGCAGAAATATAGTTTTAAATTGGGATGAATAGAGAGCCAAATGAGAAGGTAAGGAAATAAAAGACTCAATAGTAGAATTAAGCTGTCTGAAAAGCAGGAAAAAGAGTCAATATTGTAGAAAATAAAATCAGTATTAGGAGTTTAGAGAAATCTTATAGAATATTGGGAAAGGATAAGACAAAATTTATGAGACAAGTTAAACATATGGAGTGTCAAAATATCAGATATAGATTACTGATGTTACTAGAGAAGAATCCAGAAAAAATTAAACTTACGCAATTACCAAAAAAATAGAAAAAAACTTCCCTATTTTAAGCAATGACTTATATCTTTAAATCAAATAGGCTAACCCAGGATAAGCTAAGTTAATGAAAAAATGACGAGCATTTAAATATAACTGGGCAAAAAGTATGAATTTCAGACATGGGGGAAAATTCAATTATGTTAGACCATTATTGTTTTCTGCAACAATGAATGCCACAGAAAATGGAGTAAAATCTATGAAGATTTTAGGGGAAAAGTTTTCAATATAAGCATTCACGTCCAGCTAAATTATTACTTTTGGTTACAGGAAATAAAATATATCCTTATGTATACAAAAATTCAGAAAATATATCACCAACATGCATTTCAGATTATTAAAAAATGAATCAAATTCCTTCACCACTGGAAAGTCATAATATAAAAAGACTAATATTAAGCAGTAAGACCACTAGAACATGATATAACTGCTATAAAAATGGTCACAAAATAAATCAATTTGAGTTGAAAATAAACTTTCATAGAGAAAAGAATAAAGTAAAAATCTAAAACGTCACCAAAAAGAGACATGGGCAAGGAAAGGAAAAAAACCAAAGCATTCCAATTTTCTAGTTATTTACAAGGGAAAAACATGCTATCTCTTCTTTTTTTCCTTTGTTAACAATATTTACTTTTATGATTATAATCAATGCAATAAAACATAAAATCAGAATAAGACAATCAGTTTTTCTAAAGGAGTAGGCAAAATCATTAGCATGTGAGCTTAATATGATTTGATTATAATAAAATTTATATGAACAGAATGAGAAGTTAATAACAAAAAGAACATTGATTAATAAAAAAGGAAAAATGTGAGACCCTTATAAAAAAACATAAAATTTTACTGAAGGACAAAAAAATTTATATGTATATAAAACAGTGCCACAGAATTCAATATGGCTGCAAAGATTGAATATTGTAAAAGGTGTTGATTCTTATGAACGTAAATGACAGCCTAACAAAACTACAGTCAAAAACCCTATCAGATGATTTGGGGGTGTTGAAATGTAATTCCAGAATTCATCTATGAAAGTCAACAGGCAAGGATATTCAAGTTAAGCCTGAAAACAGAGTGTAACAATAGGCAACTCCTATCAGATATTAAAATATATTTTAAAAGCTATGGTAATTCTAAAAGTTCTTAGATAGCTAAAAGCATAAGCTTATAAAATTTTAGTATATTATAGAGTTTGTATTCCAATTCAGTGGAGAGAACAAAAAAAGATTATTCAGTAAATACGGCTGAGGCAACGATTTTAAGCCAACAAAACAAAGCAGAGAAAATAGCTTCACTCAAATTTTACAGCAGAAGGAAGTTTCACACAATTTAAAAAGTAAAAGGGAAAAACACAATTATACAAAAATCTTGAGAAAAATCAGATGAATCTTTGTATGACTTAAGGATAGTAAAAATACCATTGGAACATGAAAAGCAAAGAACGTACTTTTTAAATATATTAATTTCTGTACATTTATCTCCTAGACACAATGGCAAATTTGAAATTTGTTGTAGTAAATCTGACAAAAGTCACATGTAGTAGGCTGGCTACTTTCAAAAAGAAAATTCATTTTCAGTGTGAAAAATAACAACAGAAAAACTGCAAAGTATTTAACAGGAATTCACAGATTACTAATAAATGGTGAAATATAGCAAAACAAATCAAAATCACTTTTACAAGTAATTAAAGACATATAAATTAAAACATGGATATAACATTCTCTCTTGTCAACCTGCAAATGCATGTTTCGAAGAGACCGCAATTAGCATTGTTGATAGCTCCTGAAAATAGCAGCGTGTGGGGACTTTCATTCACTACCTGAGGGAACATTAATTCCTGAAATATTCCCAGAAAGCAGTCTGACAATAGCTATCAAAATTCTCAAGCATATTTACATAATTTGACCTAGCAATACTTCTAAGAATTTATTTGAAGAAATATGTTCATTGGATCATGATTTATGACAGCAAAATATTAAAAACAATCTAAAGAAGAAACCGTAGAAAACTGAATGAGTAAGTAATAAACCCATCCATTTAATAGAAGATTATGATGCCAGTGAAAATAAGGTTTTGTTAAAGAATGTTAAATTAGATGGGGAAAAAGTCACAGTAGTTTGTTCGCGGAATAATTCAGGTTGCAAAATTATATATACCACATGATCTACTATGATCACAAAGGCAAACAAGTATATAAACAACTGTGTATAAACCAATAGGACTGTATCTACTAAAATTATAATAACTGGTTATTTATGGGTGATAGAATTTTCGTTTCCTTTTTGGTACTTTTTTTCTAATTTTAGTACAACGTCTGTGTATTGTTTCATGATTAGAAAACAGAACAAATGCTATTCAAATAAACAAAAATTCATAGTGATTACCATAGATTCATATGGTTTCATATGGTTTTGCAATTTTTCTAAGTTTTCTGTAACAGTTGCTGTCTTAGTCTGCTTGGGCTGCCAAAACAAATACCTTAGACTGAGTGGCTTAAACAACAGAAATTTATTTCTCATAGTTCTGGAGGCTGGCAAGTCGAGATCAAGGTGAGGTTTGATTTGGTTTCTGGGGAGAGCTCCTCCTGGCTTACTGACAGCTGCCTTCTTGTGTCTTCATAGGATGGGAGAAGAGAGAAACATTTCTCTTTTCCTCTTCTTATAAACCCACAATTTTTATCAGGTTCGAGGCCCACCCTTAGGTCATCATTTAATCTTAATTACCTCCTAAAAGCCCTGTTTCCAAATACAATCACATTGGGAGTTAGGACTTTAACATAAGAATGGGTGCGGGAGGGGGGGCATAATTCAGTTCATAGTGTTTTCTTTTCTTTCTTTCTTTTTTTCTGCTCCAAGGCAACGAAAGTGTATGATAGCTGAGTTTCTATCTGGACTGGGAGCAGGGGGGAGCCATCCTAGAAATATGTAGATAGGTCTCTGGGAGAAACCCCTGTAGCTTGAAAAGATAGCTCTTATATTTCCCCCTACTTTATTCCTAAAATGTCACTAGTCCACAGACATTGTGACATACTGTGTTTCCTGTTTAGAATCAGAAAAATGAATTTTATTTAATAAAAACATATACTAAATACAAAATATGAATTAAATCTATAGCTATTTTACTTGGTTTTCACAAAGATCTATTTATATGAAACACTGCTAAAATACAAAAATAAGATACAAAAATATTTTAAACATAAATTTGAAAAAAGGCATTTTCAGTACAACTAATTTCTAAAATATCTTATGACCTTTAACGACATTAATGACATTCTTAATTCTCAGTTTTTCAAACACACCTAAATTTACTCAAGCACCTTTTTTAAAGCGAGTAATATAAATTAAATTTTTATGATTTTTGCAACAACAAAAGCTCTTAATAAAAGAACAGTGTTCTATATATTCCTTTCCCACAATCTCCTTTGTGTTTTCAGAGACCAGGTCCTCTCAGGGCAGGGCACACGGGCATCACAGAACTATTTCATATTCCCTGCGGACATGAGGTACCTGCCTCTACAAATCAAAGAAATCTGTTTCTCATTCTTTCACCTTGCACTCATGAGTTCAGAACTGTGCTTAGCTGTGAAAGAACACACTAGTTTTGAGAGACTGTAGAATCGGGGAGATGGTGCAGGGATGGGAGGAGACAGATGCCTCAGGACGACAGAAGGAGGAACCCAGACAGTTATAAATCAGAGAAAGATGATGGACCTGAAGAAGAAAAAGCCACTAACCCCGGAAAGGGGGCTGCCTTGGTGCACTGATGACAGATGAGCCTACAGCAGTTGGCGATGAGAGTTGCTCCAGTCATGTTCAAAGACTGGATAGGGAGAATGAGGTTCAATCATCCAGAATAGCCACAGCAGTGAAAGAAGTTGAGGGAAAGCCAACATTTGATGGGATTCAAATACCATCTGGGGGTTTCGTTACAGAAAGTAGAGAAAACGCACTTTGAAATGCACTCTGTTCCTTGTTCTTCTGGTAAAAGTGCCATCTTTGGAAACTCTAAGCTTCTTTGGAATTGTCATTGTTAGCCAGATTCCCCCAGTAAAATTGGAACCTTATGCTTCCTGTTGTTTTCCTGTTACACACACACACACACACACACACACACACACACCATTCTCCTGAAGTAAAAATATTACGGCCCAATGGCTTGAAAGTATATATTTCTAACTAATCACTAAAACTCTCATGCAGACCCCCCAAAACAAAAACAGAATGCAAAAGAAAAAGAAACAGATTAGAAAGACCTTTTTTTTTTTTTTTTGTCTTTTGCATTTGTCTAGAGCTGCACCCGCCGCGTATGGAGGTTCCCAGGCTAGGGGTCTAACAGGAGCTTAGCTGCTGGCCTTCGCCACAGCCACAGCAACGCGGGATCCGAGCCGCGTCTGCAACCTACACCACAGCTCACGGCAACGCCGGGTCCTTAACCCACTGAGCAAGACCAGGGATCGAACCCGCAACCTCATGGTTCTTAGTCAGATTTGTTAACCACTGAGCCATGACAGGAACTCCAGAAAGAACACTTTTTAAAATAAGTGTTTTCTATGATTTTACTTGTTTTTTTTTTATTCATCACACACAAATAATGCAAGATTCACGACTCAATTATCTCACATTTCTAGTTATTTGTATATTAACCTTTGGTTTTTTCAGAATTGTTCTCCTATTTAATGGAATATTTCTAAGAGACAGATTCAAGTATAATTTTATTTTATTTTTTAATAAAGCAAAAGAAGAAATGGTATGCAGAAAACTTTCCAGACATTTCTAAGTATCTTTTTACACACTGAGGCCACATTAATCTCCCCAAAACATTGATTTGACTATGCCATTACCTTAGGCAGAGACAATTAGTGGCTCATGCACTTTAGTCTGGGGCAGTGTAATGTACTGAGCTATGCCCTCCCCAAAATTCATAGGTTGAAAAGACACTAGGGCTCTCCTTCTCCGCATGTGCACAGAGAACAGGCTATGTGAGGACAAAGTGGTGAGAAGTCAGTCATCTACCAGCAGAAGCCAACCCTGCTGGCACCTTGACCTCAGACTTTCAGGCCCCCAGAAACAGAGAAATCAGTTTCTGTTGTTTAAGCCACCCAGTCTGTGGTATTGTTTTGTCCTCCCAGGTAGACTAATACAGACAGTATATGGTGCCCACCATACATGCTTTTGAACGGTCTCTCTAGCTGTATGCATCTCTTCCTATGCCTCAGCGTAAGTACCATTTACTTCTATGATTTATGAATTCCAACACCCATACCTCTGTGTGTGGTGCCCTTCCTCCTTGTTAGTGCTTTTTCTGCCTAAATACTGAATCTTACCCATTTCTCAAGTTCCATCCGAGGTCCTGATTGATTCCTCTGTGGAATCTTTCTCCTTCACTCCAGGTGGGCACACTGTTCCCCTCCTCTGCACTCCTGTTGAATCTCCTACATGTACTACTCATCTGACCTTTATCACGTGCTGTTATACTTCTCTAAGAGGAATGTCAGCTTCCTTAGCAAATGCATTTTTTCTTACAAAGACACACTGTGTTCATCATAATGAAATATGGAACTCATAGAAAAAAGTAAGAACTGCCACCTTTATTAGGTCACCAGTGATAAGACTATCCAATAAACACTTTAAAAAATATAATGAATGCTTCCAGTCATTTTTTTAGGCATGTGCATGCATGTATCTAGACACTAACTCTTCATGTTTCATATTATGCTTCTCTCACTTAGTATATCTCGAACATTTTCATTATCATTATTTTCTCTAAAGTTGATATTAATTATTATATTTTATCCTATACACTGTAATGCATTTAAGCAAAATATTTATTTCTAATATATCTGGGTTATAAACAGCCCCATAAT
Organism: Catagonus wagneri; assembly: GCA_004024745.2. Classification (NCBI taxonomy): domain Eukaryota; kingdom Metazoa; phylum Chordata; class Mammalia; order Artiodactyla; family Tayassuidae; genus Catagonus; species Catagonus wagneri. The sequence goes on along the minus strand of PVHT021183666.1, from coordinate 18,182,361 downwards.
ACAAAATGATCTTTGCATAAATTCATGAAATTATCCTTGGGATAGAAGTGCATTTTCTTATGATTTGCACAGCCTCATTGTCCTCCAAAAAGTTGTATTTCCATGAAGTGAGAGTGCCCATCCCTCTATAAACCTTACTACAGCTTGATACATTTTCAAGAACTTTACCAATCTGAAATGTTAATTTAATGAGAACATAGATACCATGTTATTTTATTCCTCCTATTGCCTCCACTACTACTGAGGTTAACCTGTCAATTATATTGCACTACAAAATTTTCAAAATATTTCACACAGATAAATTAGAATAATACTTTACAGTACCTAGCACATGTCCCTTTTGTGCATAAAATTCATTAAAAATTCATATGATTGTGGAATAATATGTATGAAGTGCCTTTTATTTTTCTATAATGATTTTTATTTTTGTCATTATAGCTGGTTTATAGTGTTCTGTCAATTTTCTACTGTACAGCAAGGTGACCCAGTCATATATACATGTATACATACATTCTTTTTTCTCACATTATCATGCTCCATCATAAGTGACTAGAAATAGTTCTCAGTGTTATACAGCAGGATCTCATTGCTTATCCACTCCAAAGGCAATAGTTTGCATCTATTAACCCTAAATTCCCGTCCATCCCTTTTATATGCTACATGAGGGTCACATAAATCAAAAAGTCATTCCTTCACCAGGTATGTGTAATTTATGTTAAAGTTATTTTAAGTTTTTGCTATGCTGAGTCTGACAGGTTATCTTTAATCCTATCATCTCTGCTCTACTCTTTTTCTATTTATTAATCATTTTTACATTCCCATACTAATGTGTCAGTTCTAGGTGCAATAACATGCATTTTAAGACTTAGAATCTACAGTATTAACTCTGATTTTTGAAGAGGCAAGAAAGAAACGTTTCAGCTTTGTTATAGAGACTATTCTATGATTTTCTCTACTGAAAAGCTTTCACTCTATTTTCAAAAAATCACTTTCTCTTTTTTCCCCATGTGCATGAAGTTCCTTTACTTATATTCCTAGTTTTGAGTTTATTTTCTGCATTTTATCTCTTCTTTCTCAAGTATGGCTAACTGGTAGTCAAGTTCTGCAATGCAATAGCTTTCACAGTTCTTATTCAAAGTCCTTCTCAAAGAGGAGTGGTCTTCCTCACACTTTTTGAGATCACTAACTTTCAGGAGCACAGCTCATCCGAGGTGCCCCTGCTGCTCTAGGTGCCCATCAGCCTCCAAGAACCCCTCCAGGCCAGTCTGTTGCACCGTCATACCCCACCAACATCTCATCTTTATGTGGCTTCCTCTTGTCCCAGAAAAAAAGTTATAAAAATATTTCACAAAATAATAAAACCAAACAACTATTGTAAGATATCACTGCAACAAATACGATGTTTAAAAATTCTACCAAATCCAGAGTTCCCATTGTGGCGCAGTGGAAACGAATCCGACTAGGAACCACGGGGTTGTGGGTTCAATCCCTGGTCTTGCTCAGTGGGTTGAGGATCCGGCGTTGCTGTGAGCTGTGGTGTAGGTCGCAGAAGCGGTTCATATCTGGTGTTGCTGTGGCTGTGGTGTAGGCTGGCAGCTGTAGCTCTGACTGGACCCCTAGCCTAGGAACCTCCATGTGCCACGTATGTGGCCCTAAAAAGACAAAAGACAAAAAAAAAAAAAAAAAACCTACCAAAATCTATTTATTAGGTATTCATAGTTTTTATAAAGACTAAGACAAAATGCCCGGTTTTAGAATCATATCCTTGATATTGCAAACAATAAATGAGCTGCCACTCATCTTAGTTAATATTTTAGGTTTAGAAAGTGGAAAGTTTACTGTAGTTCCTGGATTCTGTGTAACAAGAATATGATAGGTTTTCTGTAATGAATGTCATTGTTTTACCACGGAGAACATTTCTAGTGAACAATCACTCTTCGTGAACTGGGTTTTAAAATGGAACAGGAAAACTATTTTAAATTATCTTCATGTTTAGATTTTACTCTTTAGCTGCAATAGGTTTAAATGTCATTGTTCTCGCCTGGCCAAGTATCATTTCTGATGCACACATGATGTCCAGTAGCTTTGGGCTCCAAACTTTCACACATATAAGCTCATTAATTATCATCTCAGTCCCGTGAGGAAAGTATTACTCCCATTTTACAGATGAGAAAATAAGGTTAGAGAGGTAAAATAATTTGCCTGACCTAACAATCTAGAAATGTCAGAGCAGGAAATTTGAGCCCAGGCCTATGAAACAATTCCCTTTCACACCACATTTACCTCTGAAATGGTTCTACCCCGGGCATAGGTGCCATCTTCAGGTCTGCCTCCATTTAGATAAACCCATACTCGTTTTGCGTTAGGTTGCTTATACAGGCTGCTCTGCTTGAGTGTTCTACGTTTAGGTGCAATCGTAGAATTTCTCTTGGATTGCAATTCTCGGACTTCAGAAAGGTATGTCTGTTAAGAAAATCCCAGAGAACGCCATGGTTAGAGAATTATCTGGTTGTGTGTGTGTGTGTGTGTGTGTGTGTGTGTGTGTGTGTGTGTGTGTGTGTCTAATACGATGAAAGACAGAGATATCTTATAATGTACATTATGTTGAAAAAATTTTAGGAAGTGTGTTAAATTCCCATAGCTTTAGTGAATCACCATAGGCAATAATAATCATTAGAGTAGTAATAAGTTACTTATTTTATCAAAGCTCTTAACTTTCATTTATAATTTGGAGAAATGAACAGAGATGTGTTTTTGGATTTGTACATGGTGTTTCTCCTACTGAGTGATTTCTCTGCATCTAACAAATAACTTTTTGATTAGAAACACAACATCGTTTTCTTTAACCAAGAAATGCTTAAGGGAATGTACATGACTGTTGTTTAAATCTTTACTCTCTGTCTTTTAAAATACAGCAGCCACACTTATACTCTGCCAGATCCCTGCCAGGCAGCTTTTCATCCTACTTCAAGCATGTCCTAGTTCAATGCTTTGCATTCATTCCCTGGTCAGTGATTTATCCTTCTTAGCTTGGCAAGAAGTCATATTTCTAGCAATGTCAACTTCTTTTTTTCTAGTAACCTTGACTTGGGCACACGCCTAAGATTTAGATTGAACACATTTCACGATTTGAGAAACCCTATTAAATAAGAACACATCATTCTGATGAAAAACTTCACAAAGCAAAAAGTTTTCCCAGGTCTCTATCCCCAATCCTCCCTCAACAGCTGACCTTTCTCTTCTGGACTTTTTTTATGTCTGGCAATCCTGACTGATTAATCAATTGGACTGAAACTGCTTTTTGAATTCCTCACTTCTGAATGTCTCCATTACAATTAATATTTTGCTCCTTCCTCTTTCTACATATTGAGACATACCCTTAGGAGTGATGAGCAATGAAGCCATAAGGCTCAACTTGACTACACTTATTATAATTACCTTTGTACATATCCACTGGGCCTTTTTCCCTTCTTTGCTAAGGTCATAATTTCTGGTCTCCATTCAAACAAAACAGACTTTCATATGAGCTGGCTGTCTCTTAGATAACTACTCTCCAAATGCCAACTCAATGCTTGGCATATGCTTATGTGGTCATAACTGACCAGATGCCGAGAATATATTAATAGCATAATTTAAAAATTCAATATTGTACTTTCAAAGGCTTATAAAAGAGGCTGAGTCTATAATGTCTGTAGTCCTAAAGATCATACCTCTGTATGCCTTATAAGGTCCATGAGTTTAATTTCCTCTTGCGTCTGCTCAGTCCAGCCTCCTTCCACCACCACTGGCTGCAAGGGGCTTTTGTTGGGAACCATCGTGGCTGGCTGACGTGCTGCTACTCGCCGCCCTGGGGAAAGAAGTCTCTGGAAATGTTGTTTCTGATGATAGGCTTTCAGATTTCAAATAAATTGGTTTGGCTTTCTATGCATAAATCATTCCACTTGGGAGCAGAGGCTAAAATACTAAATATATCATAAAAGCAAAGATGCCTAAGGTAATAAGATCTAACAATGGCTCTTCATATGGGAGCTTGAGACTTTAAATAGCCAGGATATGCATACTCACTGTACAGATGGAAAAGAAAGATAACATGCTGACTTCCACACTGGCCCCAGCCTCTCATCCACGATATGGTTCAGCGGTAATTTAGTCAAATAGAATCCATGACCTATATAGCCCATCATCTCTTCCAGTCATGGAACATATGTTTTGTTCTCTTCACTAATAATAAGCCTTCCCCCACAATTAGCTTAGCAGCCTGGGGATTAAGTATTTCTAAAATAATATTAACCCAAGAGACAGGAGGCCCTTTTTTCTATCTAATAATACCCCGCGAGCACGATTAGTTTCTGACACCTCTGCTGTGTCCTTTGGGCTCTTAGGAAGCTGTGGTGAGAAAAAATATTTATTGGAATACTGTATTCTAAAGAACCACAGGCATAAATTAATAACTGTGGTGATTTGAATTTATGCATTCTTTCAGCTAGACCACTTTAAATCATCATAAAAAAGGTTTAAAAGTCACACTTACTAAATTTTCTTTTTCTGTGTTGAAGAAATACTCAGCCCTGAGTCTCATACTGATCTCTAAACTTTGTAAGTATAAATAATGCTTCTTCTGTATGTTCCCTCTAGAAACCTATGCTGAACACCAGCTCTGAGTTAGGCATTGTGCTGGATGACGCATATACAAACATGTTCAAGACCGAGCCCTTGCCTCAAAGGCTTACATTTTGCTGGGGAAGGCCAATGTCAAAGAAATGATTACACCAAAAATTGACTGTACAGTGTGCGTAAAAGCATGCAACTGGGGTTATTGATACAGTCTTTGAGAAAGTAACACAACATAAATACTGAAACGAAGCTGAGTCCTAATTTTGTTGCCAGGGGACTCAATGTGCAGATTTTCATACCATGACAATGGACAAAACCCTTTGAAAACAATTCAGTACTTTTAGAGGATAAAGCATTTGTGCTCTTATAAGTTCAAGGTTGTGGAAACAGATCCAGCAATAAAAATAAGTGGCAGCAGTGACTTTGCTAGGGAAATCAGAACTCTATGTACCTATTACGCCTTCATATGTAATTTATGGATGCGAAGAAAACATAATTGAATCAATCATCCAATGAGTTACAGTGACAGTGCCATTAGGCAATGTGTTTTGGAAAAGACCACAGTGACACCAGAAAGAATGCGTAACACAAATTTATACTAAATATATCTTCTAGCTGATTCTATTCATAAAGTACAGACAATATTAATGTATGACACAAATTCTTATGGATAATAATCTCAATAAATATTTTATGTATAATGCATTTTGGCCACTAAAATTTTGCTGAAGACAGTTCTCTGATAGTTTATCATTTACACTGGAGAGAGAGCCAGGATCTGACCCTAAGAAAGAGCAAAAAGCATGCATTATTCGTTTTTTGTCAACATGTTTCTAATGGTCTTAAGGAAATGAAAGCATTTACACTATAATTTTTATAAAGAGACATAATGTCATCCATCACAAAAGGTGTTGGTTTGGGGAAAGGTTTTTGTAAGGAACTATTTATGTAGGTAAGAATAACAAATAGAACCCAAACAAAAATGCATTGAATAAATTACTTTTATTTTCTTATTGCGTTTTCCATATATTCTTTTATATTTCACATAAGATCGGGGGCAGGGGATGATCCTGTCTAACTATTAATAGGGAAAGCTAGAGAACATGCGTGCTGTGCTATTTTTTCAGACTATAAATCTCACCTGGACAGCCCTCCTCATACCTCTCCTTTACTGGAGGGGTCCATTCTATTTCAAAACCCTGTGTGCCTGAAAGTGTAAGTCCACCTCATTTGGGGTCTTAGTTAGCAGATCCACTTTGCACTTCCACTAAATAAGATGTTCCAGCGTGGCCTTTATATGCAACAAAGGTGATACTTTGGCCTGATCTGCCAGTCCTCATATTTGTTTATAGGTTTTTAAGACCCCAAGGGGGAAAAGGGGCTGCCTTCTCAGAAACCCCTGTTCTAAAATTTATGAAGGATTTATTTTGTACTATGCATGTGGTAAATATTTGACATTTGTTACTTAGTCATAAAAACCTACCAAGTTATTAGTAGTAGTTGATTAATATTAGGAATGGTCATGCTTACAAATGATATCAGCTTAGCATAGTACTCTGCACACAGTATATGCTCAAAAAACATTTGTTGCATTTACCAATAGCTATAATAATAAGATGTGACCAATCTGGCCACTATTCATACCTCTCAAACCTCTTCTTTTGTCCAATACTTGAGAAACTAACAGTCTAACAGGGACCATAGGTAACTGAATTTAAACTTGTTCTTATTTATCCTCACAATCCCAACAACTAGAAAGGATCATCCTCAGGGTGGATATTATATAAGTATACAGTGACTTGACATTTAATAGCAGAAAACAACAACAGTGGAGACAAGATTTATCTTAGTTCTAAATTCTAAGAGAAGCTACATTAATGGATTTGCCCATAAAGGACACCATCTGACCAGACTGTTTTCAACAGTGATAGTGCAGATGATACCAACTGAACTTTAAAATACCTTTTTAATACTTAATTATAATAAAATTTGAAGATGTAAAATTAGAATTCAGTAAAAGCAGCTCTGCCAGGAGCTATTTTTAACACTTTGCTTCCTATTGATTTAATTTGATAAAGAGAGCTTAGAAAACTCACTGGAGTGAATGGCTAAAATTCCATTTATTCTTTAATTCAAACATTTCACAACTATTCAGAGAACAAATAAGAAGGGTATAGCATGTATAATGTACAATAGGAGATACAGTCACATGATCAGGTATTTATAATAAAATGATAAGGGCTAATAGAGGGGAAGTTCAGGGTATGATAAACCACACAGTTCCTGACTTGGAATTTTAGGAAAGGCTTTTAGGAAGAAATAACAAGTTAGCTGAAAGGTGAGTAATGAGAAGCAATCCAAGAGAACAGGAGAGAGAAAAGTTTGAGGCAGAGGGAATTGAATTCAAAAGCTCAGAGTTAAGAAGGCACATGATAAGTCTGGGGGACTGAAAAAAGTGTCGAAATGGGTGGAGTGAAGTGGTTAAAGAGAGGAATAAGTTTCCAGAGAACCAGATCATGAAGGACAACATTAAGGAGTTTCACTTTTGCCCTAGAGATAATAAGAAGCTTTGAAAAGTTTTATGCCTAGAGTCCTGTAACACCTTTGCATTTTTGCATGATCATTCCAGCTCCAGAATGTCACCATTATGCAGAGAATGGAAACTACTGTCAAGACTGGAGGCGGGGAGGCCAATTAGAAAGCTGTTCCATTAACCCTACAAATAGATAATAATAGCTTGAACTTGGACAATAACTGTGGGAATTAAGACGGTTAGAATTCATATGAAATAAAAGATTCGAGGCAACAATACTTACTGATATTTGCTTAGAGATAGTGAGAGGGGGAGATATCAAGGATCACCTGAGTGGACTGTGGTAAAGGAAGGAGGCACTGGTGTGATGCGATACGATACGAAATGAAATGGTGATATGGTTATCATATGGAGATAGGATAATTTCAGTTTTGGACATGTCCATGGGATAGTCAAGTGAAAATGTCTAGCGGTTAGAGTAGCAGAGGTAAGCTATAGTAATAATAGATGATTTTTCACTTAGACCCAATAATTCTTTTGGTAAAAACTGAAAAATAGCCATTTCAACCCAGAGTGCTGTCTAATGCCCTTCAGATTAATTGTGCTGTTTATTGGAGTAAGATTCACGAGTTTCTGACACCAGACAGTGCAGATACTCAGGAGCTGAAATCCTGCTATGGCAATTAGAAAGCCTGAAATACATTCCTTCCCAGACTAAAGTTCATAATAATTTCTCCTCAAAGAACCGTTTGGTGTCTCAAGTGTAAGGAATAATATAAGATCAGGAGCTTAAGATTCTGTGACAAGAGAATGTAGGAAGAGGGCAAATATCGTCAATTGATCACTTTTGTCTATGATAAGCATGCATAACAAGAGGGAGCCTTTCTGAGATAAAGACGCTAACTTTGAAGAATTCAGTAGTTCCTCAGACTATTTAACAAAACTTCTTCCCCAGCAATACCCAAGAAATAACAGAAGGTCTTGTTTAATGACTTATTCCAAAGCCCATAAAATCTTGGTTCAGGAATTGTTTCAAAACCAATAGAGTAGTTATATGATCCATACATTCTCCAACTTTTTAAAATGTATATATAAATCATGTGATATTAATTTTAATATAATATTTATAAATACAAAATCAGTGCTGAAAAGATATATTTTAGGTTTTAGACTTGCTCAAGTGATTTTGTAATACAGTATACAGTATTCAGTTAAACATCTGGTATCTAAAGGTAGGAAGAAACTACCAGGAAACTGAGGTTACATTTAGAATTAAACATGGTGATACTTGATTTAGTTCATACAGACCTTTTAACTGTCTCATTTTGTGTTTCATGGTGTCTAGATCAGCCAAAATTTTGCCCTTTTTTTGCCAGTTCTGTTTTCCTATTTTTTCTGCTTTCTGCAAAGCTAGAATAATAAAAAAATTCATGACATTTTATCTTGCATTCTTTTTATCAACAGTAATTTATCATGCAAGCCAATAATTTATAAAGAACTTTCTGCTCCAAGAAATAGATTCAATTAGAAACAAGTAATTAAAAGGTAAGGGTCATTAAAAGAAACCTCATTTGAAAGATGACAGGGCTTAAGGCATTTCTTTATGGAATGGTGGGGAGCGGAGAAGAAGAACAGTGCTGTTTTATTATATAGATTTACCATATGCAATAGCCATATTTCATTTTCTACTTCCACAAACTATTTGGAGGTGATGAAAGCCAGGCTTGGAACCATTCATTTTTTAAACATCCACCTACAGCCTAAAGGGTGCAATTCTTAAAAATGAAAATGTGCAGACAGGTCGTCTTCAGTGTGAATTAAACTCATTTGTTATTTTCTAATGTATACCATTATTCTCAGTCTTATGGACCAAGGATCTCTTTATCAACTAAATTAGACATTTTTCCATGCAGAATACCCTGTTCCAGTAAAACAAAAAAAAAGCACTTGTGCAAATATAGGAGTACAGCTATCCTTGTACACATGTTAATTGATGAACTGCCTGTTTTTTGCATAAACGTGACGTTATTATGTTATATTATACACATTTAATATTCATTTTCTTAAGGTTATATAAAACTTATTTTTTTCTTCCTTCACGTACTCGCTTGACAGAAAGCAAAAACAGAACACTTACCATTTGGAGACAGGAATGGTTCACCGCAAGACACCCAGACGGAAATAGGATTTCTGACGATGAGGGCGAGCAAAGATTTATCTATACCATCCAAACTATCAGATGCCACAGACTTTGGAGACGATTTGTTTTTCACTTTCATTCTTGAGTTTACTGGGAAACAAACGACATATTTACCATTGTTCAGTGAATAATGAAAAAATTTGCTTGTTGAATTCGTGTGTTTATTAAAAATATTTAATTGTTCGTTAACAACCTGATTTAAACAGGTAATACCAAAGCAAACACATAAATTTGATCAGAAATTTCATATGCAGCTAAATAATTTAAACTAATCTGACTGCAGATATATATTTTAGCACCTTTCTTACATTTTATCTAGTTAAGAAAAAATATGACTTATGGCTTACCAAAGAATCTACTCTGAAAATGGATACAGTAGATTATTTAAAAAAAAAAAAAAAGGAAAGGGAGAAAGGAGTAAAGAAATAGACCAAAGCCAGAGATAAGGTGCTTCAGTGTCCTCATTTAAATGATTAATAGTACCTATCTCATTCTTCTATTGGGAGGATAAATAAATAAAAAATGAAAGAATAGTCCTTGGTTTATTTAATTGTGCAAGTGTCCAGAAATGCTAGATAATATTTTTATTATCATCATTGTGATCCTGGACATGAATACCACTGTTTTTATTTGCTAGAGATAAAGCACTATTTGGGCTCTGAGCATCCAAGTGGCTAAAGCAAAGATGAAAACACCATTTCAAGATTTACATGGCCCACAAGAGAGAGACAAATTCCTCAGGGTTCATCTTTCCTGGTCTTGAAAGTTAAGAGCAATTTATTTCAGGGTCTTCGTAAAGGGGTTATTTGTGATATAGCAAACACCATCCTACAATATAAATCAATATATACTGAGAACTTACTGAATGCTGGGCATTTTACTAAGACCTGTACATACATTACCTTATATAATTCTCAAAATGATACTCTGAGGTAGGTCCATTCCTCTTCTGCACAGAAACTGACATTTAGTCACACCGCCAGGTGGGGGTAGAGCCAGAATTAGAATCCAGGCCATCTGCCTACAGAGCCATGACCTTAACCACCACCTTTATAGTAAGCATAATACTGAGTTTTTGATCGAAGCCTATTTTCTTAAGTTCCTCAGTGTAACCTGATGGCATATCTCCAAGTCATGATTCAGTAAAGGGAACGGCCAGCTAATGCACTTGCCTGATTCAAGGATAACCTTTAGCTTTGGAGGGGAAGGGGAAGCCATACCCTCTCAGTTAGACCTGCATGAATAACATTACTTCCAACCAGGTTTTTTTGTGTGTGTGTGGTGTGTGTTTTTTGTTGTTTTACGGCTGCACCCATGGCATGTGGAGGTTCCCAGGCTAGGGGTCTAATCAGAGCTGTAGCCACCGGCCTACGCCACAGCCACAGCAACGCGGGATCTGAGCCACGTACACAACCGACACCACAGCTCACGGCAACGCCGGATCCTTAACCCACTGAGCAAGGCCAAGGATCGATCCCACAACCTCATGGTTCCTAGTCAGATTTGTTTCCGCTGCACCACCACGGGAAATTCCCAACCATGTTTTAAACAAGAATTTGAAACAAGAGTGTTTGAAGTTATAAATCTTCCTGGAGAAGAACCTGGAGATCAGATATTCCACATGCCAAATAAAGGCAGAACTTTACATGCTTTAGTGATCAGCTAGGTTAGGCACTAAATGTTCACACAGTTATTTTTTAAAACTCAGTAGAAAAACAGACAATATCATTAAAAATAGTAGAAAAAATATATATTAGTCTTTTCCCCCAGTTCCTGGCACAGAGTTCCTAAAATTCTTGTAATTTCCTAAGTGGTAAGAGCACTAGGAGCATCTTTTGTTCTCATATTTGTTCTTTGATTCTAGTCCTTGACACAGAGTTCCTAATTATTTTGGAATTTCCTGGGTGCTAGCAGAGTCTTCTGTTCTAATGAGATGACTGCTGGTGGGCTCATAGATGGGGCCCAGTCACCAGAAAGTCCAAGCCATGATTAAAAACTTGGAATTTTCAACCCTACTCCCTGTTCTCCAGAGAGGGGAGAGGGGTTTGAAATGGAGTTATGATCAATCATGCCTACATGATGAAGTCTCCATAAAAATCCCCAAAGTGCAGGCTTCAGAGAGCTTCTGGTTTGGTGAACACATGGAGGTGCTGGAGAGTGGAGTGCTGGAGAGAACATGGAAGCTTCGTGCCCTTTCCTGCAACCTCACCCTACACGTTTCTTTCCTCTGGATTTTCGTCTGTATGCTTTTTCATACCCTTTCAGAATAAACAGGTAAAGAGTAAGGAAACTGTTTTCTTAAGGTCTGTGAGCTGCACTAACCAATTAATCGAGGAGGGAGTCCTGGGAACTTCCAATTTATGGCCAATCAGATGTCACCCTTGACATCTGAACCGGGGTGAAGGGGGGAGCAGTGTTGTGAGACTGAGCCTTTAACCTATGGGATCTGATGTTATCTCTGGGCAGGTAGCGTCAGAATCAAGTTGTAGGACATCTAGTGCGTGCTGTAGAATTGCTTGATGTGGGGGAAAAAAAAATCCCATACATTTGGTGTCCAGAATGATATGAATGTGACAGTAGTATAAGAATAAAGGAGAGACACAGATGAGGATAGGTTTTTCCTGCTCGGTCCTACAAACAATAATCATAATTAATATTATTAAATTGGGAAGCATCAACCAGGCATTAATCTAAGCGGTATATTGATATGCATATATACACATAATCATATTCATATACACTCTTATGACTACACATTCATATTTATGAGGACCAAATGAGTATACATTCATGTGGCTATTAGTGTCCTCACTTTATACATGAGGAAACTGAGAGGTACAGAGAGTACCCAAGATCATTCAGGTAGCAACAGACAACTAGAGCTGAACTCTGCTATTCTGGCTCCAAAACCCACATTCTTAACCTCTAAACCATGCCTCTCAACACAACAATGGAAACCTGAGATACCTGCTGAATTACTGCTAGCAAGTCTCTTTTTCATTTAGCAAATAGTTGTTGGGCACACAGGCCTCGCCCTCAAGTTTTACATTATCTAATGAGATGCACAAAGATGTAAACAGATAATTATAAAACAGTGTGCTAAGAGCTGCATTTGGGGTGCATTTCCTGGAGCTTCTGAAAGATTATAGGAGCAGTGGAGATGGGCAGGGGACGGAGATGTAGCGAGGACACCTTCTCTTCAAATAGCTGGAAGAGATTTGCATTGATCTAGTCCCACTTTCTTAGGTGTTCTCCAGTTGGCTTTTGTTCTGAATTTACGAATAACACCTGCTCGTGTTGCATAAAGTAACTAAGTTGTGAAATGTTTTATAAATTCTAGGCCATTTATTTATTTTGGTGCTGAAACCAAATTTACATTTTAAAAGTGTTTCTTATTATTCTGCAAGGTAAAAATGGTATGAGAATCTCTTATAAGAGTAGCTTCCTGTGATTTTTTTTTTAATTCTCAAAGGGGTGACTGGATGAAAGACTCACATTAAACTTTCTTATGATCAAACATGGGTAGAATCAGCTAAATCCTGTGGAATGTAACCAACCTTCCATACTTTTAACAGGTGTCTCTTTTGTTCCATCAGGGGCTGTCTCTTTCTTTTTTTCCTCAGGATCTTTCTGAATAAAAGATTCATCCAAAGCCCATAAAACCAAATCACGCAAGGAAAGAATTGTGGTTCCATCTTCGGTATATACTTTGGAGGCTGCTCTGGCAAGACCAAGTTGTTCTGTGCATTCTGTAAGAAGCTAGAAAACAGAATATAAGGAACTGAAAGGAGGAGTTCCCTTCTGGCACAGTGGTTTATGGATCCGGTATTGTCACTGCAGAAGCTTAAGTCACTGCTGTGGCATGGGTTTGATCCCTGGCCCAGGAACTCTTGAATGTTGCAGGTGCACGTAAAAGGATATATGCAGGAACTGAGAGGAAATAGTGGTAGAACTGAGAATAATCACGAAGAGCATGTTATTTTAGAAATCTGAGAAAATCCTTTAATTTGAGAAAATAGAAAGCAATAACTACCAATTTGATCTTTGATCAGAGATGATTTTTTAAATTAGATTGTCCTATGTAATTTCACAAAATGAGTCCCATCCAGCTGTGAAAATTCTTAGCTCCCAAAATTTAACACAGGAGCTGAAGTATGTTAATACATTTTGTCATCAGAGTATTTACTTCCTAAGAAACGTTAGCCTGGAAATCCACTTCCAATTTTGTTGCTTTATAATGTATAAAGTCATTGCAACACTTCAGGATGAAATGCTTTAAATGAGTACTTGATTTTCAAACAAAGAACTGACATATATTATTACTTTTATTTTGCAGATAGGAAATTAGGCTGAAAAGTTAATATTTTTGTACAAGACCACAAAAGGCAGGGTCCCAGGGTGAATTCTGTAGTTGCTAACGTTTGTCCTTTGCTTAGTCCATGGAACAACAATATCTTAATAAAAAAAATCTATTTGTACTCAACCAAAGGGGTGAGTGAACAATTAGGTGTCTGTAAGTATTTGTAAGGAAGTCTTGGAATTTTCTTGTGGCACAGTAGGTAAGGATTCAGCACTGTCATTGCAGTGACAGATTGGTGCTGTGGCGCGAGTTCGATTTCAAGCCTGAGAACTTTCACACGCCTCAGGCTCGGCCAAAGAGAAAAAAAAAAACAGTCCCCAGGGTAACCCCCTATCATATTTAACACTGCCTATAAAATATGTTGTTAAAGGTATTGTCCCCAATGCATAGTCAAGGCAATCACCAAGCAAGGAAGGGACAAGGCTGAGTCTGGGCCCTTGGGGTCCTCCTCCCTTCCTGTGACTGTGGGAAAAACCTCTAAGACAGAAACTACATATTCCCTCCTAGAACAACTCCTGATTCTTCAGTTTGAAAGTGAAACGATCCCCGCCTCGACCAAGAAGTGCTCAGACTCTCCAGATGATAAATGAAGTGGCATCTCTTAGAATACTGAGGTGACATACAACTTGAAGCTGGAAGGGGAAGGAAGGCAAAAAAGGCTTATTGCCTATCCCAAGACTGAAGAAAATCCGGTAGCTTTGTCTTCCCCTGCTTTTATATATCATTGCTCTAGAGTCAATCTGAAAACCCATATTCTGGTTTCTAATTTTTCTGTCTGTATCCAAAGAAATACAATCAAAAAGAACATCTTTAAGAAAACAGAGATCTTGATCTCATCCTCTTAATTTGGTAAAATCGGCTGGCAATATCTGTCACTCGATCCCACTGCTTTTTTCCTTGTCAGAAGAATCACCATTGTCATTACCTCTGAGGATGCCAGAAGCATTTAAGTGATAGCCACTTACCATGCGGAATGTTCCAGCCACAATTAACTTCCCATTTCGATATCCATCTCCATTTTTGTATGCAATTATTTTCACTGCCTTCTGGTGTATAACTGCCATGCTGCTGTGAGATACAACTTGTGAGCAGGTCTTCATCCGTAAAGATAACAGACGTTCTTCATAATAACTTAAAGTGTTTGCAGCCTCATCAGAAGATAAATCAGCCTGATTTTAAAAAAATACATAGATTTACTCAGACTTTTTTCTTTTGCTTTTACTCTTTTGTTTTACTTTAGTCTCTTAATATGTGTGTGTATATGCATGTGGCATCTAAATTTGGAAATGCTGACCTCATATTGCTATAAGTATTAGATGTTGTAGTGGGAAGGGCATTGAGTCAGAACTCTTCAGTCCTTTTCCCAGGCTTGTCACCGAGTCTCGAGGTGACTTGGGGCCTCTGGCTTGTGTTTCTGGCATTCTCCTGTTTTCTACTTTGCCTTCCCAGGACAGGAGATGGGGAAGAAGGATGTCAGTGCCAGAGAGAGCCTGGTGTTGAAGTAATGGACAGTAGTACTAAAGATATTCTCTTAATCTTTCACTTCAGGATGATAGCACCCTATGACGGTAAATGCTAACAAATGAGGAGGGGAATAAGGGTAGCTGAAACTCATGACAACGAGGGTGGTGAGCCTCGCGCTTCACCATTCCCCTTTCATC
Source organism: Catagonus wagneri (assembly GCA_004024745.2). Taxonomy (NCBI): domain Eukaryota; kingdom Metazoa; phylum Chordata; class Mammalia; order Artiodactyla; family Tayassuidae; genus Catagonus; species Catagonus wagneri. The sequence goes on along the minus strand of PVHT021183666.1, from coordinate 18,166,993 downwards.
CCTCCTTAGGAAGCTGCCCTGAGGAAAACGCTGTGTCTCAGACTCTGCAACATCGTGGATTCTTTTCTTTTTTTTATTTTACAATTTTCATATTTTCCATTATATTTGATTTACAGTGTTCTGTCAATTTCTACTGTACAGCAAAGTGAACCAGTCATATATATATATATATTATATATATATATATATATATATAATATACATATTCTTTTTCTCACATTATCCTCCTTCATGTTCCATCAGCTCACCACCAACTCCTTGACACCACCCTGCCATCACCAAAGCGGAGCCCAAATGCCTGTAGGCTTTCCCAGAGGACGGACTTCTTTTCTCTTTCGGAGATATGGTTTTGATTGATTTCTTTTGTGACTGTGTCTAACTCTTATCTCTTGCAACGTCTATCAGGTTGAGGGGAGAGGGATCCGGGAGCAAGATGGCAAACCCAGAAGAGCACACCAGGAGGAAGGTTCCCACTCTGGGGAGGTGCTCCTCTTTCTTTATGCAGGTGTGCAAGTTCTCTTTAGCGCTTTTTCATTTCTAGACTTGAAGGACAGGATTGTTTAAATGGTGCCATCCCTTTTTTTCTTTTTTTTTTTTGCCACACTCACAGCATGTGGAAGTTCTCAGGCCGGGGATCTAATCCATGCCACAGCCGGATCCTTAACCCACTGAGCCACCAGGGAACTCCATAAATGGTATCATTTTAAATTAACGTTACAGGAAAGCAGCAGAGATTTTTTTTCTCATGAGCTATAAATAGTATTAGACATGGACGTGTGAATTCAGGCATCAAACCTAAAGAATCATTAACAACAACACATCGAATTTGCCCTAAAATGTTCTATACTAGTAAAAAAGGAGTTTCTCCTCTGGATATAGGCAAAATGCTGCTTCCCTAAGTAAAGATTTGCAGTGATTTCTTCATCTAAAAGCAACACAGGGAGCACTGCAAGGTGTCAGCAGATGATTAAAGCTGCAGAAGTGCTCAATTAACTTCAGAGAGTGTATTGAACTATTAATAGACAACGTATTTTAAATTACAAAGGAGAAAAGGACATCAATGTAGGTGGAGTGGTAAAGGTGTGTCAGTGAAAGATGAACTGGATGAGTGGATATAAACTTGAGTGCAAGGCAGATAATGAATGCAGTAAAGTTTCCAAACTGAAGCCACATATGTATTAGCAGATCTCAGATCATTACATACCTTGGCCGCATTGATGACCTTGAAAGGCCCCCGTGAGAAGGGCTTCTGGGTCTTGGAGCCCGAGGCACAGCAGAATGGCTGCCCTGGAAGCAACTGTTTCAGTCCCTTCTCTGCTCTCATGGATCGCCCACATGCCAAACAGAACATTGTTTTTTTCTTTCCATTGGGTGAGACGTAATAGTATCCCTAAAAATGGGGATAAAGATGATTTATTTGGGTGGATTAAAATTATGATAGCACTTTTGTAGAATACTTTATCAAACAAAGCACTTTTATAATCCTCCAATGCTAAATTTGAAACCTCAACCTGAGTGCATTATTTTGCTCCCTAACAATTGTATATAAAAACACATTACTTCCCAAACACCGCTGACTGGAAAAGCCTAGTGGTAATGACAATTCAACATCAATGAGTACAAATTGTGTACAGAATCAGAGCTTCTCAGAGGAATGGCCAGTTCTAGATTTGGGGCAGGAAATACACAAGACAAGCAAGGATATCCTGTGGTTCCCAGAAAGAGAAGAGGCCATCCAACAGTAAAGGCGTTATTTCAAAACAGACAGGATGGAAGATCCTCCACAATGAAGGATGCTCCACAGGCTCAAAGTGGGACTATTTGGGAGCAAAATAAAATGATAACCAAAAAACTTCAAATATGTTTGAATATATAAAATCCCATGGATTCAAAATGATGTTAAAAAACAACATCAAGCGAGTTCCCATTGTGGCAAAGCAGAAATGAATCCAATTAGTATCTATGAGGATGCAGATTTGATCCCTGGCCTCACTCAGCAGGTCAGGGATTCAACCTTGCCATGAGCTATACTGCAGGTCACAGATGCAGCTGGGATCCTGTGTTGTTGTGGCTATGGCGTAGGCCAGCAGCTGTAGCTACAATTCGATCCCTAGCCTGAGAAGTTCCATATGTCACTGGTGTGGCCCTAAAAAAGCAACAACAGCAATAAGCCAACAAATAAATAAGAGTAAAACCACAATTTGTTGGAGTCCATTGGAAGTAAATGGGTACCAATTTACAATGCTGAAGTTGGCCATTTGAAAGTGTGGCAGGTCATTTCTTTCATGGATCAGCAGAAATGAATCTGACTAGTATCCATGAGGATGCAGGTTTGATCCCTGGCCTTGCTCAGTGGGTTAAGGATCCACGTTGCCATGAACTGTGGTGTAGGTCACAAATGTGGCTTGGATCCCGCTTTCCTGTGGATGTGGTATAGGCTGGCAGCTGTAGCTCCATTTCCACCGTTAGCTGGGGAACCTCCATATGCTGCAGGTACAGCCCTAAAAAGACCAAAAGAAAAAAGAAAAAAAGCAAGCAAGAAAGAAAGAGTGTGGCAAATTCATTTGCAAAGAAGACTATATAAAACCATCCTATTCTTATTTGCCTTCCCTTTTAAAATGTGATTTTGCTGCTTCTTCAGTGGAAAAATAGAGTTTCTTTCTTCTTTGCTCTTTTCCTTGAATCTGGTTGAAGCCATGAGACTTGGTTTGACTAATGTAGCATTATCAAATGTGATGCAAGCTGATGCATAAGATGTGCTTGCACATGGGAGCTTGTTCTCTTCTGGCTGCATTTGGGAGCCTGAGACCATAACGTGAACTCAGTTGAGCTAGCTTACTTGAGAAGCCTTGAGAACCAAGGGCGCGCAGCTGACAGTTTGCCAAACACCAGGAGTGACTTGACCATCTAGACACTGTAGACCCACCAAACTATTAGTGACCCTGGACAAGACCTGCAGAACTTCCCAGTTAGGCCCAGCCCAAACCGTTGACTCAGAGCATAAAATGATTATTGGCTTAAGCCACTAAATTTTTTGCTATACTATAATAGATAAGCGAGATAGAATGAATTAAACATTTATCCTACCATTCCTTACAAACAGTGTTTCTGGGTAGTCAAATACCTAGTTTAAGAAGCAAAGTTCTTCCCTACATTAAAATTTCAGTTAATGTATTTGGGGGAAAGTGATACCATTAGACAAAATTGACCGTTTTGAAACTTCCAGTGAAATTATTGATTTAGACAAAGATGATCAAAAAAGGCAAAACTGAATGAAAAGTCATTGGAAATTGTTTCTTGGTGCGAGACTAGGTTGTAATCACCTGAACCCACAGAGAACTATTATCATTAACAATGGAAAACCCATACCGTATGCCTGCATAAGTGATAAATATGAAATATACAATAAAACCTATGAAGATTCTTGTTTAAAAAAAAAGCTGGAATTAAACTCTAGTGCTAAATTTCTTTTATAGGAGTTATGAGGGCCAGAGAAACAAGTTAAAGGATGTTAACTCTAAACAAGAAACATTCTGGACAACTCTAAACAAGAGGCATTCTATAGGATGGATTCTGCAACCAGTGTCACGTAGGGACTTTGAATCCTGATTCAAACCAAACAACCATAAGAATAATTTTTTAGGAGAACCTGGGGAATTTTAAGAACAGGGTATGAGATGGCCAAAAAATTACTGTTAATTTTGTTAGGAGTGATGATAACATAATGATAATGTTAAGAAAACGTTTGAGTTTTTACAGGTGCATGCTTAAGTTCTAGGTGAAATGATATCATGCCTGGGATTTGTAAATATTGCAAGACCTTGATAATAGTTGAATTTGGATGATAGGTATGTAAGAACTAGTCTACTCTTGCATATGTATGAACATTTTAAAGTACTTTTATATAGACTCTCTAATTTGCTTTGTTTCTCACAAGGCTAAAGGTTAAGGAAAGCCACAGTTAATATCATTCTTAATTTACAGGTGAGAAAAGAAAAGTTCAGAGAGGGAAGTCTTTAATCCAAGGATACCTAAGGAGTATGTGGCAGAGCTGATATAGAAAACTGGGACTTTGGATTCCAAGTTTTTGGCTTTTTTGTTTGTCATATTGCTTCAACTACTCCATTTAAGTACTTAAATATATCTCAATTCAAAGCAAACATTTAGATGATACTTTTGAAGATGTGATTCTTAAATTCTACTATGGATTTCTATATGAATATCTGATTTTCATTTTCCCACATGCTACTAGGAGATAGAAAATTAAAATATTTCCTCTCAGATGGAACTGGATGAATATTACATACAGAATAATTTGTACACAAAAATATAGGCTTCATGATGAATCGTGTGCCAATGATATTCCTTACTACACTAAAGCCCACTGAAAGTATCCAAAAAATGTATTTTCATTCAATATGACATCAGTCCCTACGACTACGGTGCTGCTATTTTGATGGCTCCCAAAACTGCTTTATTTTAGCAATAGTGCACATACACAAAGTAAAACTGAATATTTGGCTAATTCATTCCCACACACAGATTTTAAACTGCTGCTAGAAAGAAAAATGCAATACATTGGTGTAGCTCCCAGGGTTAAACTGTGTCTACAGGATGCAAACAGAATTTAAGAGTTTAGAAAATCAGCTACTGGCTCTCTGAAAGAAGAGCAAGCAAGTGGTTTGACAAACTTTTTTCCTCTATAAAATTTCCTTGATTTATTGAAACGACTAACTTGACTTGTTCATTTGCATTTATACAAATATGGTCTATGACATGGGGTTTGTCTGATCCTTACTGTATATATAACAGCTAACGTGACTATGAATAAATTTTTCAGTTTCTTCATCAATCTAAATTTAATTAATTATGTAGGTATTTATATTACTTATTAAAAATGAGATAATATATGTGGAAATAATATTGTACCAGTATCTACCATATAGTAGCTATCCAGCATATAATAGTTACTTCATATTAGTTTTATTTTTCTAAGCTCTCCAAGCAAACAGGGTCTAGAGAAGTTCTTATCCTACAGCTGAACTGGATTTCAGGGGGAGTCTGTGATTTCTCTACAATCTTATTCAAAAAGTGTATGTGTGCAATTTTGGGGAAAGATATCATAATTTTCATGAGACTGTCAAAGAGGTCTGTATCTCCACAAAGGTTCAGAACTAACTACTGATTTAGAGCCTTTATACAGAGAGTAGATTTTTCTCAGGCTCAAGGAAAATAAACATTTTTTTTTTAATTCGCAAATCCTAGAATTGATATATTACTATACTCTTCAGATTAATCATATACTCATTTCTATCGGATAGGTTATCATTGAACTAGTAGGAAAGGAAAGTTACAATCTTTTAGAAAAAATGTTGTTGAAAATTGGGGAATTTCATCTTTATCCAAAAAATAAGGACGCTTTTATTATAACTATGTCATACCTAAAATTAATAATAATAATACCCTATTATGATCAAATATTTAGTCAGTATTCAAAGCTCCACAGTTCTCTTACAATTTATTTGAAACAGAATCAAAATAAAGTCAATACTTTTTTTTTCAGGAAACACAGATTTTATTAAAGACTTTGTGCAAAGATCGCCACAAACCTATTTTAATTAAAATTTCTTTTAGATGCTGCTTTTCTCCTCCCAAGTCTTCAGCTGCCAGCCACCTCTTCTCCAGTCAGCTGCCCTACCTCCTCCGCCTCCTTGATGACTCTAAAATCTTCCTTGTTCATCATTTTAATGTTTTTTCATTATTGTGGTATATATCAGAACTTTATTCCTTCCTTTTTAAAGCCGAATAATATCCCATTGTCTGGAGAGAACATATTTTGCTTACCTATTCTTCACCTCATGGACAATGGGTTGTTTCTACTAGTTGGCTATTGTGAATAATACTGCTACAAACATTTATGTACAAGTTTTGGTGTGCACACTGTAAAGTCTGTGTAAGAGTGAGCTATTACTATCACCTTCTGTGTCCTTGGGTAAGTCACTTAAGCCCTCTGCACTTTAGTTTTTCATCTTTTAAAGTAGAGTTGATGAGGGTAATAAAAGAATCTACCTCCCAAGACAGTTGTGAAGGTCAATACATTATAATTAGTTTATATGCGTCTTAAGTCTCTTTGAATCTTTATGTTCCTCATTTCTCTTTCTCTTTTTTTGTGATTATTTGCTGTGCATTTTCCGCAGTTAGATTTGGGGGGGGGCGGGGGTGCAAGAACACTGCCTAAGTGGTACAGTGAATTTCTGTCAAGGGGCAACTGTTGTATCTCTTTTTATAATGTTAGTAGCTACTCATGATCATTGCCTAGATCCATTAGTTTATCAAAGTTCACAACATGATGATATTTTGATTTGCTCATACTTTATTCATTTATTAGCTGGGATACTTCTATGATGTGAAACTTCTCCTTGTCAATTATTTTGTTCTCCCTGAACATAAAGGAAGGAAAAATTAAATGCTTGGTTCTTTATTTTCTAGTTTTCAAAACAACAAATCCATTCCTTAGCATCATCCAACTGTGACCAACTGAGTTGTTGTTGCTGCTGTTGTTTAATACCAGTATGAGCACATGGATTTAAATATATCTAATGTGTGTCAGTAGTCATAGTAATGTATCTAATGCAGTCAGTAGTCATACTGATGTTTAATTCGTCTCATTTTTTGGAGCCTTTTCCAGCTGACCTGATTCTTTTTGAGATGACTTCAGCAGTCTTTGGCAGCATATCTCCTAACAGGTATGAGATCACAAAGGAGAGAAGGTTGTGGGGGACAGCATAGTTGAACCCAGCGATATCCAAAATGGCAATGGTACATTTGACATCTCTTATTCAGTAGAGCCAGGGAACAATGAGTGAAGAAGCAGCAGCAGTTTAGAGACATCTGAGGAGTAAAGAGGGTCTTGTAACGAACACCATGAGATTTCAATTTTCTTTAGGCCAATGGCTATCAATAATAGCAAGGTGCCTTGATCCACTGACCCACAAATAACTCACATATCTGTCAAGCATAGTGCAAGTAATTCCTTACTAATGAAAATCAAAGGACCAAAATTGAGAAATTATTTCCTTTAAAATTAGAAGGTATTCATACCCATACTTGGTATATTGTAATATAAAGCCACTTGCAACCAGGGGCATTTTAATATGCTTTCTGGAGAGGAGTGACAGCTAGTGTGGCAGGTACACCTATGGGAGTGAAGTCTGTGTGATTATCCTCCTTCATGGGTATTCTGGTGAGCCCATGATAAACTAAAGATGGTGCTGGCAATAGTGAGCCATTGAAACACTATAAGCAGAGGGTAATATCAATATTCTTTTATTCTTTCCTAGCCAGAATCACAGAGTCCAAGTGATTTCACCCACAAGTCTGTGTTAACCTGTGTGAATTTAAGATTTTCTAGAAAAAAGTTTCTTGCTTTATTAAACTAACCCATTCTCACCACCCACCCACCCACCACCACAGCCCATGTTTTGTCCTCAGTAGGAAGGAACCACTTACTGGTTGATCAACGTTTTCTTCTTTAATCACAGAAGATGTACAAATACCAGCATAATTTGCTGCTGTGATTTCCTTATCCAGTGCAGTGCTATGAAAGGCCATAAAAGCTTTCTTATTTTTAAGGTAATTCCACTTTTGATTAGAAGTCCCATTGTCATATGGTATATATTTCTGGAAAAAAAAAAAAAGACAAAATATGGAGTCAAATAGGAGAGTTTATGATTTGGTTATAGCAGTCCTAGTTTTCATTGCATAAACTTAGAAAGTACAGAAAATTACTCCTAATTCTACTATATAGCAATAACTACTATTAATATTTTATATACAAAAATATTTTTCTATATGTGCATTCTTTAATTTATGGACGTGGAAACAGAGAATACATTCAATCTGGTTTACAAACAATCTGGTTTACAAACTAATCTGCATTAGTTTTTTAAAGGATATATATATTTTATCTTAGAGTATTTTATTTTACCAATCTCTAGTAGTTAAATATGTAGATTATTTCTCAAATTTTCCTTAGTATAAGCAAAAGAGCAATGAACAATCATATAAATACATCTTTGTATAAATCCATGACCTTTTTAGAAGCAACTCTTCAAGCAGAATTGCTAATAAAGGAACAGGATCATTTTTTAAAATTATGATGTATCATATAAAGCTTAATCATATCAAAATGCTTTCTAGAAGGTTATTCTAGTTTACACTTCCACCGGTACTATATGAAGTGGCCTGTTTTCCTCACACTCTTGCCAAAACATCATCAATTTAACAAATGAAAAATAGTACCTTGTTGATATTTTAATTTACATCTCACTGGTTTTCAAGAAGGTTTTTTAAAAAAATGTGAGTACACTCATTTTATATGTATTAGAAATAGAATATTTATTCTAATTATAAAACTTGGGTCCAGCATAAGTTTAAAAATGAGTGGTTTCAATTCTCTAAAATTGAAATGAGTAGATTAGTTCCAACTAAACATATCATGACACGTCAAGGAACTTTATAATGAATAATACTTACTTTAACAAGGAGAGATTGATAGTAAAGAGGAAAATAAATGAACCCTAAGAATTGATTTAACAGGTCAAACCACAGAGCATCCCTCAGAGGTATGGAAAACAAAGACTATATTTCAAGGAATAGGGTGGGGTCTAGGAACATTAACCTAACATGCCTCATTTTTATTATTTTACATGAACTTTAATATATTCTCACAAACTGATTGCTTCAAGAAATAAAAACGAAACACCAAGTAACTAAAAAAATCTCGAAAGGTAATATACATTACCCTGATATTAAACTCATTTCTTATAAAATGGGAATCTTAGGAGAAAATATCCATATCTATAATTTTATGAAACTGATTAAGGTACTAAATTTGCATCTGCATGAGATTTTATCTCACTGTGGTCTGTGCCGAAGAGGCACCTGACAGGGAAAAAAAGGTGATGTTATATATACCGTGAATCCTAGAATAAAATTTTAGCCCACATTTATCATCAAGATAGAAGACTTAAGCTTTGATATTTGTCCAGATTGCTATACATCAATTTTGGATTCAGGACCTACAAAACAAGTTGCCTCATTGCTATTAAAAAATAGAATAAAACAAATGTTATTTGGAGACGATATATTCTGTTCAACAAAAATATGGCAAATACGGTGAGAGATACAGAAAAGTAAATGCAGAGCAGGGACACTCCTAAACTTTCTTCCTAAAAATACATATCCATCTAGGAGTGTCTTGGTAAGTGAGGGTGACAGACAAACACAGGAAAAGAATAACTCCATAGGTCTTTACCTGAAGTTCAAATGAAGTCAGACTTTCCTGGAGTCTCCAAAAATTGTTTGGCTGCTATAAACATTGGCAAAAGTATGTTGAAAGTGTATTTCAAATGAGTCTGTTAGTAGAATTAACACTGATGAACTCACATCCTCCAGAGAGATTTCTTTGACACAGTTCTTTCTAACCAGTTGCCAGGTGAGAGGGGACTTGCTTATGTTCCCAAATCACTGAACTTACAATGTGTGCATCTAACAACCGTTCACCTGACTGCATCCACCACTGCGACCATATGAATGCCACTGGGATAATTTCTCACGCTTGCCATTGGATTTGATTTAAGGAACTAGCATATCTCCTGACATGCAGCAAGCCCACAATCACCATCTGTTTGATTAAACTAAATCAAGAGCTACATGAACATGTTCAATTTGAAATCTAGGCAGACTACTGTAAATATTTTAACAATGGCATTTAAGATGGGTCTCTATGACAGCCATTTTCTTTCTCCACAACAAGGAGGAATGGAGCTTTCCTTAAATTTAACTAAATAAAGGGTCATAATTACTCTGTAGCCTCTATATATCTTACCTGAGCAATAACTGGATAGCCAGAGTCGTCATCTCTAGCCTTGGTCATAGATACAGCCAGCACAAGGTCTGGGCTACTCACCAGGTGAAAGGTCCTTGGGAAAAGAGGATTTGGCACATTACAAAGCAGCATGACCTGTTTAGAGCTCCCTCTGGGCCACTTATCAGTGTGTTGCCTCCTGGCTCCATACATCCTCTGTGATAATGGATGTGAAATCCATCAGCATTTCTCCCCCACAGTCAGCAAGATGTTAAGTGTTCTCAGTGGAGAGCACCAGAACACTGAAGGAGAAAAGGGCTCTCCTGCTCTTTGTGGCTGCTGCCTTAACACCCTCATAGCCCTGGCCTGGTGCTCATCTGCTTGTGGCCCTCCCGACAGGGACACCATGATGTGCTCCAGGCGTCTGCTGGGCCAGTGACCCCACTCCCTTTGCATTTCCGTGTGTCCAGCAATAGTTCCACACATGTTCCAGAGGGCAGCTTCCTGCTTGCCCAGCAAACACAGACCAGATTTGGCCAGGCAAACCAACAAACAGTGCACAGCACTCATACTTTTTCCAATGAGGTCTGAACTCCAGGCTCAGGGAAGAGTCCAATTCCAAGTTTATACTCAACTCCTGCAATCCTAGAGTACCGCACAGAGGCTTTTTAAAAACTCTGATAATTACTCATTTATCATAGTTTAATAATTATTTATGTTAAATAAATAATTTATTAATGTTGTGGCTCAGAGGGTTAAGAACCAGACTAGAACCCAGGAGGATGCAAGTTCGATCCTTGGCCTCGCTCAGTGTGTTAAAGGATCCAGTGCTAGCTGTGGTGTAGATTACAGACACAGCTCAGATCCGGCCCTGTTGTGGCTGTGGCATAGGGTGGCCGCTACAGCTATGATTCGATCCCTAGCCTGGGAACTTCCATATGTTGCTGCTGAGGCCCTAAGAAGACCAAATACAAACAAACAAAAATTCCTGCTTAAATGACTGAGTTTTCTGTCTCCAGATTGTACCCAGACTGATGTACATGCTCCTCACCTGTTATGCTCTTATGAGAGGTAATGTGACAGAACGATTAAGAGCATGGATTCTGGGAGTTCCCGTCTGGGAGTAACCGTGGCTCAGTGGTTAATGAAACTGACTAGCATCCATGAGGACGCAGGTTTGATCCCTGGCCTTGCTCATTGGGTTAAGGATCAGGCATTGCTGTGAGCTATGGTGTAGGTCGCAGAGGTGGCTCAGATCCTACATTGTTGTGTCTGTGGCATAGACTGGCAGCTACAGCTCCAATTCAGCCCCTAGCCTGGGAATATCCATATGCCGCAGGTGCAGTCATAAAAAGCAAAAAAAAAGGAAAGCATGGATTCTGGAGTCACAGTGCCTGAGTTTAAATCTTGAGTATACCTCTCAGCATCTCAGCAGCCTGTACAGTTTTGCGTAACAACTCTGTGCCTCAGTTTCATTATCTGTAAAATAGGATAATGGTGCATATGTCACAGGACTTTTGTCTTGGGAATTTAATGAATTAATGCATAGAATATGCATTGAATATTTTCTGGAACACGACACTTAGAATGAGCAACTATTACTGATGGTTGCAATTTTTTTTAAAGCTTTCTCTCAAATTCTTCCTTGCTAAATGAATATTCCCTAAAAATCCAAGATATATATTGACTATTTTTAAGTTATTTTATACTGGAGCTAAAATAAAGCCTCCTTGACTTTATTTGACAAAAAAAAAAGGAAAGAAAATTACTGAGCTAGAAACCTCAAATTCTTTACCTTGGATCATTTAAAAGCAAAAAATTTTACCCAAACATTCAAGGATATTGCCTACATAGAAAAAAAAAACAGTTCTTTATGTCTGTCAGCATAGTTACATTACAGACCAGCAGTAGCATTCCTGCTGTGGAAACTATAACTTGTCCTGAATATAAAATTTAATGATGTGGGAGTGGAGGAAAGGGAAGAAAGTGGGGGTGGGGGAGATCTGTTATGAGAGTAATATGTTTTTTCTTTCAAGTCTTAAAAAATTTGAGATATCTAATTTAAATCTCTGAACATAAAATATCCTCACTGTTAATAATTTACAAAGTACTGGAAACTATAGTAAAAATTAAAACAATTGGAAACATCATTTACATTCCTACAAGGAAGTCAGTATTAATCTTACAGTGTGTTTCTTCCTTCTATTGTTAGTTAATGAAGTATTATTTCAAATCCAAAGTGGGTATTCGACTCTATCAAATACCTTTACAGTATTTATCAAGACTGCACACAGCAAGAGTGCTGGTATTCTGTATTGTTCATCTCCATAGCCTCAGCATGTGCAGAGTTTGCCTCTTGCATTTTTATTGGCATGCGACAGAATCCAAATGAATGAATGACTGTATATTTCCTGAAAGGACTTACTGAGTTGCCTAAATTAGTTACCTAGCTTTCTCTACGCCTAGAATAGATGCAGTAACTTCTTCCGTGCTTCAGTGCCATGCTCAGCCATTACAGTGTTGGTTTTTCTTTTCCTTTTTTGGACATTCAACTGGCACTTGCCCACAGCAGGAGTGTTTACATTCTATGGCAAGCTTGAGCTTATAGACTTTTACATAAAACCTCCTATGCGCCAAATAGCTGTGTGAGAATTTACTCCATGTCCCAGCACTATCCAGTAAGATAGCACAGCCTCGTCTGCTAACATACCCTATGAGTGCATGCAAGTCACTCAATCTCCTTGAGCCTCAGTTTACCTGTCTTTAGAATCAAAGGCATGACTAGAACGTTTTCAAGATCGCTTTTAACTCAGAATTCTATGGTACTGTATTTTCCCTTTTATAATTTTGAGTCATTTTGCAGGAGACTTTCACCTCTGAGTGGTCTTTCATATTTCTCTTTAGAGTCCAAATGATGAATTCAGATTATGCCAGGATTGAAAATGGGAGAAAGAAACTAAATTATCTCAAAAGTTGACTTGGACCATTTTTCCATGTGGCTAGAAACCAAGTAAGTGTGTCTTTGGCAATTTCCTACTGCTTGTCAGCACCTGTGGGCTCATTTCTTGCACAACTATCCTAGTCTATGTGCTATCAGCTAGACCTTGTTCTCACAGTCATAATTTCCCTTAAGGGGTTTTGCTGATAATTGCTTAAGATATCAGATTTCCTAGTTATTTTCTATCTTAAATAGAAGGCCAAGATGAAAAAGTAATTCAAGACCCAAAGGACTGAATGAAAGGACTAATGGTAGAAAATTCTAAGCATAGTAACAGTCCCTTGCCATCAAGCTGGCAGCAAGCTACTTGCCTATATTTTCTCAATACAAATTCTGATTGGGCAGTTGCCTCAATAAATGATAACTTACTGCCTGGGGAAATATGAAAGATCAAAAGGCTATGGTTCACATAGAGTCGCAGACATAGAAAATAAACTTATGGTTACCAATAGGGAAAGAGGGTAGTGATTAGGAGTTTGAGATTAACATATACACACTACTATACATAAAATAAGCAAGGAGGACCTACTATATAGCACAGGGAACTATAAGCAGTGTCTTTTAATAACATGTAATGGGAGAGAATGTAATATATATATATATCACATTACAGTACACCTGAAACTAACACAACATTGTAAATCAACTACATTTCAATAAAATGGTTTAAAAAAGAACCAACAACTTAAAACAATCTCATTTGTATATAGACTCCTATATCAAAACTTTAGGGTTTAAAAAAAAAGAGCAACAAAAACCCCCCAACAGTTAATACAATGGCAATAAGAACATATATATCAGTAATTACCTTAATTGTTAATGGACTGAATGCCCCAACCAAAAGACATAGACTAGCCAAATGGATACAAAAGCAAGGAAACAACCAATGGATCACTGAAGAAATCAAAGAGGAAATTAAAAAATACCTAGAAGCAAATGACAACAAAGACATGACACTCCAAAACCTCTGGGATGCAGCAAAAGCAGTTCTAAGAGGAAAGTATATAGCAATACAAGCCTACCTCAGGACACAAGAAAAAGCTCAAATAAATAACCTAACTTTACATCCAAAGCGGCTAGAGAGGGAAGAAGCCAGGTCATGGAAACAACCTAAATGCCCACCGACAGAGGAGTGGATAGGGAAGATTTGGTACATATACACAATGGAATATTACTCAGCCATTAAAAGGAATGGAATAACAACATTTATAGCAACATGGATGAACCTAGAAATTATCATACGAAGTGCAACCAGTCAGACAATTAGACAGCAACACCCAATGCTACCACTTACATG
>PVHT021183666.1:18076528-18151830 GCA_004024745.2 Catagonus wagneri | reverse complement strand
GGAAACTAAAGAGACACAATGAACTTCTTTGAAGAACAGACAATGACTCACAGATTTTGGAAAACCTTGGTTTTTCAAATAAGACAATCTGGGGGGTGGGGGGATGCACTGTGGGTTTGGGACACAAAATCTATCGAATTGACTTATGATCTTTGTACACCTATAACTGAAATAAAATCCATTGTTAATAAAAAAAATCCATTTAAAAAAAAAAAAAGAACCAGAGAAGGGACGTAATGTACAACACCATGAACATAATACTAATATATGTTATGTATGAAAGTTAAGAGTAAGTCCAAAGAGTTTTCATCACAAGAAAAAAATTTTTGTCTATTTCTTTAACCTTGTATCTACATGAAATGATACATAGTCACTAAACTTATTTTGGTAATCACTTCGTGATGTATGTAAATCAAAACATCATGCTGTACAACTTCAACATACAGTGCTATATGTCAACTCTATATCTCAGTGAAACGGGGTGGGGGAGGAAGACTATGGTTCACATAAATGAAATTTTCTCAAGTTTTCTGCTATATAGTGCAACCCAAGTTTCTTCAGGCCTCACTAGATTATCAGAACAAATGGGTTTCAAATGTGGAAGCTCAGAATTACTGTCACTATGCAGACACATTTCTGCCATGGGACATATGTTCCTCTGAATCATGCCCACACCTAATCATCAAGACTTCTGCAAAATCTCTCCCGCCTAAATGTCTGTGGGAGTCCCTAGATGGTGACCCAGGTGTTCATGAGCAAATCCTGTCCCACTACCCTTCCCCTCATAGCTCCATCTCTTTTCTCTAGACTCTGCAATTTCTGACCAGGGATCAATCAATACTACCATCTCCCTCCCACTGTCCCTCTCCTGCCATGTTCCACGGCTTGACATGAGGAGGCCCCAAGATGACAAAGATGCAAAGTGTTCTGGAAAGTGGAACGAAATTAGAAGAGACCATCCTCTTTTATGTTACATGTGGTTAGATTTTCCAAAGCAGTACTAGAGTACAAAGAGTTTGAGGCCAGCTTTTCTTTCTGTTTTTACTTAAACAGTTTTCCACTCCTCCTGATTTCCGCAAAGCATGCAGGATGAAAACCAAACCCAGTGACAGACACTAAGCAGGGCTCAGAATTTGCCCTCTCTCCCAATGACCAATTGTTTCTAAGTTAAACTCATCAAGCTTGGCTTTCTCCTGTGTTGGGGGTCACTTCTCTCATTACCCATGTGTGTCCACTCCAGATCTTCAGCCACGCTCAAATTCCAACTTAGGCTCAAGCAGGACCTCTGCTATAATACAGAAAGCCAAGGCAATCAGATACACTCTAAATTCCAGAAACTTAGAGATGGGGTAGCCCTAGCTTCGTGGAGCAGAGATTAATCTGTTTGGCTCCTTACTAAGCACCAACACCTAAAATACTGCCCTTAATAATCCCTTTGCAGCTGAATGAATGAATTCTGGTCCCATACAGCAAACCATACTCAGGGACAAAAGCCTGCTTCTTAGCTCCTCATCGCAAAGACAGCTCAGCTAGGATGAACGGAGTGAAAGAACACACTCACCAGGTCTGTCTACACATTGGCTTTTCAGCCTTCTCCTAAACAAGGGTGCATGTGTTCCTTGCTGGCAGCTCTGCTATCTCGCTGAGCAGAGGAAGGCTAGACCCTTTGTGGTCCATGCTGGGCCTGCTGCTGCCCCCTGCTGAAGCTTATACCATCTCTCTCAAAGCAGCCATCTCCAAAGTCTTTGACATCACGCGCCTTTTGAGACACCAATGGAAATCACAGCTCTTTCCCAGAAAACAAAACAAAACAAAAACGTATTGCACAGATACCCAAACAACACACTTCCTATAGTGTTTCAACAGACTGAAGTGGGTCTAGAGACCCACTTCATAGCACTAATGGTAGAATTCAAAGCAAATCAAAAAAGCCAAGGAGTTTTTTTCTCTCTTATTAAAGAAATGTTCAAGCATCCCCAAACCAGAGAGAAATGTTTAATAAACCACCATGGACCCACGGTTATTAATATTCTGCCATTCCTGTTTCATATTCCACTTTTAAAATTTTTGCTTTACTAGAAAATTATAAAGCAAATCTGAGATACCTCCCCTTTTTTTTTTTTCTTTTGTCATTTTAGGGCTGCACCCGTGGCTAGGGGTCTAATCAGAGCTACAGCTGCCAGTCTATGCCACAGCCACAGCAACACAGGATCCGAGCCACGTTTACGACCTACACCCCAGCTCACGGCAATGCCAGATCCTTAACCCACTGAGCGAGGCCAGGGATCGAACCCGCAACTTCATGGTTCCTAGTAGGATTCGTTTCCGCTGAGTCATGATGGGAACTCCTCAGATACCTTTTATTTTTCTGTAAATACTACAATATACACCCAAGTGATCAGGACTTTATTTTTTTTATTTTTATTTTTTGCCATTTTTAGGGTCACAGTTGCAGCATATGGAAGTTTCCAGGCTAGGTTGAATCAGAGCTGTAGCTGTCAGCCTAGGCCACAGCCACAGCAACGAGGGATCTGAGCTGTGTCTGTGATCGATACCACAGCTTACAGCAATGCTGGATCCTTGACCCACTGAGCGAGGCCAGGGATCGAACCTGCATCCTTTTGGATACTAGTTGGATTCATTTCCACTGCACCACAACGGGAGCTCCCATGGGACACTTTTTTTTTTTTTTAACATAACCATTAAATCATTATGACAACTCAACAAAATTAGCAAGATTTCCTTCATTACCTTCCAGTACCAGACTATTTTAAATTTTCTCTGAATGTCTCAGTAATAACCTTAGCAACAATGGTGGGCTTGAATCTAGATTCAAACAAGGGCCAGTCATTGCACTGGGTTGATATACTTGATTAAGGTAAGAATTCAGTTTGATTCCACTGTGTGAATGGAGGTCACATCAGCTGGTTACACGCCAAAAGCAGGGGAGGGAGGGAAGGCATGCATGTGGGGAGAGGCAGAAGATGAAAAGTACTGCAAACTTTTTTAAATGAGACTTCTTAAATTCTCACTTGATCCCTTCAAATCATAAAAATCAATTAAATGAGAACCTAGCTTTCTCTTGACCTCAGTGGCCCATTAAAACTATGAATGCACTCAGTCAAATTTCACGTTTCTTACCTGAATCCACAGTAGATGAGTTGTGTGTACACTACTGAGCATTTACATTTGATTTCACTCGATTTCTCTTCCTTGAATAGGATAAAAAAATTATTGGCTATGTTAAATAGAAAATCCAGGAGTTCCTGTTGTGGCTCAGCAGTAATGAACCTGACTAGTATCCATGAGGACTTGAGTTCAATCCCTGGCCTTGCTCTGTGGGTTAAGGATCCGGCGACACCGTCAGCTGTGGTATAGGTTGCAGCTGCAGCTCAGATCTTGCTTTGCTGTGGCTATGGCACAGGCGGGCAGCTGCAGTTCCAATTAGACCCCTAGTCTGGGAACTTCCATATGCTGCACCTACAGCTCTAAAAAGCAAAAAAGAAAGAAGGAAAGAAAAAAAGAAAATCCAAAGTGCTCAAATATACCCGTTCCTGCTCTGTGGGATCGTGCTGGATCTCCTAGACTCCCATTCACCTTTTGATATGTTATTGCCATAATATAATGGGTTTACCTGCTGTCTTCCTTGTGCAACCAGTGTTGATGACTATCATCTACTTTTTTATCCACCAAAACCACCTCCATGCCTGAATGCAGGTTGGGGCTTTGCACTCCCAAGACCAGTTGAGGAGCGGCACAGCTTATAATTTGCCCATCTCTGTACTCAAATTGCTGGAGGCGAAGCTTCTGCAGTTTACTCTGTTTGGGAGAATGGCTGAGATAAAGAAAATCCCATTAGCAGCAGAAAAATGTCCCATCCACTGATGCTCTGGAGATTGCAAGTTCTGTTGGCAAGAGACCCGCCGTGAACTAAATTCACTTATAATGGGGAAGCATTATCATCAGGACAGCAGCAATGTTATTTGCTTTTCACTGTCAAGCTAATGTAAAAAGGAGAATTCTGAGTTTATTTTGTAATAGGAATAAATGTTTACTTAAGAGAATATGAGAAATTCATCAGCAAAGAAAAAATTCATTTGAGATAATTTAGTTAAAGGGAAAAAGTCGTAGGAGGTGGAACAGGGCATATAGAATCAGAACGGAAGAAATAAAGGAATTCTGTTCAAATCATGATAATTCCTATCCTCTATCTACAGAATCCCTGGCAAATAGAATCCCATTCTCCAAGTTTTTCAATCTTTGCTAACAACTCAGAGACTATCATAAACCAAAATTATGATACATTAATAAGTTAAATTAAAGGAATCTCATTTAAATATCTCTTAAGGCATTAAACAGACTTATTAACACTATTAAATATCACAATGCATTAGCAATTACATTAATTTATAAACACCTATTAAGCCCCTACTATGTGCATGAACTAATGCTAAGTATTGAAGTGGCGAAAACTGTTTAATTCATATAAATTTCTGTCATGTTAAGTAAATGTATAAATGGAATACAAACTACTGGAGATTCCTGTTATTTCATTGGACATTAATCAGAAAAAAAATGAAAAAGGAAGAAAGTGCATTTTACTAATTTCTTAAAGACGTCAGGACCTCTTACATGCTTATTCATAAGTACATTCACACATTCATTTAACGAACACACAGGCTTTGTTCCAAGTTCTCAGGAAGCAAAGATGGATAAGTTTTACCTTTTAATAGAAAAGATACCAATAAACAAGAAATTACTTTACACAGCTGAAGGGAGAAGGATTTTCCCACCTATACCTGTAAATACTTCAGTCAAAAGTACAAGAAACACAAAAATGTGTATGCTGATGTGAATGGTAACAGCAGTAATGTAAATCCTCAAGAATATTTCTGCCCCAAAGTGAGTGAATCTAAGACCAGGCAAAAATCTTTAACAGGAATTCCTTTTAACTTTTTACCTGTATTTATTCTCTAGTTCCATATTTTCAAAGAGCTCTTCTTCCGTTTTCTTTGGAAGGCTGTCATCCTCATCAAAGTTATGAGAAGTTTCCTGCCAGGCATACCTGAGAAGTGTGTGACAAGCCTTCATTCGGAGATGGGCTCTTGCATGTGAATCTCTGCCATGGTTCAAAAGCAAACACAAGTCTAAGAATTCTAGTTTATGCTCATGGAATTTTCTCTCAGGTGTAGTCTGATCATATCCTGAAGGGTTTCAGTGAATCTGGAAGTCAGATTTCCATAATGATGCCTAATACTGCAAATTCACATCCTAATAATAGACAATTTAGATTTTTTTAATATAAGGCTACAAGTAAAATTCCTCAGTCACATAATAAACAGCATTCATCTTCGTTATATTTACTCAAAAAAAAGTGAGGCCATGCATTAGATTTTAAAAATTATAAGATTAGACTACTCATTAGTTTTAGAAAGTCATAACAAATATGTAATGAGACTGTTGCCTACTCCATAAATGTGTCATAATTCTGTCTGGAAAAGACAGCCTGGGTTTCATAAAATTTACTCATTAGACAATGTTAAGGAATCCTAATTAACTTTTCCTCTCAATAGAAAAATCTAGAGAGACTCAAATTGCACCAGCACAAACAAGCCACCTTTTGATAGACAGTAATATACAAAACACTTAAATAGTCATAGTTTAAACAAGGTGGTCAACTTTCTGGCTCCTTATTAAGATGAAATCAGAAGCATAGCCACTATGCAGACCCAAATATATTAAGTTCCTGGACACTGTTTAGGGTACATTTGCTTCTGTGGGATTATGACCCAATATGAGGATTGCTCTGCTGAAGGCAGGATAAATATATAGGCAGAACAGCAAGCATACTTCAGCACTCTAGATATTTGTATGTGTAAATAAAGTCCTCTAGGGGAGGCTGTCGTCACCAAGGTGCTGTGGTAACCTGATGTAACTGCAAGCAATATCAAATTACCCAAATCTCCAGAGACAATTCCTGTGTTAGCAGAGCAGACCATACACTTCTCAAATGTAACAAAAGTATTACACGTGAATATGAAATTGGTGGGTAACAACTGCCTCATTTGGAACTGCAGCACCAGTAACAAGTCAAAAATCGCATCAACAGTTAAAGAGAGAACAGTGCCATCTTGTGTTAAGAATAAATAACACAGCTTTCCCACCAATTCCATTTCTTCGAGGAAAACCAAAAAAAAGTCATTCCTAGTTTTACTGTATTCAGCAAGATATTAACAAGATTCATCCTCCAAGTCCAGATATTTAATTTTCTGACTTGGTATATCTATATGCTCTTAGGCTTCCAAGCAAAAGAAGTATAGTCAAGTCAATTTTAGAACAGCCATTCAAAAATACATCTGGCTTTAATACATTTCTGTCCATTCATTCATTCATTCATTCATTCATAAAACTAGTCATTATTTAGTCAGTCATTTATTCCTTTAGCTAACATTTCTCAAACATCTACTATATTACAGGCACAGAGTTTAATATTGGGGATAAAGTGATGAACAAAACATAAGTTCTCAGGATTCATGGAATTTACATTCTAGTGAGAATAAGAAAGATAATAGGCAGGTGAATGAATAAATGAGACAAATGTCACAAGTGATTAAAACAGGAAATTGTGGTAGAAACTCGGTGGGGTGCGATAAGATTTACTTTAGCAGTGGAGTCAGGGAAGTCTCCTCTGAGAGATGATGCTTGAGTTGAGACTTGAAATGGGAATGAGCCTCATGGGAAGGGGTCAGCCATGTGAGAATCTAGAGGGAGAGCACTCCAGGCAGGGAAAAGAACAAATGGAAAGGTTCTGAGAAAAGAATGTGTGTGGCTCAGTTGAGAAACAGAAAGAAGCTATTGCAACAGGTATGTACTGAGTAGGAAAAGGCAGTCCAAGATGAGGCTTATGAGGAGGGCAGGGCCGGCCCATAAGGCAGTGAAAAAAATGAGAAAGTTCCCCTTAAGTTCCATGCTCTGAAAGCCCTTTCTTCCACAAAGCATCAATGCAGAGGTAAGCACTCCTAGAATTTCTTTTGCTTTTTGCTTATCGTTTTTACCAGAAATCTTTACAAAGACCCAGCTATCAAAAAGGCTCCTTCCAGAGATTTATGTTCTAGCCTCTTCCTCAGGATGTCCCCCCTAAAAATCATTCAATTTCTCAAATAAGTGAAAATAAATATATGTAAGAAAGTCTGGGGAAAAATTTGTTTTTTCTAATGTAAGGTGATATGGGTTCAAGTAATCAGAAATGGTTCAAAGAATTAGTGAAAGTTAGCCTAGAAAAGATATAACTCAGTGAATTAATGATGATGGGTTTTGAGTATTTTAAACAGACGAAATCATAGGGTAGAGTCATTCTATTTTTTTTGTTTGTTTTTTTTTCTTAATGGATTTTATTTCAATTATAGGTGTACATAAATCATCACAAGTCAATTGTACAGATTTTGTATCCCAAACCCACAGTCATTCTAAATTATTACTTCAACATTAAAATGGGCTGCCTTATGGGACAGTGATCCCTCAGCTACTCAAGAGTATTCAAAAAAGAGACCGGATAAAAAGAGCCTGCCTAGAATGTGTAGGAGATTTCTTCATTGATGATTTATTTATTTATTGTCTTTTTAGGGCCACACCAGTGGCATACGGAAGTTCCCATGCTAGGGGTCAAATCGGAGATATAGCTGCCGGCCTACTCAACAGCCACAGCAATGCCAGATCCGAGCCGCGTCTGCAACCTACACCACAACTGACGGCAACTCGGGATCCTTAACCCACTGAATGAGGCCAGGGATCATACCCGTGTCATGGATACTAGTTGGGTTAGTTGCCACTGAGTCACGATGGGAGCTCTTTTTTTTTTTTTTTTAATTAAGGTACAATTTACATATAACATTATACTAGTTACAAGTGTACAGCATAATGATTTGATATTTGTATATGTTTCAAAATGATTGCCACAGTGTTTAATTAACATCCATTCCTGCAGATAATTACAAAATATTTTTCTTGTGATGATGACTTCTAAAATCTACTCCTACCAACTTTCAGATATGCAATGCAGTATTATCAAGGTTGGTCACCATGCTCCAGCATTATATACGTTTTGAGTGGACTCAACCACTTTTAGATCAAGGATTCCAGGCCTTGATGAAATCTATGAATCAGCAACAAGGAATCTATTCTCAAAGATGTTCTTTCTGTTTATATTTTTTTTCTAATAACTCAGAGGCTAGATAATAAGAACAAAAGGGACTATTAGGAAAGTTTGTGGTCAATTCCCCAAATGCTGAGGAAGATACCACATAGGTCAAATCACTATCTCTGAAAAGGGCTTTCTGGTGCCTTTGTTAAAGTCAGGATGTAGGACCAAAATGAGGAAGTTTGATTCCTAACATAAAAGTTAACATTCTTATAATTGAGTATAAAAAGAGTTGTTTAAAACAGCTTGTAACGATGTACATAAATTATTTTTCAGTTATTGCAATGGTAATTGACCATCTCTTTTGGGTTTTAAAATTTGGTAATCCATTCAATGATTCTTCATTTATTCAATAAATGATGATAAAGTCAGTTATCCTGGTCTTCACAGAACATGTCTGACAGAGTTTTGCCCTGGCTGTTGGTGGTGGGTGGCGGAGGGGGAGGGGACTGATAATTACATTGCTTGTACAATCATCGTTACAATTGACTTCAACGATAAAGATCCTTCCACAGATGAGGACCAGGCAAGTCAAGACATTTCAGCTGGAAAGAAACAAGTATGTGGCCTAGAGGGTTGTAGCCCGGAGTCAGTGGAGTGCGCCACGTTCAGGAGACAGCTGTTGAGCTGAAGCCTGGAGTTCACATGGCAGAAAGAAAAGTGTGGAGTGGAGGTGGTGGGCGTAGGGGTGCAACTGAGGGTTCATGACAGGCCTGGACCAGGGTTAAGAGGGCTTGGGATTCCAGACTACAAACTGTTTTAGGTCTGTAATAGATAGCTATTGAAGAAGTGTTTAAAAAGGATTGTGTTTTAGAAAGATGACTGTCCACAGACAAAACTTAGAAGAGAATTAGAAGGAGGAGGTTATGGAGATAGAAACCAAGTTCAGAAACCTATGTCAGCAATCCAGGATGATAACATAGGAAAATGCATTCAGCTTCAACCTGCATTAAGGAAGAAGCACAATTTTTCCTGAAGTCCATGTTTACAAAGACAAAACATGATGTATTCCTCAAATAAATGTCTCCAGTCCTAAAACTCTCATCTATCAAAAATAGTAACATTATAACAAAATCACTGAAGGCAGATCTTTGTGATAGTTGAACATTGAAGCTCCGGCTCTATCCTTTTGCCAGGAAACTTAATTAAATATTAGCTTTTCAACTGACATTAGCTTCATGAATGTGGTGTGGGTTCCCTGCATGGGCTCGGCCCTGTTACTGAGCTAATGAGCTGAGTTCAAATACAAACCAGGTAGCTTTTCTGCCCACACCGATTACTTACAGAATTTCAGTGGAAGGATTTTCCGTTGTTAAAGCACTTTTTTGCATTTGCTTTTCCTCTGGTTCCATAATTTGCTTCTCTTCTCCAAAAACTGGTTTATGCACAGCAAGCTTGGCTCCAGACACAATGTCACTTTGGACTTCTAAAACAAGAGCTGAGCAGAAATGTATAAATTGCGAGGACATATTAATTATGATCTCAGAGCATCAGGAATTTGAAAACGTGTTAAAATAAAAATTCAGGAAATTTCCAGCTATTTGATCTAAGAGAATACATTTTAAGTGAAATTGATAGTTGCTCTTTAAATTAATAAATTTGATTTTAATTAATTTAATTTTTGTAGATTCTTTCAAGATAATCTCAGTCAAAAGTGCTAAAAATAGGTCAAAAATAAGTAGTTATAAATTCTAACTATTTGAATGTGTTAAAATATTTAAATGCATGTCTCTGGATCATTCTCTGGGACCCCAAACTCCTCAGTGAAAGTTCTCAATGCCTTAAAAGCTACAAAAGCCTAATGTACAGTGTTCTATTGAATTCTGCAATAAGATAATGTTTTAAATTATATTAATGATTTTTCTTTTTTGCCTTCCTATGTAAAAGACCTTTGTCCTGGTCCTAGGATAGCTTTAAAGCGAAAAGACCATGAAATAAGAAATGTTACAAAAGGAAAGCAAAAGTACAAATACGGTTTTGACATTCAAGCATAAAACAATGGCCATACAAGTCAGGATGACACGGTCACGGTTTAGGATTTTTTCCAAAAGCTTTTAGCTCCTGCTTATCAAGAGTGTAACTTCACAGTTAACCTGGAGGAAACCTACTATTTCTGGGCCTGAAGGGATTTGTGGCAGAACACAGAAGAAGGCAGCAAACCAGCACTGGGTATCATGACTCTCCCTACGGGCTTTGCTACAGGTATGTTAGCTACACCAAGGAAGCGCTGAGGACATTGCTTATCGTTCAGGACACACTGACCTCTTAAGCTGTCCTCAACACTCCAATCTATGGCATAGCCACATGAATCTGGATCTGGTTCCCAGGAAGTGCATCCATGCTTGATCAGGATTTACTAAAAGCCATGCTGAAGAGCTTTCAAGAAGTGGTTGCCAAGCAGAGCCCAAGAGCTTCTGTAGCAAGGATTTGCAGAGAAAGCTACCCAGCCCCAAGGCCAGAGGGAGGAGAGAAGAGGCTGAGGCAAGCAGGAAGGCAGGAAGCTCCTGTTTGTCTAGACCAAAAGAATGGAACACTGTCACCCCACCACAGACTTCAGTCAATAGGGCCCAGAAAGCAAGAAGTTCTGCCCCAAGTTCTTTCCTTCTACCCTAGAGAAGAACTAAAGTGAGACCCTGGAAACTGGGACTCTGAAAGTCCTCCCTAAAGGGATTATATAAATTAATGGATGTGATAACATTTAAATCTGACTGGACATTTAAAGTTTCCCTTGATAGAAGAACATGCGGCTCACAAAGAAGGCTCAATTTGTTAAAGACGAAATAAAATATGTTTTCTTTGCACATCCAAAGTGCAATGTGAATGAAAATATGCAACTCTGCTAAATATAAAAATTAGTCTAAAGAGCTAAGCAGCAAGATGCAGAGGTGAAATATGATCTGTTTAAACAAACTTGAATTTGATTTTATGGCCCTAATCACAGCATCTGGAAGTTCCCAGGCCAGTGATTGAATCCAAGCCACAGCTGTGACCTGCACTGCAGCTGAGCAATGCTGGATCCTTTAAATCACTGTGCAGGGCCTGGGACTGAACCCGCACCCCCACAGTGACCTCAGTGGCTGTAGTCAGATTCTTAACCCACTTTGTCACAGCAGGGACGCCAAACTTGAATTTTTTTTTTGTTTGTTTGTCTTTTTGCCTTTTATGTAGAGCCATACCCACGGCATATGGAGGTTCCCAGGCTAGGGGTCTAACAGGAGCTGTAGCCACCGGCCTTCACCACAGCCACAGCAACGCGGGATCCGAGCCGTGTCTGCAACCTACACCACAGCTCATGGCAACGCTGGATCCTTAACCCACTGAGCAAGGCCAGGGATCGAACCCACAACCTCATGGTTCTTAGTCGGATTCGTTAACCACTGAGCCACGAAGGGAACTCCTCAAACTTGAATTTTTTAAAGAGCTACATCCAGAATTCCCAGTGTGGCTCAGCAGGTTAAGAACCCAACATGGTGTCCATGAGGATGTGTGTTCAATCCCTGGCCTTGCTCAGTGGGTTAAGGGTCCGGCATTAATGCAAGCTGCGGCATAGGTCACAGATGTGGTTCGGATCTGGTGTTGCTATGGCTGTGGCATAGGCCTGCAGCCACAGTTCTGATTTGACCCCTAGCCTGGGAATTTCCATATGCCACAGCTGTAGCACTAAAAAGAAAAAAAGAACAAGGAAAGAGGAAAAGTGCTATCATCAAGTATTTTATATTGGCTGTAAACATTAAGGTAAATAATTCCAATTCTTACCTTCCATTTTACGTGTACTGCAGAAGGTATGAATTTTAGAAATATCTGATGCTAAGTTCCTCAGGAAGATTTGCTTCTTTTGCTGAGCAGTGGACAGGTCAGGATTGATCCAGTGTTCTCCACATGAAACATACACCTGCCAGAGAAATGAATTCCTAATCTTGTATACAATTGCTCACAGCAACATCATTATAGTCCAAACGGGAAAAAATCAAAACACCCTATAATAAGTGGTTAAACAAGCTATCACAGGAGTTCCCACTGTGGCAGAATAGAATTGACTGCATCTTTGCAATGCTGGGATGCAGGTTTCATCCCCAGCATGTCTCAGTGGGTTAAGGATCTGATGCTGCTACAGCTGCAGCATAGATTGCAACTGCAGCTCGGCTCTGATCCCCAGCCTGGGAACTCAATATGCCATAAGGAGGCCACAAAAGAAAAAAAAAATTATGGCACTATGGAATAATACTCAGTGACAAAAAGGCACAAATGACTGATAGGTGCAACAGCTTTGATGGATCCCTAGGGTTTTGTACTGAAAAGAAGTACTTCTCCATCCTATTTTTACAACTTTTTGTGAATCTGTAATTATTTCAAAATAAGAAGTTACCAAAAAAACTTTTTTTAAGGAAAGAGAGAACAGAAAGAAGAAAGGAAAGAAGGAAGAGAAGGCTTGAAAGAGGGAGAGTAGGTAGGTATAAATCAAGGGTTTGTAACTATGGCTGGGGCCAAGTCTTGCCCACTGATTGTTTTTGTAAACAAAGTTTTACTGAGACCAGTTATGCCCATTCATTTGCATGTTACTGGTACTGCTTCTGTACTACAAGGGCAGAGTTGATGTACCAACAGGTACCATATGGTCTAAATTATTAACCACCTGACACTTTACAGAAAATTCTGACAACTATTGGTATAAATAAACTTGTAATCCATGCACCAAAATGTTAACATGGATATCTCTAGATGCTAAGATTACGGATATTTTTTTCTTCTTCGTTTTGCTTATATGTTCTTCCTAAATGCCTTTAAATGATACATATTTCTTTGCGGTAAGGAAAAAATAGAGTAATATGTTGTTAAAGTCTTGGTAAAAAGAAAAAGAACTCAGTGCTGCCTTTTTTTGAGGCCATTCACAGATCATTACACACATGCTTTGTAGTGGACCTGGCAAAACCTTTCTCAAAATTGTCTTTTTTCTGAACAAGGTTCTTTTTCTCTCATGGATATACTTAATCATGCAACTCTTCATGTTCCAATTTTCATGTTGGTGGCTGAGGACAGTTAGCAGATTCATTTCTCACAAACATGCTGGACTTTATCACAACAATTCCTGGCTCCAACCCATGTTCCTTTCACTCACACTCCCTTTTCCCTGGTGCCCTCATTGACTTATCATTAAATTAAATTTACAGGAGTTTCCTTATGGCTCAGAAAGTTAAGGATCTGGCATTATCACTGCTGTGGTGTGGGTTCAATCCCTGGCCCAGGAACTTGCGTATGCCACAGGCATAGTCAAAAAAAATTTACCTTTTTGTAATGTATGTTTTAATGCAATTTACCTTAAATTATTTCTAAAATAACGCTGTGAATAAGCACGGCAGCAAAAACAAAAATATTATGATCAAACAGACAAAAAACTTGATAGTGATCGAATTAGAATTCAAACCAGGATCTGTCAGGCTCCAAGAACAGAGACTCCCACTCTGCCATGCTGCCTCTGATACTGGTCATCAGTACTTAGGTTTAACACTCTTTCAAGGCATCTTTATAGTCAGAGCCTGAATCAAGTTCTGGTAACTTGGTGCAAGCTTGATTCTCTGTTCGAAGACTTTCGGGCATCAATATAGGCAGGTTTTCTTCTCGAGCTGATCCTCAACTTCTATAAGTGGGAGAAAAGGCTGGGCTGCTAAAGTCCTGTCTCTTTTCAGCCTTCTCCAACCACCCAAATCGAGTGTGTGAAAAACTAGAGATGATTTTTTTTTATAAAACGGTAAATTATCATTAAGAAATCATTAAACAATTGCATTATGAAGGCCTCAAAATGAATATAGAATCTATCTCCTTCAGAGTAAGACAGAAATCACAAGTGGCTAATAATTTGCTTCCCTCCAGTTTCTGTCCTCATTTATAGAAAGGGTTGTGATTAGCATTAAATGAGTTCTATCATATACAACCCTGAAAATCATGCCTGACATATAGTAAGCTCTCAGCAATCAGCTATTCATATTACTTTCTGATGGTTGCTGAATTAGGATAATTTTGAGAAAAAATAAGAGGAAAAGTCGTGCTTGAAGTCTTATATTTTAAAACATTTCTCTTTTAATAGTATCAACATATTAATTTTTCCAGTTTCCTGCTTAAGTCTTTACCAGTTCATCTCTTTGAAGGTCTTTTAAGTCAAAAATTTCCTTCCCCTTTTCATTGAACAATCTCCGAGCTGCAGAAGGTAAATTTAAAATTTCCGTGCACCTGTAATAAGAAACACAAAAATTGATCTTCCATATAGAAAGCTTCTAGCAGAGAAAAGAGGAAATAAAAGAAACCAAGGGCCTGGATCATTAATGACAACCAGCTCTGCAGGACCATGAAACAGTCAAGAGCTAGGTCCTGGAGCCCACCAGACCCCTTTTGAGTCTCATTTTCCCTTTCCAAGTTGTAGGACTTGGGCAAATTATTTAAACTCCCTAAGCCTAAATTTATTACCTTTCGGGGTTGCTGTGAGACTTAAAGGTTGATTTTGAAATGTGTTTAGCACAGTGCCAATCAATATCAACAAATTAAAAACTATATTATATATATATCACTGTTGATTTTCCATTCCTCAATATGCCTCCCACTTTCATATTCATGTGCCTTTTCTTTTGTTCTTCTTTTGACATAAAAAGCTTTCCTCAGTTTTTACTGTTGAAGTTCTAGTCTCTGTCCAAAGTTACATACATCACATCACCCAGCAGTTCCTCTTCTCTCTCCACCAGAAGTGATTTCCTACAGGCCTTTAATTCCCTTTCAACTAGGAATTTTCAGCCAGGTTAAACATCCTACAGTGATATTTCCTCCCAAAGAAGCACTGACCAGCCCTTTGGATCTGAAATGAATGATACAGCTTTCCTGTTTCCTTGGGGACTCCTTCCCTCTCCGGTTAGGGGGAGAGGCTGATCAGCAACTGAAGTATTAGATGAAGTAGTGGGTGCTGTCACAGGCACATGGCCAGGGAGTGGTGAAAACACAGAGGAAAAGCAATGAATTCCTCCAGGGAGGCCTCAGCTAAGGAAGTGATATTTGGTTGTGCCTTGTTGAATTAAGAGAAGTTCATCAAGTAAGGCTAGGACCTAGAAGTTTTATATGGCTAGAGCTGAGGTTTTGGACAGGGGGTGGAGCCAGATGAAGCTTGTAAAGAAGATGGGAACCAACTGCAAGCACTGAGGATGCCAGACTAATGAACTTGGCCACTATCCCATAAATATTAGGAAGTCATTACAGATATTATGGCCAGGGCATGGTGTTGTCAGATCTACGTTTTAGAAAGTTAACTGTCAGAAAAGTGGAAGATGGGCTGGAGATGGAGAGGCTGGAATCTATGTAATCAGCTTAGCGTAGCGGTAAAGATCTGGAATTGTGGGGAAGAGGAAGTAGAGCTAAACTGTGTGATGTGGTATTTCCTAAAGAACACTGTTCCTTATTAGAATGTCCTGCCTGTCTATAGAAGATGAATTAGAAATGACTTTACGCTCATCAGGAAGACTCAGCTGTATGAAAAATATTTCTCAATTTTATTTCCTAGATGGCATAAAGCAATTGAGCAGATAATTAGGCCCTCCATTTTTCTGAGAGGTCTTAGAAGGAAATAAGCCTGTGAAAATTAAGTCTCTGCTTCTCCTGTCACAATTCTGGAGGCTGCTAGATCAGTGAGGATTGGGTTTCTCGCCCCCAGGAGCTGGTGGGATGGGGGTGGGAGGGAACTGTAAGAGGACTGAGCCCCAATCACAAGATTTGCTTAATTCTCTTTGGATGCTGTCCAAAGACCCAACCAATTCCTGCGACTTTCTCCAAATCCAAGCAAGACCTAAGGAGAGTTACCGTCATAAACTGCTCCCACTCATGTTTTCCTTGGAGAATTTTGGACTATGAGAGTATCCAGTTTTAAAGCAAGTGGGAGAAAAGAGGGAATGGGAAATTGGTGTGTTTTTCTTCCTTCCTTTTTGGAAAGCCCTATTTTAATAATGCAGAGTTCACTTGGCCCACGTAGGTAGGTTGGAGAGAATTGGGATAAACTGTTTCCTCTGCATTGAATTCCTCTAACGAGTTCATATGCCAGCCAACATCAATGGCGAAAGAAGAAAAGGATTGGCTATTAAGTCTAATAAGGAATGTGGACTCTGGAGTCAGGTTGCCTGGGTACAAATTCCAGCCCTCTCATGTACTAGCTGTGTGACCTTGAGAAATTAGTTAACTTCTCTGGGCCTAATTTCCCCCACCAGGAAAAGACAGATATAGTAGTACTTATCTCACAGAGCTATCTTACAGTTTGAATGTGTGAATACCTATAAAGCACTTGAGACGTAAAAAGTCACAACACATTATTAAAATGACCAAGTACTGCCAGCATTTCATGTCTCCTCTCTTAGTTCTTGCAGCCTTTCTGAGAAGCCCATTTTACTGATGAGGAATCCGGGCCTGGAGATTAATTTCCTTGCCCAAGGTCACAATACTAGTGAGTATGAGAGTTGAAATTCAAACCTACAGCTCTCTGGGTTCTTTACTACATCGTAATATGGCCTCCTGAGAGGGCATCATCATAGAATAACAAGAAGGAAACAGGCTTAAGCTGAGTGAGCAGTTCAGGAGCTCTCTCTTCCATGGGGTAAAGGTCTCAGAAATGAAGTCCTTTGACTCTCACATCAGAAGTTAGGACTGATAACCACGTGGCTTGGATTTACAAAGAACCCAGAAAAGCAGAGCCTTATCTCTGACTTCACTCTCTCAGGATTAGTTTTTTAATACTCCATGTTGCCTGTAACTTTAGATATCAACAAAAGTGGTCATCTATTATTTTTTAATGGGGCTTGTTATGCTGTTCAATCTCTCTCCATCTTTGCAGATGGAAGAACCAAATATAACAACAAAAGATCCTTAGAGTCTAGAGTGAATTACTAAATTACTAAGGATAGGGTAATTATCCTTAAATTCTGTTATTGCTCTTTCATATTCAACAAGATGTTTCGAAAAAAAGTTTATACCAGGTGCTTTGCCTTTGAACAACTATCACATTCTATGGGAATAATTCTTGTTTGGGTAAGAAAATATAGATCAAAAGAAAAATTACAATGTATTTCACAAATATGATTTGTTACAAGTGACATTTTTAAATTGATTTAAAGTAGATAACTACCCTGACCCCAACTCAAACAAATACAAACCAAAGTGCTGCAATGTGCAGTATATATATTTTTTAATGGGAATAATTTGTATTTATAGAGTTGGTAGTCCAGAAGCTAGGGGAAATCACCAGACCTAAAAATCTGGGGGAAGAACATACTAATTAGCATTGGTATCACGTACTCTTAGCTCACATATTTCACAGGTTAGAAATTCCATAATCAATACATAACAATCATTTTATAGTGTAGGTATACATGTATTTTGTTATTTATAATCATTTAGGCATTTGAATGGAATATACTTCTGCATTTGTGGTAGTATTTACCTCTCTAAAAGTTGATGAAATCCAGCCTGGTTTGTTTCTGTTTCAGAATATTTAGTGACATAAGTATTTTTCACATTTCCTTTCCTTTCAGTGTCAACATTTCTGAAACAAATTGTTCAAGATTTTATTTATATGTCAGTATACATTGTCAATTATCATTCAGCTTGTTTAAATATGTGAAAAAAATTGTAAGTTTTTAATTTATCATGATTTAGCCTTAAAAATCTACCTTTCTTAAAAAATAGGGTTTCAAATATTGTCATAATTAAATATGAAACATCACAAACATTTATACTTTGAGTAATTTACATAAGAAAATAAATTTTCAATATCTAAGTCCTTTTTCAGTAATGCTTAACACTCTGAGATGTGAATTTATCATAAGAAAATGCAGATTACATTCATTTCGCCTTTGATGTTTTATTCATATTCTCTTCATAGTCATATGTTTATTCATATATTATTCAGAGAGTATTTTGGTTATCAATCGAAACCTAAAAATGTTTTTAATGAAATATTAATAATGGTAATCATAAAAAAGAATTTTCAAATAAGAAAGTATTGTGTATTTTTAGTCTCTATATTTTACTAAATGAAAGAAATAGTGTTCAAATATAGCCATTCATTCACTCATTTGAAATGGTAATCAAGTATAGTTAATCACTAATTCATTCATTCATTCAGTAAGCACTAATTTAGGGCCCTAAATTTGTGGGCCCTAAATCACGTGGTGAATAAAGTAGCTTAATATTTGATTAACGAGGGCACACTGTTCCGTGATCATACCACAGCAGCAGATATATAAATAAATAACACGTCATCCCTGTCCTCCATCTCACAGATGGAGACATAAGCAAATAATCACAGCAGAGACAATGGTGGAAGCTATCCTGGTGAAAAGCCCATGGCAATCAGAGCAATGGTGTACAGAGAAGATACAGGTAACTCAGGCTGGAAATGGGGATGTCAAGTTCAGATCAACAATAGAAATAAAGTCCAAAATCTTTCTCAAATGACCTCTATTAATAAAGCATATGGAAGGTGTTGGGAATGGAGGGGGTTTAAGAGTGGGAACTGGAGGAGGGTTATTGATAAAAAGCTAGAGAAATAAACAAAGGTCATAAGGGGACCTAAAAGCTGTTTTAAGGAGCTTGAGTGACTCCAGGGATCATAAATTAATAACAAATAATACCTGTAGTATACACTGAAATTATCTAACATATAAAGTTTACTTTATAGCTCCATGTTGAGCCTTTCCTCTTATAATTCCTTAAAATATCACTTATAAAATTTTACTTGTTTAACCTAATTTCATTTTGAGAAATGAAATTAACCTGAAATATAAGAAATCACAATGGTCTTAATTTATATGGATTTGACATCCATTATCAAACAATAATGGACAAGATCTTGTACTCAATGAGATCATGATCAACTCAGTAAGGAAAAAATTCTATTTGATCTTCCTTTTACTTTGTAGATGGAGGAACCACCACCAGCAAAAGTCCCCTCAAAATTGTCTAGAATGAATTATTAAATAACTAAAGGATAGCATGTTACCAGAGCAGGATTTGGTTAAAGGAAATCTGTATGTCATCACTCTAGGTTGATTTTGCTTGTAAAGACAGTAAACAGCCCAACCCTCTTTCTTTCTTAAAAATAGGTTTCAGGTTAATGCAAATACTGTACCTCTACAGGTCATTAGTATTTATTTCTTCTGGAAGAGAGATATCTAGCATATGTACATTAAAAGTAGCACAGTAGGACTTCCGCGACTGTACAACTCTGGGATACTATTCACATAGAATACAACATGAACAGTGCCTGCTATGGCCAGGCAACCCAATCACCTTGTAATGTTAGCCAAAACACTTCCTATTTAAATCTTCTGCTGCCGGTACTGACATATAGCTCTGCGGGAGATGGGTAGAAAATCTATTGATGATCCTGTAGAAAATTCTCTGAACCAGCCAAGAAAAATTAAACTTTGTTTAGAAGAGTTTTAATGTCAAGTATATGCCAGTGTATTTTAATTATTTGGGAATAATTAATTCATATAGGGAACAAAATGAATATTTGATTAACCAGGACACACTGTTCCATGAACATACACAGCAGAGAGTTTCACATACTCTTTGCTAGAATAGCTGTCCAAATTAACAAATCTCTCAAGTTATGTATGGATTACGTGATTGAACCATGCATTTTAAAATAGAAATTGATAAGATCAAATCTGTATATAATTTTGAGACATAGTTAAAAATTGGAAGGGACAGAATTTATTTTTTAACTTTGGATGTTAAAAAAAGTCATATACCACTTTAAGGGCATTACCCTCACATTTTACATGTAGTAGAATGAGCTAATTATGAAATGTATGCGTCAAAGATTTCAATTTCAGGGTTGACTTTACTTTGAAGATTAATTTTTTACTTTATCATCTTTACAGGCAGTTCAGTGGACAGCGGATCTGAATGTTACTCATTGTTCAGTGATGCATGAAGTATATTTAATCAATGTGGAGAAAGTAATATTAAACTATTATCAGCAGACTCAAATATTCTAAACATCTCAAAAGAAAGGTCAAGAAGTGATATCACTGCTAATAATTTGAGAAACAATGTGTTTAACTCATTCTTTACATCAGAGTTTTGCACTGATCTGTGATCCCTTTTGTCACAAAATACAATGAAAATATAGCAGGTGATTTTTTCCAATGTTGGAGAACTATTGGCTATTAGGAAATATTTTATTCCAATCTCATAAGTCGAAGTGCAGATCAATGTTTTTCTAGGATGATGAACTTTTAAAATGCTATTCTGAGGCAAGGATATAAATTATATAAAGTTATAGTTTAAGAACTATATTTGTTCATTAAATATTCCAAGATCCAAATGTAAATAATTGTGTATAAAACTTAAATAAATAACAAAGTAAAAAGTAACAAATAAAAATTATAAAATTATATTTAAGAAGCAACCTATGAGCTCAGTTATTTCAAAATACATTAATAAAATCAAACAATAATGCTAATTCAAAATAGATATTGATCATAAAAGTTTTTGTCAAAACTACTTATTTCTAACTCATTATATTCTCCCATGCCCAGCCTAAATCATCAGTGTTCAAATTAACTTCCTAACTAAATGAATCTTAGTGTCTATTTTTACTTCCAAATATCAACATAGGAGTCCTTTAAAAAAAATAAACACAGCCTCCCAGGAAAACATCTGTAATCAGTAAGACAAAAATCTGTATAAGTTGGAAAGTGTGCTTAATGAGAAATATGAACAAGTTCTTACTGCATTTTCTGCCCAGGTGACACATCTGGACCGATTATAGTAAGGGCTCTGGTTTTGTTCTTGTCTCCATTCTGCAAAACTCTGAGTCTCAGAGGGACATATTGCTTCGGTGTCTTACAGATAGGTTTCTTCATGGGAGGACTGTTTGGAAGAAGCAGTCCTTCTATTGGCCAATCAAACTCCTTCAGAAAGAAATAAGAAAACTGATAGTAAATAAATAAGATTATTTCTAGATATATAAAAAATTAAGCACATTTGCATATACCTTTAAGCTTTCATTCATTCATCAAGCATGTATTGGGCACCTAAAATGTTCTAGACAATCTAATTAACGTTTTATAACAATAAAGAGGAAAGAGAGTAATTGTTTTAAATGTATATACAACCTGTGCTGTGTTACAACATGGAAGATTTATTCTCTTTCAGAGAAACATCATTCTAGAAAAAATAGAACTGAGTTAACCTGGAATGTATTTTGCCCTATATAAAATATATTTAATCAATATGAAGAAAGGAAGAATGTGTGAAAAGTGGTTTTACAACCTGAAGTAATATTATCTTAAACTAAGTTTGTTTGGCAAAGAAGGATATAGTTGGGGAACACTCCAAAACACAGAGTTAGATGATAAAACTTAAATTTCAGGTGTTTCAGTTATAGAATTTGAGTTCTGTGCTTCCATTCATTCATACATTCATTTATTTATTAATTCATGCATTATCCAAATATGTATTGTTTACTATATTCCAGAAACAATGCTAGACACTGAAAATAAAACTATGAACAAAACAGGATACTCTTCCTCAAGGAATTTCTAGTGGGTACTCAGAAACTTACCAAAAAATAAGCGGGCAATTACAATAGTATAAGTATAATAACAGCAGGGTACAGGTGCGATGGGACCACTTTGGAGAATCTAACCAGAAATGCCATATAATAGGTCTAAAGTCTTAGTAGGAATTAGTGCAGAAAAGGAGGGGTAAAAGGATGGGGCAGTGTACGTATCAGACATGAGGATTAATAGAGCATGATATTTGGGGAGTGAAAGGAGGCAAGGATGGTTCCCAGGTTTGTGGCTTAAGCAACTGGGTAAACGGTATTGTCAGTCACAGCAATAGACATTTGTGGAAGATTAAATGAGGGAAGGGATGATCAAAGATGATGTTAGGCAAGGTCCAGGTCTATCTTTCTCTCTTTCTTCCTCCCTCCCTCTTTCCATTCTTCCTTCCTTCCTCCTTCCCTGTTTCCATTCTTCTTTCCTTCCTTCCTTCCTCCTGCATCAACAATTATTCTGGCAGTAAATAATCTCCCATTAATCTGCATTAACCATCTTGTAATATATGACAATTTCATGTAAGTCTGCGTCTATTTTGGTGTGTTCTATTTTCTTCAATTTGTCCATTTCTTTCTCCATGTACAGTATCATACGGTTTTGATTACATCTGGTAAGTCTTGATATTTGGCAGGGCAAGTACCCTTACCTTGTTATTCTTCTTTGGAAATTGTTTTTTCTTAGTCCTTTGCCATTTCATATACATTTAAGAAACAGCTCAATTACTTGTTTTAAAGTCTGTTTATCATATCAAGACTTTGTAACTGGTTAAGTAATTTCCTATAAATCCCATTTTGTTAAGATATTTTTCTTGAATGTATGGTGAATCATGTAAAGCTCTTTTTCCTGAATTTACTGAGATGTGCTCATATGACTATCATTTCATCTGTTACATATTGATTACGTTGCTTTTTAAAAACTTTAATCTAATCTTACAATCTTAGATCAAACCAAATTGGTCACAATGTATTATCTTTTTTTCTAGATTGCTGGCTTTAATTTGCTAATATTTTCTGCAAAGTATTTGCATGTACGTTCACAGATGAAACTAATGTGTAATTTTCTTACACTATCTTCTTCAAGGTTTGGTATCAAGTTTATCCTAGCCCCATGAAAGAGGTGGAAAGTGTTACTTCTTTTGTAATATTCTGAAATTTTGTTTCTTACATGTTCAGTAGAATTTGCCAAGGAAACTATTGAGTAATGGTGTTCTGTTTGTGGGAGATTTTAACTACTGATTCTATTTTTTCTATGATTATTAGACCCTTCAGGCTTTCCATTTCTTCTTGATTCTACTCTGTTAACTTACTTTTGTTCAGGAATTTGATCATTTTATTTATTTTAATTTGTAATGTTTATTAGCATAAATTTACATATAATAGCTTTTTGTTACTTTCTAAATCTCTCAGCTTCTATGGTTCTATCTTTCTTTTGTTCCTAGTATTATGTACCTTTAATGTTTTTCTGTTAATCAATTTGGCCAGGTATATCCATTTTATTAATATTTTAAAAGAATCAATTTTTATTCTGTTGTTCTGTTTTATCCATATTATATTTAATTTAATTCTTCCATCCTTCTAATTCTTTGAATCCATTCTGTTATTATATTCCTAAGTTCTCTGGCTGGATACTTATCTCATTAATTTTTAGCCTTTCTTCTCTTTTACTGTAAGTTTTTATGGTTGTAAATTTCTTTCAAGTACATTTTAGCTGCATCCCACATATTTTTCTTTGGTTCTAAGTATTTCCTTTTAAATTTTTCATTATAATTTTTTTTATTGTCCTGTGAGTTGGTTGAAATATCTTTTAAAATTTAGGGGGCCTTTTCCAATTATTTACATAGTAACTTATTTATAACTTAATCCATCAGCAGTACCTGCTTCCACTTTCAGAATACATCAAGGACCCAGTTACTGTTCAGTACCTCCACTCCCATCACCCTGGTCCAAGACACTAGTTTTCTCTCACCTAGGGATTGCAAAAGCCTTCTCACAGCTTATTCCTGCTTTCATCTTGGCTCGTATTGCTCTAATACTAATGAATCTATTAATACTGTAGTCAGAGCATATCACTTCTTTGCTCCTAAACTGTCAATAGCTTCCCATCTCAGAGTAAGAGCCAAAGGTCTTCCAGTGGTCCAAAACCCTGCATGATCTGGATCTATTTCTTGCTGCTCTCCCCCTCACTCACACTGCTGCTGCCACACCTGCCTTATCGTCCATCAAAACACATCATTGTATTTCCTGGCATGCTCTTTTCCTAAGAGATCTGATTGATCTTCAGGTCTCTACTCAAATATCACCTCAGTGAAACCATCCCAGGTCAACTGAAAATTTCCAAACTCTGCCCTGCTTTCTATCCTTGTTTCTATGTTTTCCTTAGTTCTTATCAATGACTAACATTCATGAGACCACCTCATGAATGGTCAAGAGCTAGGGCTTTGGAGCCAGACTTCCTGCATTTGAGTGTCTGACTTTACCACTCCAGTTGTGTAACCTTGGGCAAATCTTTGACCAAACAGAGATGGAAGCTGATGGATAAATTCTTCCCTTTTTCTTCTCCAGGAAAGATTCTCCTAAGCACACTTAGGAGATTAGTGAGATAAGTGAGTAAATAACATTAATTGTATTTAATTGGGAGAAGAGCAATATAAATAAATGTTCAAAATCTGAGTGTTTTTCAGTCTAATGTTTTTTACTTTATGTTTTTAGCATAATTGTTTGCTTAGTAAGTGTGTTCATAATAGTGGTATGCAATAGGACTAACATCACAATTTTAAATAAAAAATTTGAATGAATGAAGTTTTACTGTACTTTTACTATATTCTTGATCTTCATTGAGAACTTTCTACTTGTATTAATTTAAATTGCAAAAAGAGCAGTGTTTATTTATATATGCCTGTTATTATGAATGATATGCCTGTTATTATGAATGGAGAACTATGAGGTCACTTTCCTTACTATTGCTACTGAGAAGAAATATTAAAGGTTATGACAAACACTGTGTATTTTCATTTGAAACTTCCCTATTGTATAAATGTTTTACTTAGTATGAGGAGGGGTGGAAGAGTGGAGTTATATAAGTTCTTCAAGAAGTAAGTTCAAGATTGATCTGTAACTCTTTCATAACAAAAAAATCAAGCATTTCAGAGCAAATCAACATTTGCACCAGTTTAAGACAAAAATTATCATGAAGCAAGTGCTGGATAGGTGGAGGAGACAGAGGAGAAGAATATTCTCATTAAAAAAAAATTAGTTACACTGAAGTCAGCATAAAATAGATAATATTTCCCCCATTTCTTTCTGAACCATAAAAGGGGAAGGCAAGAAAAACAAGATTCTCCATTGAGCTTAGTCAGTGAAAACATAGTCTGAGTTCATAAAGTTAAGAGGTGGAACTAAGAGCTTTTTCAATATCCCAAGCATGCTGTGACTCTGATGAACTTATCTAAAATGCGATATCTTAGCTCCTAGTTATTTTTAGATCCTTTCACTTACCACTCACTTCATTACAAGTGGTAGACACGGCAGACAGTGGCTTTAACACCACTGTAGCATGGCTGATTTCATATGGCTTCCTTTGCTTTCCTGTTAGATGAAGGAAGCCCAAGAGTCTTTTCTTTTTAACATGACATCACAGATATTCAATCCAAAGGCAAGAAAATTTTTCATGGGCTTGAAAACTTTCCAAATGTATGAGGTATCACTGGCAGTTCTTTTAAACTACTTTAAACTTCGTTCTAATGTTTAAAGCACCTTTACTTTGTCTTTCACAGATAAATATGGTGTCAGGATAAGGAAGGACAACAAAAACATGGATTAAACTGACTGGAGTGCTGTGTCCCTCCACTTCCATATTCTCCATTGGAATTTTAATTTTCCCATTCATTTCTTTTTGGTTTTCTATGTGTTCACACTATTCCATGGCACAGCTGCATGGGCAGGATACCTTTGATGGGCCAGGGCGCCCCCTTACATTGATAATTCTGCTTTTCCTTTCTCATCTCCCTCTCATAAACAGAGGCAGCCTGTGCTCTGAGAGTCCAGTTCTTAACCAGTGATCTAAATTTCTTAGTTACATTGACCATCCCTCATCTATTTATTATTAATAAGCTAAAAGAGTCTTCAGTTTTCTCTACTGGACCTTCCTACATCTTCCTTTTCTCCCTTCATCCTGACGACTAATTATCATATCTTAACAGATTAATAAAGTCTGTACATTTTATAGGCCTTGTTTAACATGAGCTCCTCCAAATAGCTATATTATACTTTAGCAGTTTAGAGATATTAAAATGACTATCCAGTGGCTCACTCAAAAATTTTGTCTTTTTAGACTCACTTTTTACAATGATTTCATCCATGAATATTAAAATCCATTGCATCTTACCTTAAGAAGTAAGTTGTTAAGAAGTACAAAGTCTCAATTTATAACCTTCCCCATAAGGGGTGATAAAGAATCTGTTTCTAGAAATTATTCTAGTGAATTTAGTAACAGAGAAATAAAACAAAGTAATTCAGTAATCTTGTGGTTTTAGGAAATTTTAACATATTTTTAAAAATATTGGAGTTCCCATCATGGCTCAGTGGTAACGAACCTGACTAGTATCCATGAGGAAGTGGATTTGATCCCTGGCCTTGCTCAGTGGGTTAAGGATCCAGCATTGCCATGAGCTGGGGTGCAGTTCTCAGACGTGGCTCAGATCTGGCATTGCTGTGGCTGTGGCATACGCCAGCAGCTACAGCTCCAATTTGACCCCTAGCCTGGGAACCTCCACATGCTGTGGGTGTGGCCCTAAAAAGGGCAAAAAAAAGTTTTTAACAAAATTAAATTTAAAAATAAATTAAATATTGACATACTATTACATGAAATCTCATTTGCTCATAAAAGCATCAATTGCCTTTTAGAATGGATTATATTTGACAGAGAGAAAAACATGAAATCAGTTGTCATCACTAAGAGGTAAATAGTTTGGTACTAATGTACTCTGGGTCAACACAAAAATAATTCCTACTGTACATATTTCCTGAAATCTTCCCTTGGGTCATCATTCTCTTTTAAAAGGTTCTAGTCAATGAATTAGCAGGAGAATCTGAAACCCACTAAAGATGATGTTTCTTAGAAAGTTTGTTTTTACTTTATTTATTTTTTTAACTTATTTATTTCCTTTTCTTTTTAGGGCCTCACCCACGGCATATCGAGGTTCCCAGCCTAGGGGTCAAATTGGAGCTATAGCTGCCAGTCTATGTCACAGCCACATCAACGCAGGATTTGAGCCGTGTCTGCAACCTACACCACAGCTCATGGCAATGCCAGATCCTTAACCCACTGAGTGAGGCCAGGGATCTAACGCACAACCTCATGGTTCCTAGTCGGATTTGTTTCCGCTGCACCACAATGGGAACTCCAGATGCTTTGTTTTTAGACTCAATAATTTTACTTAATTTTCAGGCCCATTCATACAATCAGCCTGGCTAAATTTCCTCTACTAACCATATGATTGAATAAATTGGCTCAGCAAATGGCTTTGATTTCTGGGACATGAAACTTTTTCTGTGAGTTTCACCTTTTTCTTTTTAGTCCTTTGCCATTGAATCTGCCTTCTTCCTTCTCTGGCTCCTTCCTTTTTGACCCACAGCCTATACTTCTTAAACTGTGAGCTCCATGAAGGCAGGGACCATGTCTATCTCCTTTCTTGCTCTGTCTGCATTGCCTAAGTACATAATAAATAATTGTTAGATAAGTAATAAAACTGGAAAATTAAATCTGGAATAAAAGTAACGTATATGCTTAAAGTGATCAAAATGTTCCGAATTCCACAATATGAAGTCACATTTCTTAATTACATTCTATTTATATATAAAGTCTTTCCAAGAAAAGATTAATTGTGCTTCATTATACACACTTAAAATCATCTTTTTGCTTAAAAAGCCAATTATGTGGAAGTTGGACTGATTATAATAAAATATCGTTCCTTCACATAAGATGAATCTAGATTTTAAGTGAAGTAGAGTGCATTTTATTTGAATGTGAACTATCTCTGTTCCCTGCTTAGCAAGTATTTTCTTCTCCTCAAACATTTCAAAAAAAAGAGGACTCGAGCTGAGCCATTTTGAAAACATGGTCAATTTGTCTCACTTTAGCTAATGTAGTGCCTCAGTCCTTTCTCTTCAGCTTACAAGTCAGGGACAGAGTTTTCTTGGAGTACAGTGACTTTTAACCATTCTACCCAAAAGCTACTGTTCTGTTTGAATGGCCAGAGAACTGTGAAGTAACTCAGTTTTATTCCTAAGATCATTTAGTTGTCAAATTCTAGACTAATAGTAAAAATGTTATCGTTTTAAAAAGTAAATGTTAAAAGGAATTTGGTTAACTTAGGTTCCTTAATATAATTACCATTCATTATTTAATTCAATTAATTCATTAACTGAATTACTTTTCTTGTACTCTGAGCTTAAAAAATGTAGGCACAATATCTGTGAAGCCTACAATAATTATAATTTTCTCTCTTTCACTATATAAGAAAGTATACTTCCTTATGAGGCATCTCTGTCCACCTCAGCCCACTGGGTGGGTGAGAAATTTAGTATTCCAACTAGGTGTCCTAGTTTCTGCCGATCTGAAAAAGCCTTTTTGTATGATTTTTAGTTCTACACACATATTCAATCAAATGGAATGTTCCAACTTCTTATCAGAACTGTTATTTCTTTTCAAGGATCCCCTCCTTTCCCTTTGCTCAACGTGGTTTCATGGTCTATACGTGGATCGTGTCCTTGATCCTCAGAGACTGTAAGGATGTGCCTCTACTCCTCATTGACCACTGGGCAACCTACTGCCACCTGCTCACCTCCAGATGGGGAGTAAGTGATCCTTTCTGCTCTCCAGGCTTTAGCCTCTGCCATTCCTGAGCCTCTGAACAGAGGTCTACAATTAGCAGAACTCACAGTTTTTTCTTGGCCTATGCTAGGCCTGTTGGTCTCTCTGGGCCACCCCTCCACCCTTAGCTCCATGTTGGCTTTATGCTGCACACCCAGAGTCTTAAACACATAATTAATCTAGCCAGTGGTTCAGGCTATCCAAATCAAAGCCTCTGATATTTTAAAGAATTCCTTTCTCTCTCTCCAAAAAACAAAACAAAACAAAACGAAAACCTCAGTTTTCTAGGCTGCTGCTTCACTGTAGTCTAGATATAAGGGTGGCTT
Organism: Catagonus wagneri; assembly: GCA_004024745.2. NCBI lineage: Eukaryota > Metazoa > Chordata > Mammalia > Artiodactyla > Tayassuidae > Catagonus > Catagonus wagneri. The sequence continues at coordinate 18,122,842 of PVHT021183666.1, read as the reverse complement.
TGGAGTTATAAGCAATGACTTTTTAGTTTCAGACTCCATCTGTCCTTCCCCAAATGTGCTGAAACTCATTGATTCAATCACAGAGAAGGCATAGTGACTTGTGACATAAAGCGAAAGAAAAAACTTGGTTGAGACCAGAAAATTTGATGAAACAACTAAAAAAAATCAGGAAAGAATATTTTTTAAAGTCTTTTAGATAATAATATTGACCTAGCAATAAAGCAAGGCATTCTAGAGACCCAGAGAGGTAAAGCGAAGCTGGATTTTAGGGAATTTTCCAAGCCAAGTAAACTTCTACTTCCATGTAAACTTCTACTTCCAAACCAAACCAAGTAAACTTCTACTTCCATGATCTTGAGGGGAAGGATAGAGGAGACAAATTTCAGGGCCCAGCTGAAATGGGAGGTCTAACAGGAAACTCTCTTCTCTCATAAAACAAGAATCACAACAGGATAAATTTCATTTAAAAGGGAAATCAGAGAGGAGTTCCCGTCGTGGCTCAGTGGTTAACGAATCCGGCTAGGAACCATGAGGTTGTGGGTTTGATCCCCGGCCTTGCTCAGTGGGTTAAGGATCTGGCATTGCCGTGAGCTGTGGTGTAGGTTTCAGACGTGGCTCGGATCCCGCATTGCTGTGGCTGTGGTACAGGCCGGCAGCTACAGCTCCTGTTAGACCCCTAGCTTGGGAGCCTCCACATGCTGCAGATGCGGCCCTAGATAAGGCAAAAAGACAAAAAAAAAATCATAGGATTAAAAGGGAAATCAGAGAGAATCCCTCCCAGGTGGTTGTAAATAAAACAGACCATATCAAACATTTTCTCTGTATGGAAGAAAAAATAATATTCCTTGAAAATTCATACCACAGGTGACCCTCACTTGAAGTTTAAAGCACATTAGATAAATATGAAGAGAAAATTCATAATCTGAAAGAAAAATGTGATGCAAAAATACATTATAAAGAGCTAAGGAAATGGAAAAATATAAAGAGAGGTTATGAGATATGAAGGTTAAAATGAGAAGACCTACTATACATCTAATTACAGTTTTCTATAAAGAATAGTGTCAGGGGATAAAAGAGGTATAATACTTGATGAGAATGGGCAATAATTTTCCAGAAATGATGCAAGATATCAATTCACAGATTCAAAAACCTCAAGCAGGAAGAATAAAAAGAAATTCCTTCTTGCATAAATTATAGTAAAACTGAAGAGTACCAAAGAAAAGAGACTTTAAAAGCAGTCAGGGAGAAAAGACAGATCATCTACAAAGGAAAAACATTCAGAATGACAGCTGACTCCTCAATAACAAAAATGGGAGAGATAAGTCAGTGATGTCTTCAGTTGGCTAAGTGAAAATGACTTACATGAATGAGGGCAAAAGGCTAAGTTTGCTTAGTAAAAATAATAGTAAAAATAAGATTTTAAGCAAACTAAGACAAGGAGAAACTAAGTTTGCTACCAGGAACTAAAAGAAGAGTATAATAGGCAAAACTAAAGTAACCCCAGTTGGAGGGACTGAGATGAAAGAAGAATTTAAAAGATGAAAGAGGAAAGCTAAGGAGCAAATCTAAATTAATTTTACTACATACAACAATGTTAATATCTGTGGACATTTTTAAAAAGATAAAATTAAAATAGATGACAATAATAGTGTATAAGTTACAAATGAAGCAATCGATGTTCTCAATTATTTGAGATAAGAGTAAATATACTCATTAACTTTAGGCTTTGATCATTGACAAATGCAAGCTAACATGTTCAGAGTAAAAACAAATGGTAATTTCCAATCTAGTAGGTGGGAAAATATGAGGAAAAAAATTAATCTAAAATAATATAAAAATGAAACAGAAAAAGCAGATAATACAAATATATCTGTTGTTACAATAAAAGCAAAAGACTAAATCCTTTGATTTGAGATAAAGATTATCAGACTGTTTTTAGAAATGAACTATATGCTAATTACTGGAGAGGCCCCCTAAAACAGAAGGATACACTAATATAAAAGGTAAAGGGGAGTTCCCGTCATGGCTCAGTGGAAACAAATCTGACTAGCATACTTGAGGACGCAGGGTTGATACCTGGCCTCGTTCAGTGGGTTAAGGATCTGGCGTTGCCGTGAGCTGTGGTGCAGGTTGCAGACATGGCTTGGATCCCGTGTTGCTGTGACTGTGGTTTAGGCCGGCAGCTTCAGCTCTGATTCGACCCCTAGCCTGGGAAACTCCATATCTCAGGCGTGGCCCTAAAAAAGAAAAAAAAAAAAGGTAAAAGGATGGAAAGAAGATATGCAAGGCAAATGATAACAACAATAAAAAAGCTGAGATATTTCTGTTAGTACTGGATAACTGAAAATTTTACAAGAGCTAGAGAGAGTCTACCTAATGAAAAAGGTTCAGTTCACCAGGATGATATGATATTTCTGCACACATGTGTGTCTAAGAGCTGAACTTCAAAGTATATAAAGTAAAATTTGATAGACTACAAGAAGAAATAAATTCCATATCCATTTCACAATGGATGACTTAAATGCATTAGTGAACAGAACAAGAGAATCAATTGATCACTTGTACCTAACAATTGCAAATCAAAAACTGAATGGAAAATTTCACACGCACTAACTAAATACTGAGTCTTAAAATAAGTCTCAACAACAATGTTTCATACTAAGCAGTACAAACCTCATTAAGCTGGCCACTGGGAAGGACTGGCCACATGTAGGTAAGCTTATTCCAGAGAGGATTTTCAACTCTGGAATGTTTCCACTGGCCTGGCTTACCAGTCCCTTCATGTTTTATGGCCCACCTAAACAAAATAAAAGACAAAAATGAATTTAGCAAGGTTAAATATCACTTTGAAATACTAATGGAGTACTTATTAAGTACATAAAAATTCAGTTTGAACTGAAACCCAAAAATCTGATAATTTCCTGTGTACAAGAGATATAAATAAAAGTAATTTTTAATGAAAATACATTTTTTTAAAAATTGGGAAAAAGTGGCAATGGTATAATTGACAGTGGAATTGAGGCAAAAGGCACAGTAGAATAACAGTCAATTTATCATAATAGTGACATAAATAACAATACTAACATAGAAAAAAAACTTTTTAGACATCCAAAGAGAAAATGACATAGACACAATCTTTGTGGGAGACATCATTACATCACCAGCAGACTATGAACCACCAGGTAAAATTTTTTTTAAAGTAACACATAAGTACATAAAATATCTGACAGCTAAAATTAGTCAATGTAAGTATGACCATTTACTTATACACATTTAACCTGTTAACAGAAAACATGTCTTTCTCAACAATTCTTGAAACATTTGTAATATTTGCCACACTCCAACAAAGTAAAGAATAGAGTTTTAAAACGAAAATTGAACAAGGTACACTTTGTGGCAAAGGACAGAATAAAATTAGATATAAAGTTTAAATTTCATAATTTCAACCCCAAGATTATTTTAAAAACCCATTCTCTCTCCCAAAACACTATTATGCCAGACAGGGGATAAAAAATAACATAATCAATAGCTATTTGGTAGACAATGAGAATAGTAATCATGAAAACAAAAATATATTAGCATATATTCAAATACAAGTTCACAAGGTTAAATATTTATTAAGTGCTAAATAGAGGAGGAAAATTAATAAAAAGCATTCAACTCAATTTATTTTAAATCTACCCCATGGAAAGCAGATGAAAGAAAATAGTAAGATTCAAATATAAATAAATAATTAGAAAATAGAATATCAGTAGAATGATTCACAGAAACGTTTTTGAAATAAAAAGTAAAACAGCAGATATCAAACAAATAAATTTAGATTTAAAAAAATACAAAAAAAAAAAATAAAAAAATAAAAAAATAAAAAAATACAAGCCAAATAGAAAGCGTGAGCTAAATATTTAGCATAGATAAAGATTTAAAGAATATATTATGCAGATATATGTTAATAAATGCAAATCTTATGAAATAATTTCTTTTAAAACCTCAAATATTTGGGACAGAAAATATGCCCTTGCTCATATAATTTCACAGAGCAAAGAACAGATCATTTTCGTGCTATATAAAACATTCTAAACCATAAAGATATAGAAAACTAGTTAATTCATTCCATGAATGGGAGATAAGCTTCATAATAAAGTCAGTCACTGGTAATTTAAGAAGTAAATCAACAATCTTACTTAAAATTAAAGATATGAAATTCTTAAATCAATATTAGCCAATAAAATTTAACATTATGGCAAGAGAATAATCACTACAGCTAATAGCCTCAAAATGAAATGATGGACATTTATTAATATAATAAGTCACTGATTAACAAAAGAGAATAAAGGAGCAGCCTATCACCCATAATTTTCCAGCACACATAATGGTCATCTGAATCTGAAAGTTTTCTGAGCTCGCCTGGCCTCATCAGAACCATCTGCAGTACTCAACCCTGTGTTCAAGGATCCAGGTTTCCCATATGCTTGCTGGAAGTTTGGAGGGGCCCCAAATACTAAGGGGTGGTGATGGCAAGAAAGACTTGCTCTTTGCCAACTTAGACTGCTATAGAGCTGTCCCTGCTCTGATCTGAGGACAACACTTCTGCTTGTTTCTAGATGCTTATCCTCTTTCATTTAGGACTGTGTTCCTGCCCTGAACTATTAGTTTCTCTGCCTTTCTGGTCATACCATCTTCATAATGGTAGCTTGACGTCTTAACAAAAACAAAAGCAAAAGATATCTTGACCAAAAAAAAAAGAAAGAACTTAATAGCCTACATCCACTTCCTGGTATTGCCTTATCACTTTGTGTCCCTTTATAGCAAATTCCGTAAAAGTCTCATCTTTTCCTTCCCCTCTTTTTTCCTTCTTAAACCAATTCCAGCCAGATTTTCATCTCTAAAATTCAGTGAAACTGCCCCATTAGGGTTTTTAACACCACTAATGCCAAAGGTCATTTCTCAAGACATAACTGAACTAACAGCGGTGTCCAACATGATCTTTCTCTCCTTTAAGCACCATTTGACTTGATCTCACTTGATTTCCATGAAACCACACTTGCCTGCTTTTCTCCCATTAGTAGCCAAAACTTTTAGTCTCCTTTTGTGTGCCTGAGGGTGGGAAATATATACTATGAAAATCCAGAACCTGCCACGTCAATTGAGTTTTTAGATGTCCATTCATCTGATGCAATAGGGCGATTGCTATAAGGTAAAGGACAGGCTGGTGATGAAAACATTCATTCTTCTGACTGAAGTGCCTATATAACTTCAGCCCATCAGGCTCTCTATAAAAGGAGCTGGTCAAGTTCAACTCACACAGTGCAAAGGCCATACAACAGCAGAGTTCTGGCACAGCGTGAGCTTTTATGTAAAGGCAAAAGACCTCTTAAAATTATGTTTTATAAATGAAGAGCTGACAGACCCTTAACTATAATGGCACTAGGGGGCCCAGCTATAATGACCATATGTGTGCATAACATAAATTAGAACTTTATAGCATCTTTAAGGACTCTGGAATCTTAATTCCTAGAAGTCAGCACTAGGTGGAGACAATGATTCATGAAATGCTTGTAGGAAGCCTTTCTCTTGCCCCTCTGAGAAAATATTTTCCATTCTCCTTATTTCAGAAGAGGGTATTCTTAAACAATTGCCTTTTATAATAGAAACACTGTATAAAACAAGACATCTCATGTTTTGAAAGGACTTATTTGAAAACACACATACACACCACTATAAGGGAGACAAATAAGGTTTAAAGGCAAGTTTATCTAAAACAGTATCTTTATTAACCCAGCCTTTCCATTAAAGGTAAAAAAAAATCTAACTACGATATTTCATGAGTATCTACCTCCATAGATAGAAGTATGACCAAGGTTAAAATGTCCTCCTGGATTTGTATAAACATAAAAGATAAAAAGCTTACAATCATTCCTCAGCATTATAGCTGACATATATACCACTTCCCTTAAAAACAAAGTCCAGAATTGATCATAACAATTAAAGTCTGATTAGTGGAGTCCTGGCTCCACCAGAATGCTCCATTTGATCAATCTTATAAAGGAATGGGAAACAAAAACACTTTAGATAATATTTTTGGAGTCTAATGCCTTTGACAGAACTTCAGCATTGCCACAGGCCATAAGAAATTGTGCAGGATTGTACATACTGTGACAGAGAGGTATTATTTTGCATTCTTGGAAGTCTATGTAAAATAAAAAGAAAACTAAATGTGTCTCAGTTGAAGAGAAAGTCTTTTTGTTTTTTCATTTTCTATCAGGACACAATCATATTGTTTCCAACAATGTAACGAACATAGTAATAAAATAAGATATAATACATAATTTGGATCTGATACAGTAAATTATAAATACTCTGGAAAATTCAACTTAACTGAGTCTTTAAAAACATGCATATAAAAATGATCAGATTCACATTCCACAACTGTCAAAGAAATTGTAACTCACTGCTTTACACCAGGACCTATTTATTTATTTAACTGGTCATTTTTCTGTTTTTAAAGTTAGCTCAGCCACAATATTAGAACACTTAGAATTCATCTATAATTAATGTGAAATTGCATGGTTCCTCTAAAACAGTGAAAGCACATTATTCATACAAAGCAATTATATAATTCATATATTGATCTTGATAGAAATCAATTTATAGGAGTAATATTAGGTACTCTGAAAAAAAAAGGATAGGAGAAAGAAATGGGCAGACTGCAAGAATGGTAAGAGTAATAACAACTGCCTTCTTTGTTGGGATTTAATAATGTCCCAAACAATTCCCATAGATTTGAACTGCTTTGAAGCTTTCTAAGAGTTTAGTCCTCTAGATTGGGGAAAAAAAATCATTCAAAATCAGGAACTACATACACAACCTAATCTTAAACACTCTATAAAGGTTAAAAGGTTAGATTACATAGCTGGAAACCTGAATCGATATGATACCAGTCTCCAGACTTTTACTAGTACCATTTATCAATATTTTAGGACACATTTATTTTGCAGCTTACACTGAATTAAAACTAAATTTAACAGTTTATGAAAATTATTTTTAAGATTCAAATATTTAAAGACTTTATGCTAACAGGAATAAGGTACTGAAAACTACAGTTTTATTAACTATAAGCCAAAATTTACAAAGATCAAGTAACTTTTGTATATTAAATATTATTCTACTTTATTCCGGGAATATTTTGTACAAATTAATAAATACACTTGAAATTTGTTCTTCTGTTTTATATATTCCCATTTGCCTCATCTCTTTATATTACTTTTGATAGCTAGCAAATTATTTAAGGCAGAGACCGAATTTTAATGGCAACTAAGGGCTAAGAGGGAAGGGCAATGATCATGTTTCCATCTTACATACTGGGAATTTTTAGGAATGAGAAATCATCACAACAACAACACTGAAAACAGTAAAAATTACACCGATGTTTTCAAAACATCATTTATGTAATAGGCTGGAAACCTACAATTCCAAAGTATATTGTTAATTGCCAGGAATAATATGTATAATATGTATTTAAAATGAATGGATATAAAGTCATACCTGACACCTCCTGCAAGTTTTCTTTTAAAAAAAAATTCTTTGACATGTTCTATTTTGTTTTGTTTTCCTAGTTGGTTGGGCTTCCTGGTTATTTAGATTCTGGATACATAGAAGTAACCTTATATTCAGCACTAAAAACTTATCATTACTTCCCATAGTCAGAGAGTTTCATACTTGTGCAAAGCCAAAGCTCTCTTTGCAATTACAGTAAAATATCTATCAAGTGCATGATTTGTAAACCAAAAAACCCATTCTTCCCGCAAAATACTTGCCTATGGCAGAACCCCACATGATCTTTAAATTCTTAAATCTGTTTATCAACTCTCTGGGCTTCTTAAGTTAGCTTTGGTATCTGAGATTTGGGGGCTATCTACCACCTGTAGTTTTTGTATCGATTTTGTGCAAATAAAACAAATTAATAACTGTCTATTGAGTACCTGCTCCCTCTTCCCTGAACTATGCTAGGCACTATGGGGAATGCAAAAGAAGTTAGAGAGGGCTTTTGCCCTTGGGAAAATTATAGCATTTTAGGAAGAAGTGAAAATTATATACCCAGGGAAGTTTCTGAAAACAATACAAGACAATATGTAATGGGGGGGAAATGGCACTTTTCAATTAAAGTTATAAGAGGTAGACCTAATGGAAAGAAAGTACTACGAGCTTCATATTATGGAAAGAAACTGTCAGGATAGGGGAAAAGTCCTTGAAAAGGATGCATGGATTTTGTATACATAGATAATAAAGAGTCTGGTATGATAAGAGGGAAGAAGAGTGTATTGAGATGGAAAAAGAATACAATCTTTCGGTGTTATATAGTAACTCTAATATACATGATTTTTAAAGACACAGAGTTCTAGCTAGAAGACAGTGATTCATGTCTACCGATTTTCATTTTCCAGTCTCAGTTACGTCTAGTCAACTCTTTTGCTTAAAGCAAAGTGCTTCACCACTTAAAGCTCTTGATTGCCTCTATTCCTATTAGGAAGAAATAGTAATTCCTCCAATCAATTCTCTCTTCCTTTGGTGATAATAGATCTGTAGATGGGCATATGGGAGATGACCCTGAATTATCTGAGCGGGCTGTCATTATAAGAGAGGCAGGGGGAAATTTAACCCCATAGAAGAGAAGACAACGTGACCAGGGAGGAGAGACTGGAATGATGAGGCTACAAACCAAGGAACACCAGCAGCCAACAGAAACTGGACAAAACAAAGAACAGATTTTCCCCTAGAGACTCTGGAGGTGGTGTGCCTCCACTGACATCTTGACTTGGGCCCAGTGATATTGATTTCAGATTTCTTGATTTCAGGATTGTTAGAGAATAAATTCTTACTGTCTTAAACCAAGTTTGTGGTCATATGTTTGAGCAGGCATAGGAAAACTAACACATAATGTTCAAAATAAAAAAAGAGATCAACACTAATTGCTGTTGTGTTTTAGAATAAGGTTCTTAGTGTTAAAATAGAGATTTTACAATTCATACTTCAGTATTTCTCTCCAGCTAGTCTTCTTTATCATAGATTTTTGGGTGGTTTTCTTTAATTTCCTTTTATTCAAAAAAGTATAAAATTGTAATCAAACTACAGTTAAAAGTCTGTCTTACATTTTTCAAAATTAGTTTATAACATTCACATTGTTTTTTATTATCATGTTTTTCATAACCACCATCATCAGTAACTACATCAAAGTTCATAAAAAATATAACTTAGACATCCTAATTATTCCTTATTTCTAAATATTTAGGTTGTTTCTAAGTTTTATATTTATATGACATTTAGATGGATATATTTGTTTTCCCACTCCATATTTAGGACTATTTCCTTAAGCTAGACATTTAGAAATATAATTGCTAAATCAAAGAATATTAACATTTAAGTTCTTTTTTTCTTTTGTTCTACCCAGTTATGTGGAGGGTTTCTTGCCCTTTTTTGGAGGTTTAAGGTCTTCTGCCAGTGTTCAGTAGCTGTTCTGTGAGAATCACTCTAAATGTAGATTTTTTCTTTTTCTGATGTGATTGTGGGAGAAGCTGAGTACCACGTCTTACTCCTTTGCGATTTTGATCCTCCTAACACTGATGCATATTGCCATATTGTTTTCTAAAAGAGTGGTGTTGATCGGAATTCCTTTTTGTAAATGAAGTCATGAGTCCAATATCTATGGTTTGAGCTACAGCGTTTAAAATTGCTTAATTCTGCTTTGGGAAGTGACTAAAATAAAAATTAATTCTCTAATAGTTATATGCACATCCAGGTTAATTGGAGGTGATCTAGCTATTCCAACATGAATCTAAAGACTTAGTTTAACCTTCTCAGACCTTCTGGATTCACTGCTTTTGTGTACTGGATCTTTTTAAACAAGTACCACTAAAACATAACCAGCAACCATTTGCTTAATTTTCTATTCCCCTTACTAAGCTGCAAGGTCTGTGAAGACAGAGATCCTGAACACCATGCAGGTGGTTGTTGCAAATCTAGCACAGCATCTGAAACACAGTAGATATAGGATACACTGAACAATATTTCTTATATGAATAGGGAAGTAAAGCTAAGTGGAAACAGTTATCTAGTTTAGAGTTGGAGTGACTTTTATTTTTTATTTTTAGTTTTTTTTTAGGCCATATGGCACATGGAAGTTCTCAGGATAGGAGTCAAATTGGAGCTCCAGCTGCTGGCCTACACCACAGCTGCAGGCACAGCAACACAGGATCCAAGCCATGTCTGCAACCTATACCACAGCTCATTGCAATACTGGATCCCCAACCCACTGTGTGAGGCCAGGGATCAAACCTGCATTCTCATGGATATTAGTCAGATTTGTTTCTGCTGTGCCACAACGGGAACTCCCTAGAGTTGAGTGACTTTTAAATTAGAGTTTCCTGGAGTTCCCTTGTGGTACAGTGGGTTAAGGATCTGGCATTGTCACTGCAGCAGCCTAGGTCACTGTTGTGGTATGGGTTTGATTCCTGGCTTGGGAACTTTCACATGCTGTGGGCACGGCCAAAAAAAAAAAAAAAAAAAAAAATCCTAGGGAGTTCCCTGGTGGCTCAATGGGTTAAGGATCCAGCATTGTTGCTTCTGTGGTGGGGGTTCAATCCCTGACCTCAGAACTTCTGCATGCCAGGGGAAAAAAACAAAAAAAATTAAGAGTTCCCACCTCCCTATATTTGAAGGTAATTCATTCCTTACGATCTTCTAAAATATAAGTATAGTCATCAAGTGCCTATGAACACTACATATACATAATCCTATTGCAGGGATTTAAAATGAAATGTAAAAATTAATGTTTGAACTCCCTACTTGGATGAAAAGACAGGATATATATAGCGAAGTATGATTCAACATAGCTCTGCTATTCAACAAGGTAGCCTCTAGCCACATGGGGCTCTTTAAATATAAGCTTGAATGAACCAAAATTAAATGAAACAAAAAATGTTTTCCTCAATTACATTAGCCACATTTGAAGTGTTCCATAGCACAGCACTGCAACATAGCATAGAAGAAAGTAATAAGATGTGAGACACAGACAGTTTGTCAGATTTTGAGAGTAGGGGGGACAATGGGGGATAAACAATTTGAAATGACTCCATGAGATAGAATAGTTCATGAGCTGAAGCAAAGAATTCTGTTGGGAATTTAAAGAATGTTGTAAGAAGCAAGACGATTGGGCACATCTCTGTCACATAAATGACCTCAATTGCCTAAATGGGTCTACATCTGACTACCATATGACAAAAATATTAATTATCCATAAAATGCTTTCAGTAGATACTAAATTCTCACAACTTACTATATTTTCTAAGTGGCAAATGTTTAAATGTTAGAGTCCTAAACAAAATGTGTTAAAGGATCCCTGTGGGCCAATGCTGGATAGAAACTCAGTTGATCCTTTCTTTTCCTCTTATTTCCTCCCATCTCTCTTTTCCTTCCAACCCTATCACTGTGATTGCTCTAAGACCATGGTGTGGCCTCTATGTTCTGAGCCCAGGCTCCCAGGCAGCTTGCGAGTGACTCTGAAGAAGCACCTCAATACAAATCACTTTCCAAATTAGGCCACAGTGAAAGCATTAAAATCAGTAGATATTTATTAGTAGGGTTAGCTGACTCACCCAGATATCCTCAAATAACTGATGGGATATTGTATAAATCTTGTGCTTCTGAATTACCCTTTAAGTGCACTGAAATAATGAGCCAGCACATGCCAACGGAATGTCCAACACATCTCACCAACTGCTTTTTAATGTTTTCTTCCTCATTACCGTAACCAAGGTTGAATAGGGAACACTTTCCCTTACCAGCCTTCAAGTCCAAATGATTCTTTGCTTGGATCTGAAAAGAATCTGTGGGCTACTTTATTTAACCTATTATTTCTCAATGAGGGAAATGAGGTCCAGTAAGACTTACCCAGCTGGCCATAGGAAGAACTTGTAGGAAATTCAGATCCCTACGGCTCAGTGAATCACATAGTCCACATGGGAAAACATACTTTTAGCCATAAACAGCCATGACTATCCAGAAAGTAATCTAGTTTATGCAGTAATTTTAACAATTCAGTTCAAGCGTTAACTGTCATAAAGGAGGTGCTCATAAGTGTTTGTTGAGTGAACTGTTAAAATCAGGATGTAGCCCTCTCTTTGTTCTGTGAGTTTTCTCTGAGACAAGAAGCAATAGTGACTTTCCAGTCTCTGAACCTCTCGAAAAATGTCTTCTATATTTTCCTTCTAATTCAGTGCATTATACAAAGGAAACTCGTAATAAACACATGTGTGAACAATCCTGCATTTGTCGCAGTGTGAAACAGTGAGTAGCATAAAATTTGGTGTATAAGAAATAGTGTCATAGGGATTTTGTCTGTTTTGTTTCAGTGCATCCCCAGTGTCTAGAACAGCATCTAGCACAGAGCTTGCACTAAATAAGCAGTTAAAGAATAGTACTAACTGTAGATCTGGGCAACGAGTGGTCCTGCCCTGGGCCTTGCATTTGCCCTCCTCCTGTTTCACTCAGTGGGTGAGGAGTACATGGCGCTATGGAGAGGAGTCCACCTGGAGTCCCTGTGCCTCCTCCCCACCTCCAGGCAGTTCCCTGAGACTTCAGGCTTCACTAGCCAAACAGTCCCAAACTTGCTCCCAGGGACTGGAACAGCCTGAGTCCCAGCTCTCTCTCAGAATTCCAGCCCCCCTGTGGGCATGCAGCCCTAGTGCTGAAAGATGGTCAAGAGACTGCTCTGCTTGGGGTGGAGCAGACATTGGATACGGGGACTGGTATAGCTACTACTTAGATGTCTTGGGTGCCATTAAGTGTTAGATACAGCTGGAGCTGTGAAGAGAAGAGGGGTAGGCCATAGGCACGGAGTTTCCATTTCATAAAATTTCATCCCAAATGCAAATTAAAGAGGAGGCTAGGATGAATAAATGGATGGATGAATGGGTGGGTGGATGCATGGATAACTGCATGGATGCATAAACAAATGAAAATAATGCCCTAACATGAAACAATAACCATACCAGAGAATGAAAAATGAAGGAGTGCCCATGGGCTTTCCTAGAGACTCTGACAATAGCCAAGGCTGTCAAAGTAGAGAAGAAACTCCTTTAGTGCCTTTAATGATTCATCACAACAGTAAAAATATCGTCCAGAACAATGGTGACCGTTTTTATCTCACGATCTTAAAGCAACCACAAAGGTCTAATTTGAGTCTAATAAAACATAAAATGTAACTTTTTAAGTTCTCAAATAAAAATTTTAAATGAGTCACTTGACACATTTTGATGTCAAAATAGATTCAAGCTTCAATTGTAAGAAGAAAGTTCTGGAGTTCCCTGGCGGCTCAGCAGGTTAAGGATTGGCATTGTCATAGCTGTGGCTTGGGTTCAGTCTCTGGTCTGGGAAACTCCACATGCCACAAGCGCAGCCAAGAAAAAAAAAAAATAAAGTTCTAAAGTCACAAAAATTAAGCACTTTCTCTTGCCAAGGCAGCAGGACCAGGCACCTAGAGGTGCTTACCAGGCACTTGATTGCAGAACAGAGGAGTTGAGAGCAAGTCTGATGTCACACCCCTGGGATTAAGCCCAGAAGGCTTCACTTCTGACTAGTGGAATGACATTGGACATGTCACTCTTGGGATAAAAAGATGCCTACTTCAGAGAGTTGCTATGAAGATTAAACACATCATTATTTGCAGAGGAACAGAACAGTGTCCAGACCATAGTCAGCACTCTGGGAGGGCCGACTTCCAGAGTTAAACATTATGTTATTGTTAAAGACACAAACAGTGTGTGACCCAAAGTGTTAGCTATTTTCACTATATCAGAAATTATATTTAATCTCAAAAACAGGCATGGTCCCTAAGTGTGGGTCAATTTAAATTTTAAACGTTATTTCTAAGCTACTCTGGTAATAACAGCAGATTTTAACCATCTCAAAATATTTTTATTTTGTTGCCACTATCAATTTTGGTTAAAGTAACATTAACTCAATGGGAGTTTTGTAAGTCAGCAGATGCTTTAACTTTGTCTTCTGATGAAGATGTGTAGAATGTTTCAATCAACTAAATCTATGCTAAAGTTATAGAATAATAAGGAAGAACCTAATCTCCATCTGTGATGAATGTTGCTTATAAACAGTATGCTTAGGACACCAAAGTAGCTCCAAGGAGGGCTACCCAGAAACACAAATAAATGGATTATATAAAGTGTAAAAAAATTAATAATAATAATAATAATAATAATAATAATAATGCCTTCCACTCATCTTTTGGAATGAAAATGACACCACCTATACCTGTTTTTATTTAAGAAAGCTCTAAGATTTTAGTTTCCCTAAAATAGCTAAATATACATTCTGGATCCCAAATATTCATATAAATTACATGTGTGAAAACTCAGGTAAGTTAATGGTGCACTAAAAGCAATCCAAAGACTTTCTATTTTGGGGGCCTCACAAATAGTTTCCATTTCTCCCATGATTAGTTTTGCTGCTGTTTTTCTTAAAGCATCTTTTGTTAAGAATATGCTTCACAACTTCTTCAACGGTGAGTTAAAGTTACAAGTCACTGAACAAAACCCTTCAAATTTTAACATTATAACTTTAACAGGATCTGCGAAGACATTATCAGACGTGTCAGCAGCACAATGAAATTAATACACAATATCCACCAAACTTCATAACATTACCTCCTTTTTCACATAAATCAGACTGGTTTGAAAGATAAGCATTTGTTTGAAAATTAAGAGCAACGTTCTTTTGTTTCATTTTATGCAGCTTTAAAGAACTAAGGAGACTTGGGAATTAATTGCAGGCTTCTAATAAACACAATGATGTAATGACGTATTTAACATTATTGTTTTTTGTTTGATTCCAAATAAATTGCAGATTTTTTTCTGGTGTGATACTAAAACAATTACCATTTTGCAAAAAGGATAATTAATCTGCAATTTTTTCACATTAGATCATATATCTCTAAAGAGTGCCCACAGATTTGATAGTCTTCAGCTGCTGTGTATTTATTTTTCAGTTTTTCTACTGATGTACCGCCCCATCAGTGCTGACATTTAAATGAGTGAGTATTCAACACAAATGTGATCATTTGTACAGCATCCAATGCGGCCCCATACTGAGATGATTGCTTCTGGGAGCCATCCATGGGTTCTCAAATAGGGGGAAAAAGCCAGGCAAAATTTTATCAATTTACATTTTTCTGTGATTAATTTTTATGCAAATAAGGGCCCGACCGTGCTCCCATCTCACCTGAATCATCCGGATCATCAAAGACAAATTGAGCATCACTTATTTAAAAAATAGGCTTTAAACTACTCTACAGCTGTGTTGGAAAATGCTAAGAGCAGGGCATGAACTTCTCTAATATAACAGGAATAGATAAGAAAATGCATTGTATGTGCATTTTGTACACAATGCCATAAACATGGAACTTAACAAAATAAAAAATTGCCTTTGCTTTGAATATTCTCGGGTCTTTGTAAATATTCAGCAGAGGAATGACAGCACATGAAGCAATATTTCCCCAATTTCTGAATGTGAAATCAGAAGCATTTCTCATTTATCAAAATATACTGACCATAACCATGTCTTTGCCAACTTCCTATTGCTTTTGGATGAAAGTGTCTAATAAATAGAGTAAATACATAGGCGAAACAAAATGTCACAGAATTAAATGACAAACCTTAGTTTGTGATAGGCAGTTTATACTGTCAATATTATGCTGCATAAAACTGACAAACCACTTTCAGGGCTATGCAGTCTATCTCTAAATTCACCAAATAGAATTATTTAATTTGCACTTGGGGCCCGTTACAAATTATAAAATCATATTGGAGTTTTTCAAATTATAATATTCTTCAGATTTATGAGCTACAAATAAAAATGGTTTCCATGATATCTGGAGTCAACTTAACAGTACGATTCATATAAATCACAGTCACAACTTACAAATGCCACCTCAGCAATAACGAAGTTCAATTTGCTATTTTTTAGCAAAAGCTGCATTTTCTCACATGTACCTTTTAAAAGTGTGCTTGGAGTTTTATATACATGACTCAGTTATCAAAATCTTCCCAGATGTCTCTTTCTCTCTCACTCACGAAAATCATTGCCAGAGCAGAAATAAATTGTTGACAATTCTCTGAGAATGGAAACAGACCGCAGGGGGTAAAAATCTGGTTATCTGAATGGGTGATATAATCGAAGGTTCAGCTAAGCTAAGGGAATTTCAACATAAACAATGCTCTTATTTCCAAGAACGGATTCTCCTTTATATACAATAGCGGAGGAATGCCAATCCTTTCCTTACTGCTGTGAGAAAAGTGCCGGACAGGAACAAGATTAGAATCTTAAAAGCTGTCCTGGGGAGCTAAATTACTGTGCAGCGAACAGGTGAGGAGGTAAAAAGAGCAAAAATAAATGGAGTTTATTCCATGGTTTTTAGGGTTTATTTTACGAAGACGGAAATAAAGATATCTAAATCCATAGTTACAGTCACTCCATGTGAGGTGTCTCTGTGTGAGTGTGTACATGTGTATGTGTGTGTGTGTGTGTGTGTGTGTGTGTGAATTCAGGAGAATGGGAGATTATTCAGGAGATTATTCTGGCAAGTCCTGAGTTCCTGATGCTGTTGCATTGCAAGGTAACCCCTGGAACAACGCTGGTGTTTGGGTATGTGTGTATGCAACTGTGTCATGGGCCTCCTCTCTCCCTCACCAACAAAAATATGCCACTCAGTACCATATTCCACCAAAAACAAAAAAAAAAGATTCCTGTTTTATTCTCTCAATGTGTGACTTGAAAAATAGCCTGGGAAATACAGGTGTTTCTCTCACCAAAAAAATAAATAAATAAAAAGTCACTAATTTTTGCCTGGTGAGCAACTGATGAGAAAAAAAAAGATAATAACCAGACTTGTACACACACATCCGTCTAGTCTGATCTTGGTTTAAACTGGCCAGCACAGAACATCATCTGCTCTGATTCCATCAAAAGTAGAAGTAATTTACATAGTTTGGAGCCTGGACATTTCATTTTCTCAAACAAAGGTAGGTGAAGAGCTACTCTCAATCCCTAAGGATTTACAAACTCTACCCTTGACTTTAGGCAGCAGATGTTTGGTGAAAGCAGGTCAGCTGGCAACTACACAACTGTTTATTTTAAAGTGCCGGATAGTTGCCAGTGTAATGTGAAAACTAGCCTGTCTCTCACAGAAGTAAATTGGCACCTCTCAAATGACAGGGGGAGCTGCTTCCACATGTGTCAACTGAGTACACTTGGGGACAATGGGACAAGAGAATGGAGGAGAAAATCTTTAGGGATGACAACACACAAACTTAGGGAGGAAATAAAGTTGGTCCTAAAAAGAGCAGAACTGGAATCCAGAGCTCCTGGTGAAGGTCTCAGAGTCTCACAGCCCACACATTTAACCTTGGTCATGGTCTTTTTTAGGAAATCAGATGACCCCTCCTCCTTCCATGTGAACAATCATTCTTTGGTAATCATCCCAAGGAAGGAGAAACTAACTCCCTAATTCAAAGGCAAAGCCAAATTTTTGGGTTCTTCTTCCCAAACCTAAAAACTTCACACAGGAAACAAAATCACAACACACTTGTCAATAATTGTGAATTGTATATATCCTAGGGTAAAGGATCCTAGAAGGAGACAGAAATTAGTAGAGAAAGGTATTTCTCACACCCTTATCTAGGTAGC
Source organism: Catagonus wagneri (assembly GCA_004024745.2). Lineage (NCBI taxonomy): Eukaryota > Metazoa > Chordata > Mammalia > Artiodactyla > Tayassuidae > Catagonus > Catagonus wagneri. The sequence goes on along the minus strand of PVHT021183666.1, from coordinate 18,105,094 downwards.
CATTTTCTTAAAACAAATGTTATGAGATGCCAAAAATAAAACCAATTTATGATTGTTCTTATGCAACGATGGGCTGGAAACCTCTCAGGCTACTAAAAGCTGATGTGAATAGGGGGAAGAGGAGGTCAGAGGAAGACATGTTTTTGTTTGGAGAGCTGGGGAGTGAAAGTTGTGTTTGTGCATGTGTGCGTGCATGTTTGAGCCCAAGACACTTTAATTGCAGAACTGAAGAATGAGGTATTTTTACTCCAGCCAGCCCCAAAGTCTACTAAGAAAGAGACTTTGAAACCTGGAGGAAATGTCTTCTCAAGAGATGTTGTAAAAATACAAGGCACCATTAATGTTGATTCAGAATCTAGTGACAAAGGGCATTCCAGAGCTGAGGTGTCAACTACAGCAGAACTTAAGCATGCAGTCAAATGCATGTATGCAATGTAAGATGCCTGAGGTACTTTAAGACAGACAAAGGTAAAATCATTCTTATTCCTGTGAGGTCTCATTTAAATGTATATTCCCCAAGGAGTGAAACCTAGTATCATCACTGTGCAGACTGAAGAGGGCACAGCACTTTTTGGCATCTTGACATATACGTGGTGTTGAGATGAACTGGAAGATGCTCCCAGGAACAGTGAAGCCATGTGGTCAAGGATACACCTGTAGTACAGGTAAGATCTTTCCTGCAGGATGTGTGTCCTCAATAAGGAAGCTACAGCCAAAGAATATGAGAGATAAGAAGACTATCCATAAATATATATATGAAACACTGTGGAGAAGCTCAGGAATAATCAGGGAGACATAGGAAAGAAGAGCTAGAAGGGCTAATTGCTCCAGTTAGTAGGTGGGGCTGTTAGCCAGGAAACATGGCCATTTGCAGTGTGACCTTATTTATACCTGAGGTTAAGGAGGTCTGAGGACATTCAAATTCCACTAGTAATAAAGCACATGTATTTTTATAATACAATTCTATGTTTATTTTCTTCCTATTAACTGTATTAAGCTATTTACACAGTGGAATTGTATTTAAAGAGTAAAGACATGTCACAAATAGACAGTTTCACTAACGCTAATCACGCAAGTGCAGTGAAGCAGACTTACGTTTGAGCAAGTAACATGGGTGAGAACTTCCCATTCTTGTGACATTTTCCAGGCCAGCAGACTTGAAATTATGCCATTCCAAAATAATTCTGGGGTGGGAAGCTTCCTGGGATAATACAGCCACATTTAAATGAGAGTTACGAAGAGAAGCTGATGTGAGAAAGCTGTAATATTGCTAGCATAAAAATAGGTGCTGCCAGAGAGTGCCGCAGTTGACAAATGGGCTTGTGGAGGGAGGGCTAAGGGACATCCCTGGTAACCATGAGGAGGCTGGCTGAAGCAGCAGGTGCTCAGCTGTAATGAGAGCCCAGGACCTCCAGGGCAGACAGGAGGGAGTAGCATGAGAGGGCTGTTTGGAGGAGAAGGGAGGCATGACACCTGGGAAGAAGTGTAGCTGCAGAAAGGAACCCACACAGTGACAAAGGGGTCCAGTGCAAGGTCACTGGGCTCAGTGGACACTCTCAATAAGCAAAATGTCAAGATTCTTAAAGTCTGATGCTAAAGACTGGATTGGATTGCTGGTAAAAATCAGTAAGGCTCCTAAGTGATGTGAAGGGAAATTCAGTGGTTGTTGAATCAGGACAGCCTGGATTAGGAAGCTTTAGATGAGACCTTCATTCAGGGCCTGCCATGCTACTAGGATCTGCTTTCATTATAAACCCAGCCAAACTGGATGTACAAACCTGCACGCCTGATCTTTTTTTCCTCATTTCCTTTGTTTTCTCCAGTTTGAAAAAAACATATACTCTGGAGATAAGTGGCATGCATGACATTGGAAGAGGTTTATTTAAGAAAGATTTTACCAATAAACATACAAGAAATTTTTTTCTAAATAAAGTGGGTGGTAAATTGTATTCTCTCAGATATACATAGCATTAGAAAAAGAAAATAACAGGTTCTTATGACCTTTTTTGGAAAAAAATTAAACTTACTAAAAATGGAAATTAAGGATAAAAGTAGGAGAAAACCATGTACTTCATCTACATGCTTATTATTCATTCAACAAACGTTACTTGGAAACAAGTGTTTGTTGTTACAAAAACAAAGATGAAAGAGATCTGCTCCTTGCCTCAAGTTTTCTAAGAAAGAAATATTATACAAATACATAAAGTAAGATATAAAATGCTCTCTCTTAATGTTACCATAGGAAAGACAAACAAAATTATGCTTATTTCTGTAAGATTTCACTGGAATATATGCTAGCTAAAAAATGAGGAACATAAAGTTATTTTAAAAGAAATTCCCTCTTTTTTAAAATCAAAATTTACCCATATGTTAAACTTACAATACTTAAGGCTACTTGAGGCCCTGAAATGATGCCAGTCTGGCTAAAGGCTAACACCTTAGGATGAACAAATAATGACTGAAGACAAACCAGGACAGGCTGCTCAACAGGGTAATCTCTCTGCAACTGAATGGAAAATCTGACCACCAAAGAATCCTTTAAACCCAGATTCACTGAGGCGGTGCTACAAAAGTGGATACCAATCTGACTTTTCAGACTCAAACTATTCAAGGCAGGACTCCAAAGCAGGCTGCAGCATGCTCTGAGAAAGAAACTGTCTCCTAAATATGACTCAGTAATAACTGATGCCCCAACAGCCTTGCTCTTGATCCCATCACTATGGTGATTGCTGAGTCATACCTTCAGCAGGCCTCATAGAGTACACTGTAAGATACATGGAGAGGCCATAATGGTACCGAGAGACACGAAGTTGAAGGGAGACTGATATTTTTGATCACAAAGAAGACTAAAAACCCTAAAAGTTAGACATCTAGTTCTAGGTATTTTGTAAGATAGTATGTAATATTTCAGGGGATGTTACTAGCTCCTGATTGTCAATACTAAATATTAGTCTTGATATAAAGAATCTAAAATAAATTAGAGAAAAAAATTTATGTGTTATATTCTAAGAAGTTGAGTATGGAATTTTATCCCACAGTATAATGCACACATTATAGTGAACACAGTCCAGTGTCTATATTTGGTAATAGATTCTAAATAAACTACGTTAACTTTGATTTTCAGTCACAGGCCAGATTTAACTTTCCTGAAAACTCAGCTTTATTTATTCTTTTTTTTGTTGTTGTTCTTTGTCTTTTTAGGGCCACACCCACAACATATGGAAATTCTCAGGCTAGGGGTTAAATCGGAGCTGTAGCTGCAGGCCTATATCACAGCCACAGCAACATGGGATTTGAGCCACGTCTGCATCCTATACCACAGCTCATAGCAACGCCAGATCCTTAACCCACTGAGCAAGGTCAGGGACCGAACCTGCATCCTCATGGATACTAGTTAGGTTTGTTACCATTGAGCCACAATGGGAACTCCCTAATTGTGCTTTATTTAATTAAAAAATGAAATGGAATTCCATGTAAAAAATTATATCAAGTTACTTTTCCAAAATATACTGAATTCTACCAAACATTTAAGGGAGAACTAATATCATGAATGCAATACAATTTTTTTCTGGAAAATAGAAGAGAAATGAATATTTCCCAGCTCACTTTATAAGGCTGCATTATCCCAATTCTAAACTCAGCGATCTATCTAAAATAGAAACTACAGATCATTATTTCCCATGATAAAGATGCTAAAAATCCTCAACAGAATATTATCAAATCAGATCCAGCAATATTTTTAGAAAAGGATAAAACAGAACATAACTGAGATTCATCATAGGAATCTGTTCAGCATTTGAAAATCAGTCAATGCAACTCACCATATTAACTAAATAAGTAAAATCATATGATCCTCACCATAGGTGCAGAAAATTTTTTCAATAAAATTCTTAATGCCTTTATGATAAAAATTCACAGAAAACTAAGAACAGAAGGGAACTTCTGTACCTTCATAAGAGCATCTACAAAAAACCTGTCATTAACATCATACTCAATGGTAAGAGACTGAATGATCCTCCCCCCAAAAAATCAAGAATAAGGTAAAAATCTCTTGCTATTTCTATTTAACATAGGACTGGAAGTCCCAGCCAGTGCCCTAAGAGGGGCAAAAGAAGAAATAAAAGGCATATAAATTGGAAAAGAAGAAATCAAACAGTCCCAATTCACAGGTGGCATGACTGTCTATGTAGAAAATCCCAAAGAATCAACAACAAAGCAAACAACAACTACAACAAGTAAGAGAGTTTAACAAAGTTGTAAGAAAAAGATCAAAAGATAAAAGCCAATTACATCCCTATGTACCAGCAAGTAACAATTGGCATTTGAAACTAAATTTTAAAATGACACATTTGCAATGACATGAAATATTAATATAAAATACTTATGTATCAATATTTTAAAAATGTGTTCAGTATCTATGTGTTAAGAGTTACGAAATACTGATGAAAAAAATCCTATGTATAAATAAACAGAGTGATACACCATATTCATGAATTTTAAAACAGTATGTTTAAGGTGTTAAATGTCAGAGTTCCCATCGCAGCTCAGCAGAAACAAATCTGACTAGCATCCATGAGGACACAGATTCCATCCCTGACCTCACTTACTCATAAGCTGTCGTGTAGGTAATAGACAAGACTCAGATCTGATGTTGCTATGGTTGTGGCTAGCTCAGTGGCTACAGCTCCAATTTGATCCCTAGCCTGGGAACATCCATATGCAGTTAGTGTGGCCCTAAAAAGAAAATAAAATGAAGTAAAATAAGATAAGATAAAATTTCTATTAACTTTCGAAGAAAGTTCTGAAAAAGAACAATGTTGGAGGACACACACTATCCAAATTCTAAGTCTCACTATAGAGCCATTTAATAATATTAAGAGGGTAACAGTGAAAAGAGAAATATAAATCAATAAAACAGAATAGAGAGACCAAAAATAGACCCACACAATCACTGTCAACTGGTTTTTGGCAAAGGTAGGAAGGCAATTCAATGGAGAAAAGATAATCTTCCAACAAATGATGCTGGAAAAATTGGATGTCCACATGAAGCAAGACCAAAAAGAAAACAAAACCCTTGGTTAATACCTTACACCTTACATGAAAATTAACTCAAAATTGATCACAGACTGAAGGTAAAATGTAAACCTCTTAAAACAGCTAGAAAAAAAAAAGGCTGTAATACATCACCAAAGGCACAATTCATAAAAGAAAAAATTATAAATTATATATATCAAATTTTAAAACTTTTCCTATGCAAAAATACATTTAAGAGAATGAGAAGTGAAGACACAGACCTGGAGAAAATATTTGTAAATCATAAATATGATAAATTATCATATACAGACTACATAAAGAAAACTTAAAAGTCAATAATAAGAAAGGAAACAACTCAGGGAGTATGCCTTCTCCATAATATGTAACCTCAGTCTAATCAAAAGAAAACCTCAGACCAGTTCCAACTGAGGGACATTCTACAAGATACTGGGCCCCATTCAGAAAGGTCAAGGTTATGAAAGACAAGGAAATACTGAGAAACTTAGGAGACTAAGAGGTCATTGACTGCTAAAGGCAATGTGGTATTCTGGATTGGATCCAGTAATAGAAAAAAAGGATATCAGTGGAAAAACTAGGGAAACCTAAATAAAGTCTATATTAGTTAATACTACTGTACCAATGCTGACTTCTCAGTTTTAATAAATGTACTACGGTTAGCATCAAGGGAAGCTAAGGTAAAGCAACATAGAAATTCTGTACTATCTTTATAATTCTTCTATAAATCTAAAACTATTTCAAAACAAGTTTAAAAGCACTATTTATTAATTTAATTTCATCAGATAAGCTACTTAAAAATTAGTATGCTTTTGATCCTGAGAATTTCCAAGTTGAACAGATTCTTTGCTGTTATGAGAATGGCACTAGCCTGAGTAAACTCTAGCCTGAGAATCTGAAGCCTTTGGTCCATATTCCAGCCCCATCAATAAGCATGATCCAAAGGCAATCTGGGGATCTCTGCACCAATCCTTAATTCTTAAAATAATTTCCTAATCCTGGGAGTTCCCTGGTGACTCAGCAGGTTAAGCATCTGGTATTGTCACTGCTGTGGCTCAGGTTGCTGCTACGGCACGGGTTCCAGCCCTGGCCCAAGGATTTCTACATATTGAGGGTGTGTCAAAAAAAAAATAAAGTTTCCTAATCCTTAAAATAAGGAGTTTAGACAATATAACTCCTACAGACCTCTTCTATCATTTAAAAAAAGAGAGAGATAAAGGTGGATAGAGAACTTATATTTCTTTCTTTTTTTTTGGCTTTTTTTTTCTCTTTTTAGCACCACACCCACCGCACATGTAAGTTCCCAGGCTAGGGGTCCAATCAGAGCTACAGCTGCCAGCCTATGCCACAGCCACAGCAATGCCAGATCCAAGCCACATCTGCAACCTACACCACAGCTCACAGCAATGCCAGATCCTTAACCCACTGAACAAGGCTAGGGATTGAACCCGCAACCTTATGGTTCCTAGTTGGACTCGTTTCCACAGTGCCACAACAGGAACTCCTAGAGAACTTATATTTCTAAGAAAATATAAAAATCCAAGTGTTTCTTCAGTGTAAAAATATATACCAAAAACTACAAATGTCAATAAATTAAATAATTATTGGAGATCTTAAGAGCTCACAAGAGATCACAGTGTTGGGGAGCCAGATCAAACTGCAAGGAGGACTTGAAACTTGACTAATTTACCCATTGGGAGGGAAATCAGCCTGCTTTGGTTAGTCACCAACCAGAAAGAAAAGATACATCAAAGCCAGTGACTCCAAATAATAAGGGCTATAGGTCCTGGTTGTCAAGGAGTAATCAGACCCATCAACTGCAACTGTAACACCAAGGACACTGTTGCATGAAGAAGCATGTTAGGGTACCTAGTCAGCTGGTTGAGTGTAATGACTACTTCAGACACACGCTAAATTGCTTAATTTCAACTTTTAAGTTAAAATTATAAATGCATTCATTCAAGCATCACAGTGCTCTATATTAAATGAATACCAAAAATATCTAAGAAAGAATTTAGTATAATTGTCTTCAACACTGTTTGCAGTCTTTATTATAATATTTAGTTACTTTTCCTCATTTAAACAATTATTAGGGATGCTGTGGGTCCACAATAAGGTCTTAGAAGAGGAGGATTCTATGCCTTCTGGTTCCTGAAAGCAAGCTTATTAAGAATGACATAGGAAGAATCACAAGCATTCATTTTCTAAATTTCAGAGCCCTTTTCCGTATAGTCAAAGAGATCTATCAAACGTGTCAGGGAGCCACACATAGAGATATTCACATTTCGCATAGAAATCCTTTTGGATTGCAAATCTCTAAGTGGGTCTCTGTGAGAGGCAAGTATTCAGAATGTCACTCTTTTCCCAAGAGAGAGCAGGTTTTGATTGCAGAACATGTTACATTAATGAAGTTTTGTTGGCAGCTGGTGAGTGAAGCTTCTGGGTAGCATAATGCATTTTTCCTAATACTATGTTAAAAAGGGCCAAGCCTGAACCATGCTCCAATTAATTACTTGGGAAGACAATCAAAAGAGTATAAGTACAAGTGAATACCATTTTCGGTATTTATTTATTTTGACACAGTTTCAAACTTACAGAGTACTTACAAAAAGAAAACAAAAAGCTTTACATATATATTTATATTTATAGATATATATGTAATTTGTGAGGAGATCATTTGAGACTACATACATCTCGATCTTCATCAAAGTTTCATTCACTGTTACTAGAATCCATTGATGATGCTTGCTCAAATCAATTATTGCATGACTATTGTGAAACGATGATTTTTTTCTAGTTTAATCATTCTTTCAATGTTAATAAGTTGTCATTCTACTCTAAGGAAGAGCCTATGTTCATCTTTTATTTACTTATTCATTTATTTATGTCAGCTTTGACTCATGAGTTCTTATTTTATTCAGTGGTCTATAATTCATTATCATTATTTATTTTGATGCTAAAATTGTCAAGTGAAGGCTTTTGAAAGACCACTTAAGGTGCATTAGGTGAGTTTTCCAAAGTTTGCTTTAGAAACAAATGGTCACTTTGCCTTCAAAACATTTTGAGGCCAAAAAATTGGGTCCTCCTGTTTGAACAGAAACACTAACAAATCTTTCTCTTGCTTAGAAACTCCTGTCTAGACACATTACTCTTTCATAGCATAAAATCTCTGTTTTGCTCCCTATCCAGGGCTGCAGTTAATTACATGAAGAGACAGATGCTGAGCAGCCTAAGGCTTTCTCTGCCACCGCGGTGAGGCTGAGCTCCACTCAACAAGCAGGTAGTGAGTGAAGACAAATGCTGTTTGACAAGGCAGCATATCCTAGCACCCAGGGATAGAAAACAGACAGGCCACTCTGTGTTCCCAAGCAAAGACAGAGAAATATCAAGCAGATTGTTTCTGACAGAAATCATATCACAGCCGCACTTCCAGACAAAATCTGTGTGAATGAAATGATACACTTTCTGTTTCCCATCTTCCCCTTTAACAAAAAACAAGTATATCAAAGGTACATTGGAGGTGACAGCTCAATGCAAGGTGGTTAGCAAGATTTTATAAGCTTGGTTTCCCTTTGGAGATATTAAAGAATCAACAACTGTTCATCGATTTGGATACTGTAGCTATCCCTCTGATTCTAATGAATTTCCAGGTTCCTAAATACTACAACATAAAGAACTCTATGTTCAGTGAATGTTATGTCAAAATAGAAAATTAAAGTCATGAGTAGTCTTTTTTTCACAGGGGGAAATAGAATAGACAAATTAGACTTCCCCAACATTTATTAAGCAAAGATTAGCTGGAAAAATACCTTCCCAAATGTAAGCTCATGCTTGAATATAGGCAGAAGTTTTTTGAAGCCTCCTAATGACTTATTCTTAGACATTAATAGATACAAAAAATGGCATACAAATAAAAATTTCTCCTCAAATAGCATCATTTGGAAGGGAAATGATAGTTTTATTCAATACAGAGATAACTATGCCAGGGCTTTACTCATTTGTTTTCAATGAAAGTGAATTTGAATGATATAAAAGCATAACTAAATTATTTTAATATTTTCATTTTTAACATTTTTGTTTTCATTTGGTTTGTGGAGAGTACTTAGATGTTATGTCACAGGCAGAATAAATCAAACAAATATGTAAGTTCTAACCAACTGCTGTTTTCAGAAGTCAAACAAGAACTCAAATACAACTTGCTGTGAGCCCAACTGCTATTGTAGGGAAGACCAACAACAATGATCACTCCCAAAGGAAAACAGGGAGGGGCATCAAATAGGTATTCAGAGGAGCTGCATTTCTGACCAGAAAGGCCCATAATAAGCTTTACACAGAGAAGATCAAGAGTTCACTTTGGGGGAAGTAGTTAGAAAAAAACGGCTCTCAAATTATTCCACAATTTCTATTGCTTTAAATAATCTTTCAGTTATTCCTCTAATTTTCTTATGCACTGTTTCCACTTTGTGTGCGTGTGTGTGTGTGTGTGTGTGTGTGTGTGTGTGTGTGTATGAAATACACATGGAAGAGACCTCTAATATGAACTGGGGGAGGAGGGTGTCAGTAAAACCCTTCAGGAGAAAATGATACCATGGCTGCCATCTAAATCAAGATCTTAAGGATAAGTAAGAGTTAGTGGGGCAAAGAGAAAAGATTCCAGTGTAAGGAAACGTCATAGGCAAGGCCTAGATGAACAAGCATAATGTGTAAGAGGGAAAGAGAGAAGTGGAGTGTAGAATGAAAAAATGCATATCTGGAAAGATAAGCAGCACGGATCATGAGACCTTTACAGTCCAGGTCAAGCAGTATTCAAGGCTGTTAAATAGAGGAAGGGCAGGATAAGATTTGTGTTTTAGAAAGAACAACAGTATACAAAAACTGTTAAAAATGAAGGAAGGGTAACCGATTTGAAGACAAGAGAAATTTCAAAAAGTGGATAGATTTACAGTGTCCCAGGAATCAACTGTGTTAGAAGTGAGGAGACGTTATGGATGGGGGTAGGTTTCTGTTTAGGTACCCAATGGGTGGTGACACTATTCATTGAGATAACGGGTTTTGGGGGGAATGATGATAAATTTTGGAAATGCTGAGATGGGGTTCCTGGTAAAATTCAAAAGGAGATATCCAATTGCCTAATGTAGAAGAAATTTTTGTCTTAAATTATATATGAGGGGATATATGAGAACCACTCTTAAAAATGTTGAAGGTAAAAACACAATTTTTTGCTCAAGTGGAACCAAAATTTGCTGCAATGATTATATTGTCAAATACTATATAAATCCTTCTGAATTGCTGGACCATTTATGTTCAATATAGAAAAAAGGAATTCCTGTTGTGGCCCAGCAGGTTAAGAGCCTGACTAGTATCCCTTAGAATGTTAAATTTCTCTCCAATATAAGAAGATAATCTAGGAGTTCCTTGGCGGCTCAGCACTAACAAATCTGACAGTATCCATGAAGATGTGGGTTCGATCCCTGGCCTTGCTCAGTGGGTTAAAAATCTAGCATTGCTGTGAGCTGTGGTATAGGTTGCAGCTGTGGCCTGGATCCCTCGTTGTTGTGGTTGTGGTGTAGGCTGGCAGCTGCTGCTCTGATTCGACCCCTAGCCTGGGAACTTCCATATGCCGCAGATGCGGCCCTAAAAAGCAAAAATAAAAAAAGCTAACCTAGAATCCTAGAATATCTGAACCAAAGAACTAACTTGTTATCCTTCACATTTCATTGGAATGCAGTATTTATGCAAAAGCTGGCCAGGAAATGATCTACTATTATATTCAACACAGTTAAGGTCAGACTTCCCGGGTTCAAATTCCTATGTTACCTCTCAATAGCAGAATAACCACATGCAAATTTCTTTTCTCTGCGCTTTGGTGCAGTTTCCTCTTTATAAAGTATAATAAAAGATAATACCTGCCTCACTGAGGCATTGTGTGATTTAAAACAGATAGTAAGTGTAAGCATTAGAAGAGCACTTTTAATAAGAATTGATCATATGTTTACCACTATTTTATAAAAACTATTAGCATACCTGGATGGATGGATGTATATTCACTTTTCCCTGAACCCATCATGCAGAAATTAAGACTATTAAAACATATATTACCTTAGTGAACTGAGATATCTCTAACATAATTAAGAATTGAAAAAGTTGACTTGTTGACTTGCTATATCTATCACACACACATACACGCACACACACACATGCACTAAAACATGGTATTGATTCTATACAATGACAACTTCTTTGTTGGGGATAGTCTCCTTTCTTATCTCCATCACCAAACCTGCACCCCTCACTGTTTCTTGTTAGTCCATGCCCAGCAATGATGACTTTCTCACATCACTCCACTTGGACTGCATGGTTAGCCATGACACAGCCCATCAACAGCCCAGACCTTGTGCTGCTTGCTAGCCCACTCCAAATTCCCTGTTCTTTTCCTGGGTCCTGGGGCACTGCTTCAATAAAATATAGAGCTCTACCAACCTGTCACACCACATATTCACATAGTCCAGCTTTAGTGGAGCTCTTGCTTCTCTAAGCAATTCATTTCAACTCAGCCCAATTTAACAAAAATATACTATATGCAGAATATTCCATTAGGCAACAAAGGACAAAAGACCTAACCCCACTCTCAAAGAATTTGTAGTCTATCAGGGGAGCAAAGCACATGTGGGAAATGATTCAAATATGGAATGGGGAAAGTGGTATGGGGTCTCAGATCTTTTCTTCTCTCTTTCAGATCATCCCCACAGTCTCCATATACTTCTAGCTTCTTATACTCATTACCCTTTCCCTCAATTCTCTAAATTTCTTACTTCTCTAATTTTCTTTTCTACTTTGATCTATCTCCTGCTACTGGTAAGGGGCCTTCTTCCCATATTTATCTCCTCCTTGGCCAATATCAACTTTTTCTTTTTTGCTGTCCAACATGCACACAGCCTCTCTTCCTAAAAGAAAGACAGGCCAGTCTTTATTTTCACTTGACTCATGTCACTGCCAAACGTTCTGTGTCCAAACTCAATCCTTCATCTAGAAACATTTTTCTACCAACACTCTCAAAACTCTCTCAGGTTATCAACGTCTTCGTTTGCAATCATATAAATATCTTTCCCCCACTCTCCTTAATGTGGATACAGAGTATGGACACAGAGTATCATTCAGTTCTCAAAACTCTGCAGTTAGCTTGACAATACCACACAAGGGCAGGATCTTTTTTTAATTCTTCAACCAGTACTTGCTGGTTTGTTTGCTCGTCTGTTTGTCTGATACTTCCCTTTCCTCCTAATGGTGAATTGCCTCTAAGGGTTAGTTCTAAGTCCCCAGTCTTCTCTTTCTACGGCTTCCCATAGGGAACATATATATATAGCTCATCTTTGAGCTGATGACTGCCAAATTCCTATGTTCAGGCCTGTTCTCTCACAAGCACCAAACCTTGTGTCTCCAACAATCTACTGAAACAGTAGACGCTCTTGGATTAGGCTACCTCAATCCAGCTTCCTGCTTACTAGCAGAGAGTGTAATAGGAAATGCTGTTTAATCTCTCCATTCCTCAATTTCCTCATCATTAAAGTGAAGGGAGGAGTTCCCATAGTGGCTCAGCAGAAACGAATCCAACCAGAAACCACGAGGTTGCGGGTTCCATCCCCGACCTCATGCACTGGGTTAAGGAACCGGCATTGCCATGAGCTGTGGTGTAGGTTGAAGAAGCGGCTCTGATCTGGCATTGCTGTGGCTGTGGTATAGGCCGGCAACTACAGCTCCAATGGGACTCCTACTAGCCCAGGAACTTCCGTATGCCGTGGGTGTGGCCTTAAAAAGCAAAATAAATAAACAAACAAACAAATGAATAAATAAAGCTGCAGGGAATTGTAATACTTTCCTCATAAGGTGGCAGTAATCATTTAATGAGATTATCCACATAACAGACAATATTTTGGCTGTATCATAGCATGGACTCAATAAATACTAGCTCTAGTAATACTATCAATAATAAAGTAATAAAATCCCAGGTTTACAGAGTTCCCATTGTGGCTCAGCGTTAACAAACCCAACTAGGATCCATGAGGATGCAGGTTCCATCCGTGGCCCTGCATAGTAGGTTAGGGATTTAGCATTGCCACGAGCTGTGGTGTAGGCTACAGACATGGCTTAGATCTGGCTTTGTTGTGGCTGTTGTGTGAGCTAACAGCTGTAGTTCCAATTCGACCCCAGCCTGGGAACTTCCATGTGCCATGAGTGCAGCCCTAAAAAGACAAAAAAATAAATAAAATTAAATTAAAAATTAAAAAAATCCCAGGTTTAAAATTTCATGATTTGAATAAAAACTGAAGGATCAAATTAAAAAAAACTTTCATGATAGATCAAAGATACTTCTCAGGATATTGTCTTCTAAAATTCTTGTAATAATTTAAATTCAAAAACTTAGTTTTGACTTTGATCAACACTATTCTCCAATATTTACATCTAGAAACCACATTTTTTTTCCTCCTTAAAAATTTTCCTCTCTGCTCCCTAGTGCTCACTGTTACTCCTACCATCCCATCAAGGCCTTCACCTCCCCATCCATCCTGAAGATCACAATACAGACAGACTCCTTAGAAGGGCGGCATGGTGCCAGATAGAGACCTTATAATCGGTTTGCTATATTAGGTAAGTCTCTTAACTTCTCTAGGCCTCGGCTTCTTCATGAGTAACTCAAGGAGGCTGGATTCTATTTTCTTTAAACAAGTTCTCAACTTTAATAATTCTTGAAATTTTGAAGACAGGATCACTCTGTTTTAAAATATATGTGCCATGTACATAGGAAGAATAAAATAGAAGTCACATTATTAAGGCATTCAGATATGAGACAAGAAAAAGAGTTTCTAGGAAATTAGAGAAAAGGCAGTGTTTCATCTTAGTGACACTGAGGGATTAAGCAGGACCTCAGATAGTGACATGTAACCCATTTATAAGGGACTTTGTTCTAAAATAAAGCAGGCTTGGAAACAATATTTTTTTGAAATGGGATCATTAAAGATTGCTAAATGATAAAGATTCCTAATATTCACCCGATAGCAAAATAACTGGTTCCTCAACAGGCTGAAGAGTGGTGAAACAATCCTAGAATGGGGCATTAGAATCTGTATGTCAGAGGGAGAACAATGTAGTTATGGAAGTGGCTGGCAGATGAGAGTTTAGGAAATATCACTGGAGAGGAAGAGAGAAAGGAACTGGGAGGCTAGGGCTGAAATGGGTCCTTTGTGCTCACCTTCAGGACATCTGGGATTATGGCAAAACTTGTGTTTAGGGGAAAACTGTGATCAAAGTCCCCAAAAGGGCCTTAATTTTATGGCAGGAATCAGTAACAAAGTAGGAGTAGAGGGCAGCCCTATTCCTACATATGGCCCATTCCTGTTCAAAACTGGGATTTTAATAAGACAAGACAGTGAAAGAGTTATTTGGAACCAACAGTGAAAAAACAGAGTGCAGAGGGCACTGACCACACATCCTTTCCTCAGAGAGACAAGCAGACCTTTTAATTGAGAAGGTTAAAAGCAAAGCAAAGTCTCCAGGGCATGATTGGATTTATTGGACAGAAGGAAGGAGAAGGAACATTCAGGGAAAAGCGAGAGTGGAATTTGTTGAACAAAAGTTGGGAGCTGAGAAGACAAAGCATAAGCTTTGGGAAGGAAGAGTGGAAGAGGAGCTTGGGTCAAGGATAATTAAAGAGATGAAAAGTCTGAGAGAGAAGGCTCCTATTAGCTTATAGTACAGGGTGCTGTCAGAAAGAAATGGTGTAGGCGGTAGGGTGGATTTAATCCTAAAAGAGAGAGGCTACCGGAAGACACTTATGATTCACCAAGAGATGGAAGAGAGGGAGAAAGCAGGCGGGTATGAGTGAGTCAGGAGCTCCAGTATGGGCTTGGTTAAAAAAGCTGCTGTAGGTGTTTCAAAATTTTTCTTTTTATTTGTTGTTCTATCTCTCACAAGTGTGACAGTTTCTTGGTATCAGCTATTCCACCTTTTGTTCCTTTCGTATAAGATGTAACACTTATCTGTACACATAAAAGACATCAAACCAATCTGCCAATTTGACAATGACAATGGTTTTAGACTCAAGGAGACTGGGATACTTGCAAGTGGAAAACGAGTTACACTGAAATGATCATGAACTGTATTGCCTGTCCCTGTAGGCAACACTGATTGAACATGTTTCTAACTGGCCAGAGCATGGGAACATTTTCACATAAGTAAAAATAAATAAAATAAATAACAATTCCAATTTCATTCTTAATGCAAATGTTTTAAATGGCAAATTTTCAATGATGGGCTAAAATGAATCACAATGAAAGAGGGACTATTAACACATGAGCGCTCAAAGCATGGGAGTGGAAAAAGCAAAGGTGGAAGTGTCAAAAGTAATTACTTCCTTATTCAGGATATATAGAAATAAAACGACTGCAACTGCAATAATATTAGATTTCAGAAGTTGAGATAAAATCCATGTCCAATAACAAGCCTCTATAAGCCTAGTTTGCTTCACGGCACATTATCATCTTCAAGGAAAAATGCTTTATACAAAAGAATTACAAATCTAAATAAATCAGAAATCCAAATTTATCCTGCCCAAAAATGATTATTATTTTTGAATAAATAATAATAATTTAAGGTATAATGGTTCATAATCAAGATATTTAGTTACTTCTTTAAATTTATAAATTTTTTGATAATATTAAAGGTCTGTTCCAAGTATCAATGATCTCAAAGATGCATTACTTTTTTATTGCTAAATAACAAGTTATCACAAATTTAATAGCTTAAAACAACATTAATACATATTATCTCACAGATTCCATGGGTGTGGAGTCCAGGAGTGTCCTGACTGGGTCTTCTTCTTGGGATCTCAAAAGATTTTCATCTGGAGACTCAACTGGGCCAATATCCACTTTCAAGCCTACCAGCTTGCTGGTAGAATTCATTTTCTTCTAGATGCTAAAGGTCCTTCCAAATGTCACCTACAAGTTCCTGGCTGCATGACCCTCACTATAGGCATTTCATAATATAGCACTTTGCCTCTAGAAAGCCAGTAGGAAAGTTTCTCACTCCAGTTGAATAAGACAGAGAC
The DNA here is from genome assembly GCA_004024745.2 of Catagonus wagneri. NCBI lineage: Eukaryota > Metazoa > Chordata > Mammalia > Artiodactyla > Tayassuidae > Catagonus > Catagonus wagneri. The sequence goes on along the minus strand of PVHT021183666.1, from coordinate 18,088,941 downwards.
TCATATAGCATTATAAAACAAGAGAGTAATATCTAATCATTTTTGCCATATTCTATTATTGGGAAGAAAGTCCCAGGTTTTGCACACCCTGAAGGAGAAGGAATTCAACAAGAGCATGATTCATTAGGTTGTGTCTTTCCCAAAAGATAAACTGACCTAACCAATTTTGTTGTGAAAAATATGTTTAACGATGAATGTTTTAAAGCATTTTTTTTATTTTTAAGCTTTTAATACTTTTATCTGAATGAATTCTCAAAAGCAATCTATACCAATACCATAAATTTTTAAGTATGAATATTTACATAACCATGCAATTCCTTAAAATATCTCTAACCCAAAGCTACTGGTTTTTTTGTTTTTGCTTTTGTTTTTGTTTTTTCTTGGCCATGCCCATGGCTTGTGAAAATTCCTAGGCAAGAGATCAAACCCAAGCCACAACATTAACCAGAACTACAGCAGGGACAACACTGGTTCCTTAACCCATTTAGCCACCAGGGAAATTCCCAAAACTACTGTTTTTAATATAATTTGTTTGTTCAACCATTCGCCTTTATTCACATTCATTATTAGTATGCAATAATTTTACCAGCAAATTATGTAAGTCATTTTCCCTTTCATTATTATACTAATTACTTGTTTTTCAATGATTTAAGGCACTGGTCTGGATACTCCACACAATATTAAGTAGAAGTGTTGAAAGTAAGCATTTTTGTTTTGTTCTCCTTAGAGGAAGAGTTTCAGTAATTTGCCATTAAGTAGGATATTTGTGTAGGTTTTGAATATAAATTTTTTAAAGTAATCTTCAATTAGTTCTTTTTTTGCTTTCACTATGAATATAGGTGAGATATATGCATTTTATAAACTAATACTTACCTAAACATCTGTTTTATTATTTAAGAACCTATGCAATAAATAAATCAATGGAACATAACAGAGTCCAGAAACACATGCATGCATGTGTGGAAATGTGATATATGACAGAGACAACATTAAAAAGTCTACCATGTAGTTGCCATCATGACACAGTGGAAACAGTATTCTCCATGAGGATGCAGGTTCGATCCCTGGCCTCGCTCAGTGGGTTAAGGATCTGGCTTTGCCATGAGCTGTGGTGCAGGTCATAGATGCAGCTTGGATCTGGCATTGCTGTGGCTATGGCGTAGGCCAGCAGCTACAGCTCTGATTTGACCCCTAGCCTGGGAACATCCATATGCCGCGAGTGCAGCCCTAGAAAAGGCAGAAAAAAAAGTCTATCAGGAATAATGAACTACTCAATAAATGGTGTTGCAACAACACACACCACTTATACTTTCCTGTATAGTTAGAATATTTTGCAATTATAAAGCAACAAAGAACCTACCTCATTATTACAAACACATACCACAAAGCTACGCTAACTTGATAAAAACTAAATGCTCCAAGACAAACTTTAAAATATTTAAAAGGTATTCAGCATAAGCCAAATCAAATACTAATAAATCTTACTATATTAAAAAAATCTACTCAAAGATACAAAAAAACAATTTTAGGAGAAAATGTTCGCAAAGCATGGTAGGATTATTATCTAAAATACATAAATAACTATTGCTAATCAATAAGAAAAAGTCAAACAACTTAATAGAAAATCATAGGATACAGATAGAAATTCATAGAAAAGGAAACCAGCATGATCAATAAATATGAAAAATGCTACACTTCACTAGTAGTCAGAGAAGGGCAAACAATAACAATAATATTAATAATAATGATGAGGTACCACTTTACATCCATCAGATGAGCAAAAATCAGGTCTGACAACATGCCACCCCCATGCTATGAATAGATGGGACCACCTTAGAAGAGCTATGTGATAAAAAATCTAATAAAGTTGAGCTCTTTACTCACAGTAATCCCATTTCCATGTATACACACTCCAGAAGCTCTTGCATTCACACATCACAGGACATGTCAAGGAATATTCATTTTTTGTAACATCTAATAGTAATTAGAACTAGTAATAAACATCTTATTAAGATTGTGCATAATAATATTGAAAAAATAGCTTTACATCCACTACCATGAATAAATCTCAAAAACATAATGCTGAGCAAAGAAAGCAAATTACCAAACATAATGATGAAAAACTGAATACAGCAAATGTCTACCAAAGGAGAATAGATAATTACATTGTGCTATACTCACTAGGCATACAGGAATTAAGTTTAGTGATACTAATAACCATGGATAAATCTTAAAAACATGTTGACCACTAAAAGCAAGAAACAAAATAGTATGTCCAGCATAAGATCATTCATATAAAGACTGAAAATATACAAAGACATACTATATGCTGTTAATTTAATAATAGTAATATAAAAATATGCATGTGAATAATGAACACTAATTCGGAATAGAGGTATTACCAGAGAACAGCACGGGAAAATGTGTTCAGAGAATGACCGACTGGGGTTTCCAAAAGTATCAGTAATTTGGAATTTCTGGAAAAACAATCTAAAGCAAATATTGACAAAGAGTTAAAGAGTTAAAAGTTTAATCGACAAATTAAAGTTAGGTAGTCAGCCATGGGTGTTCATTATATCATCTTGCATCCTTTTCTGATTATTAAAATATTTCAGAATTATTTTAAAAAACAAACAAACCTATCAGATCTTTCCTCAGTATTTCCTGCTCTTTGTTTCCCCGTTTGTCCCTTTGTAGAACATCTTTCTAATATATCTTATTGCTCTTTCTTTCCTAGTATTATTTTCAGTATTGAAAATAGACAATAACACACCTGAAAATAACATAGTATTGTAAATCAACTACATTTCAATTTTAATAAAAGAAGATAGAGAATAAAGTATTTGTGCTCTTGACATTTAATATCTGGAATAAAACCATTATAAGTGAAGGTTTTATTTTAGTAAATTGTTATCAAATAGAAAATTTCATAAAATGGAGATAATCTCTTTTTAGTCTTTCCCTTTTGTTCCAAAATATGGCAACAAGTCTATATATATGTGATATGTGCTCAGTAAAAGTTTGTTGTTAAACTTCTTAGGAAACAGTCAGCTCTTCAGAAATTAAAAGTATTCATACCTTCAAGAACATTTTGTTTTTTGAAAGTGTATTAATTACTTTACCACAAAAATAAAAATAAAAGGCTTAGAGAATTTTATCTGCTCTTTCATATACACAACAGATTATATTCACATGAAAACAAGAGAACATTATTGATAACAATGTCAAGCCAGAATGGTTTCAAAACTATACAACTCTTTCCTGGTATGTACATATAATTGGGCATTTATTTTAGGAGGACACACACACACACACACACACACACACACACACCATGAATATACATGTAATTTTAAAATACACTTAATAATTTTCAGATTCTGGTAGGATGGTATCAGTAGAGCTTTCATTTTTGTTGCCAAATGGAGCTTTTAAAAAGGGTTATAAAGGAAACCCCAAAGAGAAAAGGTTTTTTACGAGTCTGGTTTGAATGACACAAAAGACCATCAGGGCAGCGAATAGTCCAGGAGACACATCCCCAGTATGCTTGTGGTAGACAGCCTCTAAGCTAGCTCCAAAGATTCCTGCCTCCTGGTATTTACATCCTGTGTACTCCCCTACTGTGACAGACTGATTTTTTTCCCCTCAAAATTCACTGGAGCCTTAATGTCCAATGTGACTATTCGTAGACAGGGCTTTTAAGAAGGTACTTAAGGTTAAATGAGGTCATAAGGGTAGAACTCTTAACTCAACAGGACTAGTATCCTTATAATAAGAGGAAAAGATACCAGATCACCCTCTCTCTCTTTTTTTCTTTCTTTCTCACCCTTTCCCTCCCTCTTTCTCTCGTCACAAGACATAGAGGAAAGGCCATATAAGGATGCAGTGAGAAGGTAGCAAGCCAGGAGGAGAATCCTAACCAGAAATTGAATTTTTTAGCACCTTGATCTTAGAATTCCAGCTTTCATAATGTGAGAAAATAAATTTCTGTTGTTTAAGTCACCAAATTTATGATATTTTGTTATGGTAGTCTGAGCTGGCTAATACATCTCCTTCACTGTACCATGTTTGGTCCGTATAACCAGTAGAATATAGAAAAAGTGATGGTATTTGACCTCCAGTGTTAGGCTATAAAAGACACTGGGGCTTCTGTCTTCGGGGTATTCTCTCTTTCCTCTCCCTCTCTCACTCATCACTCAGCCTGGGCTAGGTCAGCTGAAATACAGTAAGCAGTCCCATGGTGAGGCCGAGGTGGGTAGAAAGTGAGGTCTGCTGCCCACAGCTGCATGAGTAAACTTGGAAGCAGATCCTCCAGTCCCACTCAGACCTTCAGATTACTAAAACCCTGGTCAACAGCTTGGCTACAGCCTCATGAAAGACCTGGAGACAGAACCAAATAGCTAAACTGCTCCTGGATTTGTGATCCTTAGAAAATGAGTTAGATCATACATGTTTGTTGTTTCAAGCCACTGATATGATTTGAAGGTTTGAGCTCTCCCCAAAATTGATTTGTTGAAATCTTGATCCCTGATGTGACAGTATTAGTAGGCGGGACTTTTGTGAGATAATTAAGTCATGAAAGCTGAACCCTCATGAATGGGATTAGTTCCCTTAAAAAGGGACTCCAGAGAGCTCCCCAGCCTCTTCCACCACATGAGGATACAGTGAAAGGTGTGTGACCCAGAAGAGGGCCTTCACTTGATCCTACGGGAACCCTGATTTTAGACTTCCAGTCTCTAGAATTGTGAGAAACAAATTTATGTTGCTTATAAGCCACCCAGCCTGTGGTGTTTCATTATAGCAGCAAACAGACTAAGACAGTCATTAAGTTTAGGGTGATTTTTACTCAGCAGTAACATATCAGTTTATTCCGAACCAGCTTAAAAGCCTTCTGCTAAAGTTATTTATTTGATATGATGCCAGTCATCTATGCATTTAAAAATCACTGTCCTCACTGTAATCCGTCATAATCATCAACTTAAATGGGGGCACAACAATAAGGAGTTGAATCTGTTGTATTAGGTTTTATACAAGCACTGATTTTAAGAAAGACTGACATATTAATATTTACCTTCTATTCACCAATATTTTACATGAAAACTACACTCTAGGTGACCCTCAATTGTAATTTAAATTTCATTCATTAGTCCAAAGTTTAAGAAGCATCTTACATCTGCCCTTTCTTGACTCTATGTTAGCTATATTTAGGAGTTCAGAATTTCCTTTTACCCCCATAATATCATCAAATTCCCTTCTTACTGTTAAGCAGACTTTAGCCATATCAAATTTTTTTTCCCAATAATAATGGGTTATCACTGAAATGCTTCATTTTTTCTCTTCTCCTACTACTCAGCTGCTCTTCTGTTTCCTACAGCTGCTTATATTGTTATTTGCTCAATTTTCCTTTTCTCTTGTTGATCTTCTCTCCCTCTGATGTTTTCCTATAGCCAAAAACCCATCTGATTGCATGTAAGAGCCATATTTTTCTTGCCATATGTATAGGTTTTGCCTTCTGAAATGACTTATGTATGCTTGAACCCTAATTAAGAGATAATTGCAGAACCTTTGGGGAAAGGGTTTATTATTCCAAGGGTATGAGTAAAGCAGTTAGGGTAGAAGAATGCAGGCATTTTTAGTCATCTGCTTTGCAATGTTAGTATTCTGGAGAAAAGGTTATCTGCAGTAAGTTTTAAACAATGCTGCAGTCAAAGTCAGACTACAAATGGGTTTCCAAATGGGTGAAACCAAGTGGATATCAGCTACTGTGAGAAGGAAGGATGCTTGTAGACCTTAGTGGTAGAAATTAAGAAGACCAAACAGATTCTGAGAACATTAACTGGTCAAGACCATCTAAATTGTTAAATACCTACTATTCAGCAAAAGCACAAATGATATTTAAAAAGAACTTAAGAGCTCCCATTGTGGCTCAGTGGGTTAAGAACCCAACATAGTCTCCACGAGGATGTGGGTTTGATCTCCGGCCTCACTCAGTGGGTTAAGGATCCAGTGTTGCCACAAGCTGCAGCGTAGGTCACAGAAGGGGCTCAGATCCGATGTTTCCATGGCTGTTTCCTCAGCTGCAGCTCCATTTAGACCTTTGGCCTGGGAACTTCCATATGTCACAAATGTGTCCATAAAAAAAAGAAAAGAAAAAAGCCCTCACTATTATTAAATAAACATCTTTTACTATGGCAAATTGCATCTAGATATTAGATGCAAATTGCACGGGTGCAGCTTTTTAGGGCCGCACCCGTGACATATGGAGGTTCAGGCTAGGGGTCCAATTGGAGCTATAGCTGCCAGCCTACACCACAGCCACAGCAACTCAGGATCCGAGCCATGTCTGCAACATACACCACAGCAACACCAGACTTTAACCCACGGAGAGAGGCCACGGATTGAACCCGGAAACTCATGCTTCCTAGGCAGATTCATTTCCACTGTGCCACGATGGGAACTCCTTGATCTTTTTGAAGGAAAAACAAAGTGAGCACAGTGGAAAGAAGTATTGGACTTTAATCCCATCTCTGTCACTTTTTAGCAGAAAGACCTTGTGTTGATCATCTAGTTTCTGAAAGCTTCAGTTTCTTTGGTCATAAAGTGGGAATAATAATAATACCTCCCTTGAAGAGTGGCAACAATGATTAAAGGAGACAATGTGTGTGTGGCACATGGAAAATGTTCAATAAATGGTGGCTCCTTTAAGTTCCTCAGATCAATGGTGAAAAGGAGAGTAGCAGGAGTCAGGAAAAAGTGTGAAATTTCTTTCAGATGACATGAGAGGAGCATAGAATCTTGCTCTTCATGTGAAAGAGACAAGGTCATTGAGATTTAAGCCAGATCCAGTGAACATCATTAAGCTCATAAGTGCCAGACACTCTGTGCTCCCAGGTCTCTCTTTTCCTGTTTGCAACAAATTTGTGTGTCACATATCTCTGTCTCTGTGACACAGGTGAGAATCCCAGGCTCATAGGTGGGTAGCAGCTACAGTACTCACAATGCAGCAGAAAGTTTTGGAACTGGACAATTGAGAAGTGAGAAAAGGGCTTGCAAAGACTGCAAGAGTTTGTTCGAGAGACCATGAGAAATGAAGCACTTTGACCTTAGATGAGTTTAGACAGAATGCACTTGTGGTAGGAGGTGTTTAGCATAATTTTGTGACTTTCTTCCACATGCTGGCAATTTAAGAATTAAAGAGAAATTAGAGGGGATAGAAAAATCAAGAGACTGGTGAATTCTAGGATATTGGCAAAGGCGTTTTTTGTATTATCTTTCTCTCTTTTTTGTTAATGATTTTTATTTTTTCCATTATAGTTGGTTTATAGAGTTCTGTCGATTTCTACTGTACAGCAAAATGACCCAGTCACACACATATATACATTCTTTTTCTCACATTATCCTCCATCATGTTCCAACCTAAATGACTAGATATAGTTCCCTGTGCTATACAGAGGATCTCATTGCTTATCCACTCCAAATGTAACAGTTTGCATCTTGTAATAGCTTTCTCAACGGTGAGAGTTTTACAGGTTTTCAGGTGAGGGAATGAAAGGCAGTTGTGCTAAAATGGAAAGAGCCAGACAGCTTCACAGACCCTTCAGAAAACTTTTTAAAAACTAATTTTCTATCAGTTAAGATGATTTCCCAGGCAATAGAATTTTGTTCTCATAAATATAGCTTCCTCACTTCTGCTGCTCTAGAAAATTTTAGAAAAACAAAACCAGGACCCATAACAACTGTAAGAAATATATTTTTTAAAAGAGAGATGTTTGTCTCTATTATTAGATCAACTCTAGTTTCCTAGGCTCAAACATAAAGATGTAGAGATAATCTCTGGCTACTTTCCTATCTTAATTTTCATCACTTCGAGTAGATATCTTAAAAATATCTCTCAGATTTTTTTACGGTTTTTAGTAGGTGAAGCCTGTCTAACTCTCACATAAAATCCAAGTAAACTTATGTATGGAAAAATCCACCGCAAATAAAGTCAAAGAAAAAAACTATAATCCAAGGAAAATCTCTGCAACTCAAGTCAAAAACGGTGTTTTTCAAATATATAAGAAAATCCTGCAGGTCAATAAGAAAATATGAAAACCTCAATAGAACAATGGGGAAATATATTGACAGTTCAAAGAAAGAGAAATGTGATTTCAACATATGAAGCTGATCTAATTCATTTAAAATTTAAATTAAAATTGTATCAACACACCATTTTTTACCCTATCAATTAAAAAAATTTCAAAGTTTATCTTGTATTGTTAAGGCTGTGTATGACAAAGGCACTTTCATATGATGCTGGCAAAGGCGTAAATTGTATGGTCTCTTTAGAGAAAAATCTAACAATATGTATAATAATCACATACGTACCATGTCCCACATACTTAAAAAAATGCATCCCTACTGTACTGCACAGAGAACTATGTCCAGTCTCTTGGAGCAGAACATGATGGAAGACAGTATAAGAAAAAGAATATATGTATATATATACACACGTACACACACACACACACACACACACACACACACACAACTGGGTCATTATGCTGTACAGCAGAAACTGACAGAACACTATAAATCAACTATACTCTAATAAAGAATGGAAATGAAAAAATGTATCCCAATAAACTTACATATGTGCAATGAATTAAGTACAATGTTATTCATTGCAGCATTGATTTTTTAATTTTTTATGATTTTTATATTTTCCATTGTTGATTTACAGTGTTCTGTCAATTTCTACTGTACAGCAAAGTGACCCAGTCATACACACACACACACACACACACACACAGACACACATATATATTCTTTTTCTCACATTATCCTCCATCATGTTCTATCACAAGTAATTGGATGTAGTTCCTTGTGCTATACAGCAGGATCTCATTGCTTTTCCACTCCAAATACAACACTTTGCATTATTAAACCCAGACTCCCAGTCCATCCCACTCCCTTCCCTACCCCCTTGGCAACCACAAGTCTGTTCTCCAAGTCCATGAGTTCCTTTTCTGTGCAAAGGTTCATTTGTGCCGTATATTAGATTCCAGATATAAATGGTATCATATGGTATGTTGAATTTAAAAGCAAAACATGAAAGATGATCTAAAAAGCAACTTAAATTGTGGTACATCCACATAATAAAAAAATATGCATCAAAAAATGAAGGAATAGGAGTTCCCGTCGTGGCGCAGCGGTTAACGAATCCGACTAGGAACCATGAGGTTGCGGGTTCGATCCCTGGCCTTGCTCAGTGGGTTAACGATCCGGCGTTGCCGTGAGCTGTGGTGTAGGTTGCAGACGCGGCTTGGATCCTGCGTTGCTGTGGCTCTGGCGTAGGCCGGCGGCTACAGCTCCGATTAGACCCCTAGCCTGGGAACCTCCACATGCCGCAGGTGCAGCCCTAAAATGACAAAAGGCAAAAAAAAAAAAAAATGAAGGAACACATTTTTTGTACTGATACAGGAAAATCACAAATGTCTTATTAAGTGAAAAAATAAAGGTAAAAACAGTATTTAGAATATTACCACTTGTGCAAAGGGAATGGAGTATATATTTATATTTCCCTGTGTTTATGCATTAAAAAAAAAAAAAAAAACACCTCTGGAAAGATCCACAAGTAACTAATAGGGGTAATTTCCTGGCGGGTATGGGAGTGACCTGATAGGGAAGGTATGGAGCAGTAGTAGACCAGAAACTTGTTACTATAAACCTGTTTGAAACTTTTATTTTTGAATTATGTGAATGTACTACCTATTTAAAATAACTAAATTTTTTTTTAAATTCGGTAGTAAGGATAAAAGTAAAAGCATACAAAGTATTTTCCAACGGTCTCCTTTCCTATTGAATAACTATTTGGGAGCCAAAATAGCTCCCTGTTACTAACTAGATGTGCCATAAATAATTAGTAAATACTGAATGTATGAGTGAGGGAATAAAATGGGTCAGTTCTTTACCATGTTATTAAAGGCCTTCCATCGGTTGGATTACTGTGTCTGCTCAATTTATCTTGCACTAGTCTCAGAGGCAATCACTCAAGTGTTCTTACAGTCCCTATATACTTACTCTTACCCTTGTTAATGAAGTTTGCCCCAACACAGAGGCCCTTTATTTGTCAACAAAATCCAACATTTCATTTAGAGCACAGTCTCGTATCTGCTTTCTGAAGGGCTTAAAACAACAGAAATCGATTGTTTCACAGTTTGAGAGGCTAAAAGTCTGATATCAAAGTGTCAGCTGGATGATGCTTTTTCTGAAACCTATGGAGAAGAATCCTTTCCTGTCACTTCCTAGCTTCCAGTGGTTTGTCGACAATCTTTGGCATTCCTTGACATACAGCTTCAGCATTGGATCTCTGCCTCCATCCCTGTGTATCTGTGTCTCTGCCTCTTCTCCTCTTATAAAGACAACAGTAATACTGGATTAGGGCCCACTCTAACTAGGTACCAACTCATTTTAACTCGATTATACTTGCAATGACTCTATTTCCAAATATAATCACATTCACAGATTTTTTTGGGGGGGGTTAGGACTTCAACTTTTGGGGATAAAATTCAACCCATAAAGTTTTCTCTAGCTGATGCTGCCCTGTGTTTAAACTGTTTTCCCTAATGTTAAATTCTATAGCATATAAATCTGCACACTTAAAGTCTCTCTCTCTCTTTTTTTTTTTTTTTTTTTTGCCTTTGCCTTTGCCTTTGCCTTTGCCTTTGCCTTTTAGGGCTGCACCTGAGCCATATGGAGGTTCCCAGGCTAGGGGCTGAATTGGAGCTGTAGCCGCCGGCCTTCGCCACAGCCACAGCAATGCGAGATCTGAGCTGCGTCTGCGACACCACAGCTCATGGCAACACGGGATCCTTAACCCACAGAGCGAGGCCAGGGATTGAACCAGCAACCTCATGGTTTCTAGTCAGATTTGCTTCTACTGTGCCATGATGGGAACTCCAAGTCTCTCTTTCTTATCTAATAACTAGTTCACCTGATGTATTTTTCATTCTTTTTAAATTTATATATAGATTTTCTCTCTCAAACTAGATTGTAAGTACCTCAAGGACAGGGAATACATTTTCTTCTAATGATACTTGTTTGACTTGGTGTTAGGCCCATAACAGAGACTCAAAAATGACTATCTGAAAGACTGAGTGAATGATATTCTGAAAAGCAGACACTGGCTTTTTTAGATTTTAACAATCATTAGTCCATCATGACAACCTTTCAAGGTTTCTTGAGTCTCTCAGAGTGTGACAATCCAAAAGTAGCTTTAGCTCATCAGTACCACATAGCAAAGGCTCCACTTTAAGGAAGGATCAAGATCAATAAACAATAGATTTGGTCCCAAGAATGGAGGTAATTGCATAACAGGGAGGCAATCTAGTCTTCAGTTTCATGTCCAGCTGTCCAGATGCAAGGCAAGTCTCTGCCTTAGTTTATAATTATGGACAAAGAAGTTATCATTAGAATTGTGTTGTTTTTCCCTCAAAATAAAATACACACATATATCCACGTGTATGCATATGTGTATAATACATTAATTGATTTCCGATTAAAACAAAGGCTGGAGATTTTTGAGGCATCTAAACCAGTAGATCACAGTAGGATATGAACAGCAGTACAATACGATAATTGGCTGCTGTCTCAATTCCATCATGGGCAATCAAAGGCTCATGGTAGAGCAAGGAACAACACGAAAGACACTTAGTAAGTGCAAGAAAAGTAAGAGCAGAAGGGAAGGGCAGGGCAGAAGAAAGAGGAGACACACAGAATGAGAAAATTCAAAAAGGAACGCAATTAGCCTAAATACCTAAGCTAAGAGCACATAATTGCATACTTTATAATAATGAATTACATATAAATGAGTCATATTTGTACAAGATTGACAATATATGTCATTGTGTTGTATTGGACAATGCTGATCACTTTCAGCAGTAAAATAATCACATGAGAAGAGATCAACAGACTAGAATACATACTTTTTTTAACCTGTACATTGAAAAACAGCAAAATTAAAGGACAACCACATATTGGAAATATTATTAGCATCAAATATAATATACAAAGGTTTTTTCTTTAATATATAATTGGTATACACAAACATATTTTTAACGTGGCCTCCCCAAACTCACAGAAAAAGAAAACCACAAACAAGATGAAGAAGCTCAAAAACGATTCCCAGTTAAAAGAACAGGACAAGTCTTTTAAAGCAGCCAGCAATGAAATTGACCTCTGCAGTCTGTCAGAAATGGAGTTCAGAAGGGAGGTAATGAAAATACTGGAAGAATTAAGGCTGAATATCCAGAAATTAAGAGAAGATGCAAACAGCAATGCAGAGTCCTTTAGAAAGGAGCTAGAAATCATAAGGAGGAGCCAAGAAAAGCTAGAAAACTCATTTGCAGAGATGCAAACTGAGCTAAAGGCAA
>PVHT021183666.1:17992446-18062265 GCA_004024745.2 Catagonus wagneri | reverse complement strand
AATTAGACAGCAACACCCAATGCTACCGCTTACATGTGGAAACTAAAAAGACACAATGAATCTTTTTACAGAACAGACAATGACTCACAGACTTCGGAAAACCATGGTTTTTCAAATAAGACAATCTGGGGGGGTGGGGGGATGCACTGGGGGTTTGGGATACAAAATCTGTAAAATTGACTTGTGATGATTTACGTACACCTATAATTGAAATAAAATCTATTAAGAAAAAAATAATATCTGAAGGTTTCAAAGATTTCATTAGATTAATATGTTAAATGAAGGTAGAAAGTTATCCTGTCATTGTGAAATATATTCCAAAAGAAGTTTTTGTTAATGACTACTTAACATTATACTACAAAAAGTCCCCTTGTCCAGCTTTCATATACACATTTTATATGCAACTGACCCTTGACTAACACAGGTTGAACTGCTCAGATCTAGTTACACATGGATTTTTTTTTTTTTTTTGATAAATACATACCAAGTGCTACACAATCTGAGGTTGTGAAATAAGCAGGGCCCTGTGGGGCTCCTAGACAAAAAGGCTTTCTGTGTCCCCAATGTTTGTATTTAGGAAATAGGCTTCATTCAGGCTCCATGACCTTCCCTGAGTTCCAAAGAGGGTAGGTTCAAACAGTTGCTAATCAAGGGAACACGGAGAGCATGCAGAGACAAGGGAGGAGCAGTCAAGAACAACAGTGCAGCCATGAGGCAGGGTCTGGGTTCCTTCTCAAAGGATACATATAAAATTATCTTTGAGCTCTTCTGCATAATTAACCTCCCTCCCAAAATGGAAGATGTTAACTACCTGATGAATCATTCTTCATTCCAGAGAGAAGGTCACAGTTTGATAACTTTGAGAGCCACAGAAACCCATCATGAGCCCACCTGATACCAGATATCTCTAGATTGAAGGAATGAGGGCCCTGCACACAACCTGAAACTTATCACCCCACCCCCTGAATCACTGCTAGAAGACTCCTCACCAAGCCCCCCATACCCCGGGTTGGGATACATAGTTGTGCAGGCATTACCCCCACTGTGGCCCTTTTGCCTAGCCAAACCAAAAAGCTATTCATTTCTGCTTCATCCAAAACTCTGTCTCCTAGATTCAGAAGCTAGAATTTGAGGATGTGGAACCATGAATTCAGAAGGCTAACTGTAAAGTTATTTGAGAATTTTTGTCCAAGCCAGGGTTGGCACTCCAAACCCGGCATTCTTCGAGGGACAACTGTACACATTAACTGACTCAAAACAACACGCACGGTTTAGTGAAGATGGTGATACAAAAAATATATTTCTGGAGGACGTTTTAGAAGTATGAAAAAGTATCCAGCAAACTACAAAACTGAAAGGTTAGAACTGTTTTTGTAGCTCTGGTTTCTCCTTTTGCTTTGTTTTAGGACTATATCTAAGAAATTTCAGAATTTTTAAAGTGTCAATTTTATTTTTTAACTCTTTGAGATAATTTTAGATTTGAGTTGTGAAACTAGTACAGAGATTTCTTGTATATACTTCATCAGTTGACATCTCTCATAACCATGGTATGATCATCAAAACCAAGAAATTAACATTGGTGCAATACTATTAGCTAAATTACAGGGTCTATTTGGATTTCATCAGGTTTTCCAACATGTCCCTTTTTTGTTTCAGGATCCAGTCCAGGGTACCACATTGTGTTTAGTAACCGTATCTCCTTAGCCTCCTCTCATCTATGATAAATGATCAGTATTTCCTTTTAAGACCTTGAAACTTTGAATAAAACTAGTCAGTAAAATATCCCTCGATTGGATTTGTCTGATGTTTTCTCATAATTAGATTGAGGTATAAGATTTAGAGGACAAATACCACAGGGGTTTGTCTATCTCATCAGATCATTTCAGAAGGCACATGACATTCATGTCTTACTACTGGTGACGTTAATTTTGATCTCTTAGAGAAAGATGCCTTCTGCCAAGTTTCTCCACTATAAAATTACTATACTATACTTTGCAACTAATAACTATTTATTTATGCTCCTAAAACTTATTTGGAAGTCTACTATTTTACCTTAAATTTTCCCCTACTAATTTTAGCCTCTGTTGATGAATCTTGCCTGTAGCAGTTACTGCTATGCTGTTCTAATGCCAATTTTCATTTTCCCTTAGTCCTTCTACATTTATAATTGGAGTTCTCTTTTAAGGAAGAGTTGTTCCTCCACCACTCCTGTTCAATTACTTATTGGGGTATGTATTTGTGTAAGCATAAACTCATTGTATATTTTATTCTTTGGCTTATATTTATTTATTTATTTATTTATTTATTTGCTAAAATCGTTCCAGCTTTGGCCACTGAGGGTTTTTTCAGATTAGTTCCTATGCCCTTTCAGCATGCCTCCATTTTATTTCTAAAGCAATTCCTTATTTTATGACGCTAGTCAACTCTATTTTAAGTAATCGGTTTGAAGTTGCTCTATTCTATAGAAACTGAATGTTTCATTTGACAAGCTGCATATTCCTTTGAGACTGATCTTTTATCTCCTCACACCTAGCAGAGTAGCTCGCAAGTGACAGACATTTGTTGAACATGCTTCAACTGAATGCTTGTTTATTCCTGTATTTATTCTGAACCTGTGAAAGGTTAAAAACTATTTACCATATTCTATGTATGTCTCTAAATATATGTTTACTCTTAAATCACTACTCTCTTTTCTCATTCCATATAATCCTAGTTCCACTGACTATTAGAGAGATTATAACCAACAATATTACTGTGATCATCCTTAAAAAGCCATCGCCAAACCTTGATCTACCTACATCTCAGTCACATATTCTATAAAAAGCAAATTATGAAGTGTCTTCCGTACCTGTCCTCTGACCTAAATTACTTAAAAATATTAATACACAACATAATGTGAATCTTGAGTAAAATAAGGAGTATAAAATAAAATCAATACACATGATTTTAAAAAGCATGGTGTGGAAGAGTTTAGTAAAGAAATAATGAAAGTATGACTGGGGCCCTTAGTTTTTACAACTATCTTAGTGGTAAAACTTAGTCCTTAACCCTTAATTTTTACAACTATCTTAAAATTAATGGCTTCAAGGGTTTATTTTTGTGTTTCATTTCTGAACTCTTTGTTCAGATAACTATTTACTGAGGCCCTTATTATGTTCCAGGCAGTAATCTAACCATAATGTAGGTACTATTATGGTCATTATACAGATGTGAAAAACTAAGAGAGAGAGAAGTTACTTGTCCAAGGTCATGTAAGTAGTAAGTGCTGGGCCAATACTGAGACTGAAGCACCTGACCATATAGCATCTATCCACATCTTAAGCATTACACTGCACTACCTTTGCAGGAGCACAACATATAAAGTGGAATTGCTCTTGCTAAAGCTGAAGAATGAAAATGTTTGCTTAGTTTACCCTTCAGGCTCACATCTAGTGTCCCTGAATCCAGAAGCTCTAAGGAACAAAGTTGGAAAACCCAAGTTGTAAGTACTGGGGTTTTGACACTCTTGAGTTCAGAATTGGATTCCACTCAGAGTGGAGCCAGTGTTAAGGCAAAGGAGAAGACTTATTGGTCTATAATTGTGTACATGTGTCGAAACAGCAGAGAGGCTAACTTGGTTTCTAAAATTTGGCATTTCCAAGAGCTTCATTAAGTCTCTTATCCCTATGATGTCCCAGGATTTACCTTGCCAGATGTGCTTATTATCAACTTAACGTTTGTTTGTTTGTTTTCCCTCAGTGAACTACCACATCTTCATAATGAATGGAATTGGCTCGCATCTGAACATTTCTTCCCTTTATCAGAATTCTCTTTAATTCCAATTTTTACTTCCTAAATGCTAATCCTTTCCCACCATTCATAATGGTTTTAAAGATGATTCAAGCAAGTATTAGTCTTTTATTTAGTGTGTTTTAGAACAACAAAGAGCAGAAATAGAAATCTGATCCATTTAATGAATGTAAATGCCACAGAATTAAGCATTTGGCTATCTGATGTGTATTTGTTAATTTTTTTCATTTTTAAGCAGCACCATACTTATTTTTTAATTTACTTAATTAAAATCAACTGAAAAAATATATGATTCCTTAGTATAACTTCAAGTTTTTGTATATGGCCCATGTTTGGTAGTGCCTGCCAAAGCCTTGAAAAACAGTACAGACTCAAGGAGAATCTAAGATTATAATAATTTCTTTGGGATGTGAAGGTTATGAAGATGAAGACCTGATTCTCTGGGTCAACTGACAAGTAAAATACACTAGAGGTCAATTCTGAATTTCATAACAGATTTTTGGAAGAGGAAAGTATCCAAAAATTATTTTGTTTGACCTGTTTCATTTTCTGGCCCCTCAGCCGGCTCACCACCTTTTGTGTCAATGTGTCTCTGTGGTTAATAGTGCTCTAGGCATGGAGTGTGGTTGAAGACCCAAATAGTAAATCTGACTCAAATCCTATGCCCTAACCACAGGACAGTTCTCCTGGGGAATAATTTTATTGTTGGAAGTGCTTTCCTTTGGCTATATCTAAAAAGAAGTCTCTTTTTGAAAAGAACAAAAGAATAGAAAGAAGGAAAGGCAAGTTAAGAAGCTAAAAGTGAAAAAAGTAAGATCTGCAAAAGAAATATTTTTCATAGGTCATAATGTCAATTTTTTCTCCACTTCATATTTCATAATTTGAAAAAGTGACTGTCAAATGTTCACATTCTATTATAATAGTAAGTGCTTACTATGAATAGTTATGTGGTCATTAATATGAACATAATAAAATGCTAAATAGAAACTTGTGCCCAAAATTATTACTTTAATTTATTCATCACTTATTAAACCCCTACTCTATGACAGGCAATGTGCAGTGTAAGATTATAGGCTTCAGTCCTTAGTCTAACAGAACTTTACATATTAGAGGAATTTTTAAAAAATTTTTGATTTGAAATGAAAAACAGTCAAAGGAAAATGTATCAAAATTTTGTTTTACTGTGACATATGAAAAAGAATGATTTAAGCAGGGCTTTAAAATATAATAGGAGAGGTATGATGTTTTAAGAGCTGAGGCTCAAGTTATAGTGTGTTTCAGATCCTGACTCTCCTTACTACTAGCTCTTTGACCTTGTTTCACTCTCTCTAAGTCACCTGATTTGTAAATTGGGGATAACTTCAATAGCCAAATTCATACGGTAATAAATGCAAAATAGAGTTCTGGCCTGAGAGGGTAAGCACTTAATAAATCTTAGTATTGTTTTTAAAGAGAAAAGGGAAATGAGTCAGGAATTCTAGATGAGTAACCTCTGAAAAATAAATAAGGTCTTTATAGAACAACACAAAATACAGAAATTATAAGAACTGATACAATAGTCACAAAGATAATGAGTATTATGCCATAGATTATTTATAGATGCTGATTATTTGCTCTTTTAAAATAAAAAAAAAAAGAAATTGGTATTAATTCATTCACTAACAGTGCCTGGCTCATGGCATTTGTTTTATAAATATTTGCAAAGTTAATAAAACAAGGTGATTTAGTTCTAGGATTCCTGGGGAAAAAGAACAGAGTGATGTATTTACTTGTGTTTACTGAGGTGGCAAAAAGAATATAATTAGTTACATTTCAAACAGGATTACAGTCATTAAAACCTAACCCCAAAGCATGAAGACAAGTAACAAACTAACGAAGAGAAAATTTTAATGTTATCAGATATCAAATAAACTAAGCCATAGCAATAATAAATTTCAGAAATTCATTGAAAATGTTGGCTACTTGAAGAGGGGGATATGTTTATGCAAAAAAAAGGGTCAAAATTAAATTTGACTTAAAAATTAAAGGAGTGTAAAAATGATACAATAGAGTCTTAGGTTTTGAGAAAAAACTACAACTGAAAATTTTATAAGTATTACATATTTCCCTAAAATGAAAGTCGTTTAATTTACCCAGTCATCCATCTAGCTAGGCCAAATTGTGTACTTTTGTGTGTTTGTACAATGGTTCTGATTCTGTTTGTATTATCTGGAAGATATATGTAGATTGCTACCCAGCTATCACCCTAGATCTGGGGCAGGACCTGAGAACTCATTTCAAGCAAATTCCCAGGAGATGCTAGTCTGGGAATCATTACTATATTATACTATAGTGGAAAGAATAGATTTAGCTTCTAAAGAATGAGGTTCAAATCACAGCTCTTTCAGTTACTGGCTGATCCTAGAACATCAAGTAAATTCTCTGTGTAATATTTTCCTCAAAGGAAAAAAAAATCATAGAAATAATAGTTACCTCAAAGAATTTTTATGAGATTAAATAAGAAAACATACAGAGAGTGACTAACACTGAACTGGCACACGGGAACTCACAAATTTGCTGAATTTGTATGTGCTACTAATTTCAAAATATAACAATAAAAAAATCCATGTATTTTCTACTGAACGACAAAAAGGAGTTTGTACCAATAAATTGCTCTTATTTGTGAAACTATCAATAATTAAGGGGTTAGCTCTTTAAAGCCTAGAACTAAGAGGTCTTGGTCCTAAAATACAAGGTAATCTCACAGCTGACTTTATTAGTTAAACATACTTCAGGAGAAAAATAAACAACAGGCTGGAACAAATGAGAAAGCATCTTAATCCTTGTTTTATCCCAGAGGTCAGACAAGATACCAGGAAACAGCTGTGAGCTAAAAAAGAGAGGTCAATAGATGGGAAATTGCAACTCCTCTGGGGTTAACAGGGTAAAAAGCCAAGGTATTGTGTGTGTATTCATGTGAATAGGAGAAAAGATATCAATTAAGCTTTGCTCAAGGTATTTATAATATATGAAAGATCTTAAATGAACTATGCATATTTTTGTGGGCCGCTCCCATGGCATTTGGAAATTCCCAGGCCAGGGATCCGAACCCGCACCACAGCAGCAACCAAGCTACCCCAGTGGCAATGCTGGATCTTTAATTCACTGCACCACAAAAGAACTCCTGAAACTATTCATTCTGATGCACATCATAAATGTCAAATTAGCATAGGTAATAAAAAATATGTAACCATTTCATTTAGAAATACAGTTAAGGACTGAAAAATAATTAAGACTTCTCACTCAGAGGCATTATTGGGTAGCAGTATTACGTTTAAAGTGCTTGGGGAAGTTATGTTTATATTATTCATTTTAATCATTAATTCATTCAACAGTATTTCTTGAGTTTGTCCTATCTGTGTAGAGCAATGTTGCAGGCTCTGAGTATACAGGGGTGAAAAGATGCAACAGTCCTTGTCCTCATGCAGCTTCTATGTTTAAGTATGACAAAATCCCTCCATATTCCCTGTCTCTTGTTTTAGAAAAGCTGAAGTCTCCCAGACCAACCCTGAGGCACAAAAGAGCAGACTCAAGCAATTAATGATTAGGACAACAGATTCATAGAATCCTTCTGTATTTGATGTATATTCCTGAGTTGTTTTACAGATCCTATAAATGCCACCAGAGGGGAAAAGCTAACTGCATGATGACCAGACTAGGCATGACATAAACTGTTCCATCTCGAGCTGTACTGAATCTATGCCTGGCACAATTCCAAGAACTGGCCTCAAGAGAACAGGATTAACATTCCTGCTCATAATATTCTATATGTTTGTGAGCAACTAAATAACTGTGGCTTGTTCTACTCATATATGTAAATGGGCAACTAAAATTATCAGCAAAGACATGCTATAGACCCATGTTGACATCTTCCACTCTTAGGAATACAGTGATCTATGTCAGCATGAAGAAGTTACAAAAGAAAAACCTTTGTCCGTAACCCCACAGAAATGGAATAATGTCTGATAGTGGGGATTTGTAAGCAGCCCTTTGCAGGAAGTAGCCCTCTATAGGAAGCAGCTCTCTGTATGAGACTTTTTAATCCTGTCACTTTAGCAAAACTATATTTACCCAACCTCTGGACAAAACAATTTTCAAATCTTTTGATCATACAATGTCTCATCTAACCTGTTGATACTTTTCTTAGATCAAAGAAGTAGAAATTAAGGGCAAATAATTAACATATGATTACATTTCTTTCCCACCTTCCCCTTCAGTAATCTTGGGAGCATACTATGTGATGGACAAGACAGTATCTCAAGACAGATCACAGGGAGTCAATAAGCCTGCACACGATGGGATGGTGAAAAATGTGACCCCCCCTATATCAATGATCAAATGAGATTACTTTCCCTTTTTCCTTTTAAAAACTTTCATGGCCCGGTAGAAGCTATGCTAATCGGTACATCATGGCGATCCAATTTGGAATGGAACCTGACACTACAGAGGTGGTGTTTATAATTGAAAGACCTTTTCTGGTACTTCTGGGAGGTTCTGTGGTCCTGAAACTTAAGAACATTTAAGGAAAGAATCTGCTGACACCACATTCCTCCCTCATAAATCTAGAAGGCGGAACTGAGAAAAATGGAGTCTAATAGTATCAGTTGAGCACCTAAGCTAACATTTCCCCTGGGCTTTTTTCGTATTTCATGCTTGAATCAGTTTGCACTGGGAATTTTATCACCTGTAACTGAAAGTCCAAATCAATATAAACAAGCATTAGTTATATTGCTTTGTTCTCAATTTCTTTTTTAATTTTTTTTAAATGGCTGCACCTGCAGCAGATGGAAGTTCCTAAGCTAGGGACTGAATCAGAGCTTGCAGCTGCTGGCCTACGTCAAAGTAACACTGGATCCATGGCAACACTGGAACACTGAACAGCTGCAACTGCGACTTATGCTACAGCTTGTCTCAATGCCAGTTCCTTAACCCACTGAGCCAGGTCAGGGATCAAGCCCATATACTCACGGACACTATGTTGGGTTCTTAATCCACAAGCCACAATAGGTACCCCTTTTACTCCTCTTTTTTCTTTCATCTTCTTTTTCTTTCTTTCTTTCTTTCTTTTTTTTCTTTTTTAGTTTTCATTCTTCCTAGTCAGAGAAGTTTCTGCTTGTCTGATCCATTTCTTATAAATGATACAAGGCAAAGTTCTCCCATCTCCCTCAGTTTCATTGAATGTAATCCTATTATAATACTTATTGGGAAATGCTATACAGTATAATTCTCTGCATCCAGTGAAAAACCCCAAATTAAATTTTGAACAACATTAAAAATATAGCAGTACACAGCTTCTCCTCAATGAGATTCCAGAATTTTAAAGGCAAGATTGCTTTTCATTCTTGTGACATTTTGCACTTAATAGTAATACAGATACTACTAATAGTACACTATTACCATCATAAAAGCTACCCTTTACTGAGTATTTACTATGGGCCAGGAATTGGGCTAAACTTTAATATTTGTGATATCATTTTTTTATCACTTGAAACACATAGAATTAAAACATACAACATTATTCATTTAGAAAGTGTATATACTGAGAGTAAGAGTTTGAAAGTCTTTGATTTGTTTTGAGAAGCAGTAAAAAAAAATTTATATTAGATGTTAAGTCAAGAAAACACATATAAGGTCTAGAACAACCAATCAGAGAGGAGTAAAAGAATGTATAATTACCAAGATAATTGAGAGGAAAGAATGAAATAATATACTCAATAAATCCAAGAGAAGGCCAAAAAGAAAAAAGAAAACAGAATAGATGGAACACATACAAATCAAAAATATGTTAGATTTAAACCCCCAAATATCAGTAATTATGTTATAGGTAAACTGACTCAATACTTCAATTAAAAGACATAGATTGTGGCAGTTCCTGTTGTGATACAGTGGAAACAAATCCAACTAGTATCCATGAGGATGCGGGTTTGATCCCCGGCCTTGCTCAGTGGGTTAAGGATAAGGTGTTGCCTTGAGCTGTGGTGTAGGCTGGCAGCTGCAGCTCCGATTCGACCCCTAGCCTGGGGACTTCCATATGCTATGGGTGCCACCCTAAAAAGCAAATAACAATATCAATGACAACAAAGGACATAGATTGTTATACTGCAATAAAAAAAAATATTTTCAACCAAAAGATAACATTTGAAAATTAAAGGATATTAAATTATATCATATAAACACAAAACACCTGGGATGACTATATTTAATTTGAGACACAATCAAACTTTAAGTCAAGAAAATAAAAAGAAATTACTAGGGATAAAGAGGAACATTCCATAATAACATGAGGTTTAATTCATCAAAAAGGTAATACATTCTAAAATTGTATGGACCTAATAGCCTCAAATTCACAGAACTAATAAAGAAAAAATAAAAATTCATGAAACTAATAGAAAGAAAAGTAGACAAATCCACAATTATAAGTAGATTTTAACCATATTTCTCTCAGTAAATGATCTAACAATCAGGAAAAATATCAGTAAGTATACACATGAACCAAAAACACATTTATCAAACTTGATCTAATATATGTATATATAGAACACTGTGCCCCCAAATTGCAGAAAACATATGGAACACTTATAAAAACTGTCCAGATATTCAGTAGCCCATAAAGCAAATCTCAACTAATGTCAGAGTTGAAATCAAACTCAAAATGTTCTTCAACTACAATGAAATTAATCTATAAATCAATAACACATACCAACCAGAAATGTTTCACATATTTGGATATTGAGAAATATACTTCTGAAATCCATGGATCAAAAACTATAACAAAATGGAAATGATAACAAAAATATGACATTAAAATTGATGGAATGAAGCTAAAGCCACACTCTGGGGTAAATTTATATCCTTAAATGTATGTATCAGAAAAGAAGAAAGGCTGAAAATTATCAGTGAAAAATCAGCCTTCCAGAGGGTAGCATTTTAGGTAGTAAAAAGGAAATAAGGGCATTTTGGTCAAGCAAACCAGTATAAGCCAAGTACAGTCAGTCTGGGCCTTGGATAATTACAAGGAGGTTCTGAGACAAGAAAGCAGTGCAGTAGGTCTGACAATAGATGCTTCATTTAACTTAGTAGAAAACAGGTAACTGCTGAAGAACTATGTCAGTGAGTGAGATGATCAGAGCCATACTCCAAAAGCATATCACCAGGAAGGTATTTTCAGGTTGAACTACTTTCTTTCAAGAATATACTCATCACCCTCCCTTTATTGTGGTGATTTGCTTAACACTCTCTTCTCTGTTAGACTTGGAGGGGTAGCTCTGTGAGGTGAGAAAGTGTATGTGGCTTTTCAGTATTGTATCCCCAGTGACTAGGATAGTTTTTGGAATATAGAAAATTCTCAATAAGTATTTGTACATTAACAAAAGATGAAAAAAAGAAAAGATGCTGAATCAGGAAAACCATTGTAACAGTCAGGCTCAGTTTTGGATTGACACCATGAGTAGGTCCCAGGACTACAGTCATTCAGCTGACACTGGGGGTCTCAAAAGGTATATGTGAATGCTCCGACTAGTTCCTTCTGTATTTTCTTATTTCCATTAATCACACTACTTTATTCATTCAGTCATTCATTCAACAACCTTGTATTGCTTGTCTACTATGTACCAGGTATGTTCTGGCCCTAGTTCCTGCTGAAATGAAGTTCCCATTCTAACAGGACAACTCAGACACAACAGATAGATCGATAGATAGGTAGGTAGATAGGTAGGTAGGTAGGTAAGCAGGTAGATAGATATAGATAGACATAGACATAGACATAGACATAGACATAGACATAGACATAGACATAGACATAGATAGATAGATGACAGGCAATAATAAATGCCTTGAAAAAAATAAGGCAGGGAAAGCGTGACAGAATGTGAGCATGTATAGCATATCTGAAAGACTGAATGAAAGTCAGGCTGGCTATAGCAGAAGGGAGAATGGTGTTCAGGAAGATGCCACTGGCCTTGTAAAGGAAAACCATCTAGCATAGAGACTTTGCTTTCACTTTAAAGGAAAATAAAAAGCCATTGGAGTATTTGGAGCTGAAGTCTCCCATGATCTGACTTATGAATATGAAGGTACCCTGTGGCGAATAAATTGTAGGGGTACAAGGGTAGTGGACAGACAAGTTAGGGAGCTAACCTATAGGTCACTTTGACTGCTTGAACTCTGATTTCATCCAGTTCCATATACTGTAACCTAATAATACTTCTACTGCCCACCTCCTACTTGTCCATCCACATTACTCAAATTTAGAACTCCATGACCTTACTATTTTCACTATTATAATACTAAATAGACATCCTAGTTTGGGGGCTACAAGTTTGAAGAATGTAGTAGATTTTCCCATTAATACCTTGAATAAATAGCTTTATAGACAATATTGAATAAAACAGGATTATAAATACTACATTTTTAAAATGGAAATTAAGCAGCATAATTGAAGGTTTGCATATCTCACAGCAACGAGAACAAAAATTAATCATAAAATACTTGAAAGCCTTTGATAATTTCTGAATTAATACACATTTACGGATAAACCTTTGGAATGCTTTTTTTTTTTTTTTTGTCTTTTTGCCTTTATGTAGAGCCGCACCCGCAGCATATGGAGGTTCCCAGGCTAGGGGACTAACAGGAGCTGTAGCTGCCGGCCTTCGCCACAGCCATAGCAATGCAGGATCCGAGCCGCGTCTGCAACCTTCACCAGAGCTCACGGCAACGCCGGATCCTTAACCCACTGAGAGAGGCCAGGGATCGAACCCGCAACCTCATGGTTCTTAGTCGGATTCGTTAACCACTGAGCCACGAAGGGAACTCCTGGAATGCTTGATTTTGACTTTGTTTCAAAACAGCAGGTGCAATTAGATTTCTTGTTCACTTTATTTTAATTCACAGGAACATGTGGGAATTGATTTTTAAATATACCAAAATGCAAACAGGTAACAATATCAGTCAATATCAGGATATCGACTTTTCTAACAAAAAAAGAATTATAAGCCTATCTTTCTATATCTGGAATGCACAATATTTTCATGTTCTTAAATAGAACACCATACTCTTGTATATAGTATAAAGAACTAAAGGCTAATCCTTAAAGTTGGGCATTTCAATACTGAACAGAAATACAACTTAATATGAGATTTTATTCTTGTAAAGCATAATTGGATTTAGTGATTATCAAAGGAAATTTCTATATTTACATTTGCCTTTATTGGTAAGAGTTCTAAAATAAGGATTTGAGTGTGGCAGATAAAACAGTCCACATTCCTTAAAAAGACAGAATTTGCTATTATCAAAACCAACTCAGCTGCACTATCTCTACAAAAATTGTGTTGATATATAAAAAACAAAATGAGAAGATTGTTCTATCAAATATGATGGTTACAGATTACCATCAACTATTTGCAAAACTATATAAATGATTTAATAGAATAATAAATCATATGCTATTGAATACTCAAGAAAATAAAAATCTTTCCATTTTAATATGCATTTTTTACATTTTATAATTATATAGACATGATCATCATTTGTCTGCTTAAGAATTCCCATTACTATTAATTTAACTTTCTCTGAAAAGCTAGGAGACTACAATAGTGCCGTTACCTAGTGCATCTCAAACCTGTTACTAAGAGAGAAAGACATTAAATGAGGAAAAAACCATGTCACTTCTTTCAAGCTTCATTTCTTCTATTCTATCAAGGGGGAAAAAGGCCTTATAAAAGTTGACCAGTGCAGGAGTTTCGATTTATATTCTATTGGAAGTGTAAAATAATAAAGAGGTTACCAAATGCTCAGGGTTTATTCCATGCTGACTGCAGCCAGACTTAATTAGAGAAGGACTGATTTTATACCAATTGTAAAAATGTAAATAAGACTTTAAAAGTGACTCAGGAATTACATTTTATAAAAGAAGCTTTGATTTTAATTTAAACAATTCTCTTAGGGTATGATATACATTATTCAGATGTTCTACTTTTGTTATAATTGAAACAGTAGTGATACTTTAGGAAACCCTGGGACGGAAACATCAATTTCTTATCAAATTACTTGTCCTAATGATTACAATAACTTTATGTACTAGATTAACTTAAAATATAAATATTAAAATATTTAAAGTTTAAATTATTAGATAGAAACATCATAAAATAGCAGTAAAAATGTGTCATATCATATCCTCTTCTATTTTAGTGTAAATATTTCTGCTAATAAAGCATCACATTAAAAATATTTTCCAGGAAGTTCCCTTATGGCGCAGTGGGTTAAGGATCTGGCATTGCCACTGCTGTGGAACAGGCCGCAACTGCAGCTCGTGTTCTCTCTCTGGCCCAGAAACTTCCACATGCTGCAGGCATAGCAAAAAAAAAAAAAAAATGCTTTTCATAACATGTGTTGTTTTTGTCCTATTACACATATTATATTTAATTATTAAATTTTAAAAGAAATAATAAAAATTTTAAACTCAATAACAATTGTTAATGTTTTGACATATTTCCTTCAAGTCACCTGTCCATCTTGTGCATTATTTATTTTTGTTTACCTTTTTCTATATAAAACCAGGAAAATACTAAACATATTTTATTACTTGCTTTTTTTAATTAGAATCAAAACTCATGAGACAAAGTCCATTTTAAATGAAAAAGATCAAAGAACTTTTTAATATATGTTCTCTTTGGGAAGGGTGAAGTACATGCCAAGTTGAGTCACGATGAGAAATGTCAATGTGATCTGTGGCAGCTGCTTGCTTCCCTGGGAAGGAAGGGGCTGGTTAGGAGTACAGTAGCTAGCAAACCCCTCAGCGTGCCACAAAGTCACTAGTGGGAAAAGAACAAAGGCCTTTCCAATGCAACTAACACAGATGTGCCCAAAGGCAAACTGTCAGAAACAGTTAAGATGACAGCTACTCACAGTTCATTATTTCCTTCTCACAGGTCACTGGGTGACAAGCTGGGTCAGTGTGCTTTGTCGGCTGTCCCAGTCCTGCCCCACCCCCTATTCAATTTAAATAAGGGTAAAGGGCTCCACTGGATAAACTAACATAAACAAACATATTCCAACACTTAAAGATGCCAGAAGATGGCATTTATTTTATTTTGGACTAAACTTAGACTAAAATGTACACACAATTTACTTTATTCAAGAAGACAACCACATTTCTGTATCTCACTGATAAAGGAAACAAAAACATTTTAAGCAAACAAAAAATATAACCTATCATGTAATAAGAAGCCTACATGTAAGACCTTACACAGCAAAAGGTTTTACTTCCTCTTCAATGCAAAAAAAGTTTTTCCATTTAAAAAAAAAATCAGCAATTAGATTGCTTTCCACAACGGTTTGAAGTGTAAATTAAACGAATTGATTCTGTAGATGAGAGAGCTTGGTTTGTGGTGACTATTGCAGTTTTTTTTTTTTTTTGGAAGGATATAATTCAAAATAATACACCAATCAAAATGGCAATAGTCTCATCAAACCTTTTATGATGCATACACATAAAATTTTAGTAACAACAATATGGCTACTCAGTATGATGACATTTTGTTATGAAATTAATAGAATAAAAATTACCAGGGATGAGGAATAAAACAGTGGTTGCAAGAGTACGGTCTATAGATCTGAATAGATATAGGTTCAAATCCCATCTCCTCCATTAACCAGCTGTATGACTGGACACATCTGAGACCACTCTGAGCCTCGATTGCTACATCTTTATGGATTATAAGAGTACCTCCATCATCAAGTTATTATGACAATAAGTAAATCAATCTATCACGTTGTTACAAGAATAAGTAAGTACTTAGAATAGCAGTTGGCACATGGTAAGTATTCAACAAATGACAGCTATTACTTGTCACCAATTTTAGTACATACAAAGCTGAACTGAACCACCATTCAAGATGTGAAATACCTTAGATAATCATGACAAATTATATTCATATTACTAGAAAGGGAATTTTAAAAATCTTAAATCCATTCAAGTGCAAGTCTCTAAATCAGTAAACCTAGTCTATTGAATTCAACAAGAAATCAGGGATTCAGTCTCCTTTAATATTTTCTACCTTTTTACTTAGTCTTCACTGAAAGCTGCATATACTGAAATATCTTTTATTATTCCTTTTCTAAACTGTTTCTCTTTATTTAAAAGTTCCTTTCTAAAATATCTAGTCAAAATAATAGGCCCACTTGAAAGGCAAAGATCTGGAATAATCACTAAGATAAGAACATGAATGGTCAGGCAGAACAATACAGAGGCTAAGAATAACACCTGAGGTGCAGATAGTCCTGCCTGAAATTACTAGCTGGAAGGCCTTAACCAAGTAACTTAATCTCTCTGTGCCTAAAATGTGTATTTCCTTATCAGTAATACAGAGATTAATCTCTCTGTTTTATATACTCTAACTGGAGCAAGATCCTATGAGGCCTTCCTGTGACAGGCCCCTTCCCACATGTGCTCTGCTTCAGTACTTCTCTGAAGTACCTAGAAAATAGTATTTGATAAACATTTCCTAAGTTGTTTTGCAAATGCTAAAACCCCCACCAAATGGAAGAACTAACTACCTGATGACCATGAACACGTAGCTCCCAGAACTGTTGGAGTTGAGGATTGATAATGGAATGCTTCTCTTTTACCTCACCATCAATCAATCAGAGAATTGTTCATGAGATGATCACATACCTGGCAACTCCCCTCGCTCGCCAACTTTAAAAATGCTTTCCTGAAACCCATTGGTGGAGTCTGGGTGTTTTAAGACTAGCTGTTCTGGATTCCTTGCTTCATATCCTGCAATAAATACTGCACTTTTCTTCATCACAACCCAATGAGAGTAGATTGGCTTTACTGTATGGCGCCAACTGGACCCAAGTTTGGTTCAGTAACAATTTCTCATAGGTTATTGGAAAATAAAGCACTTAAGCAAAGTCAGTATATGTTAATAAGTGAGTATTACCTTTCCTTTTCACATATTACCTGACAGTAACTACCAATCTCTGTATTTCCCCAAATTTGGCAATTTGTGATTCTCTCCTTCCTTGGCTACTTCTCAGGAAGTACATAAATTTATATCTTTTTTTTTATTCTTTTCAATTATATATTCTTTTCTCAGGCTATTTGCTCAGGCTATTTCCCTGGTATTCTAAAATTCCATTTCTTTTTCCGGTTTCCACAACTCAGATCATTTCACATTATTCCTTTA
This sequence comes from Catagonus wagneri, assembly GCA_004024745.2. NCBI lineage: Eukaryota > Metazoa > Chordata > Mammalia > Artiodactyla > Tayassuidae > Catagonus > Catagonus wagneri. The sequence goes on along the minus strand of PVHT021183666.1, from coordinate 18,045,250 downwards.
TTTTTGGCAGTGACTTTATTCCCCTTTTGTCTTTTTTATTGTTTTAGGGCCACACCCTCAGCATATAGAGGTTACCAGGCTAGTGGTCGAATCAGATCTGTAGCCACTGGGCTACGCCACAGCCACAGCATCGCCAGATCCAAGCCATGCCTGCAACCTACACCACAACTCACAGCAACTCTGGATCCTTAACCCACTGAATGAGGCCACTGATCGAACCTACGTCCTCACAGTTACTAGTCAGATTCGTTTCTGCTGAGCCACGATAGGAACTCCGGCAGTGACTGTAATCTTTTATTTCATACAATCATCACTACTAAAAGCAAGAAAATGTGAGACTCTCTTTTGAAGCTGTGATAATATAATGCACTGATTCTCTTATATTTGGAAAGCATGCAAACCTAACAATAAAGCCTAAAGTTCAAAGTAATCAATGCATCAAGTTCAATACCATGTTCTAATTTTGCCTAACAACTCCTTCCAAAATGAGAGGAAAGCAGTTACTTTAAATACTAACTATTTACTCAAAATAACTTTGTTAAGGAACAGCAAAAGGAGAGAAACTAAAATTACACCTATTGTGATAAACTGTGGAGGTGGAGAAGAGAATACAGATAAATCCCTATGACTTTAAGAAAAAAAAAAGGTGGCTGGAAAATTTGCTGTAGCCTGAGACAAAATCCCTGAGGAATGCTCACTAAGAAAAGGGCCCTTCCAAATTTCTCATTAAATAAAATCCAAAATACACTTACCAGTCAATTTCTATTGACTAAAACACAAATCTAAATACAACCCACATTAAAAATTCTTTTCTACCCCTACTTGTTTTCAGAACGTTTTCATGACTCTACTTATTGAATGCTTACTATACTCATTTACAAGACAACTCATTTAACTTTAACAACTCAGGTATTTGTTTGTTAACTGATGTTAACTGCTTTGCTTTTTTGTTTGTTTTTGGTTTTGTTGCCTCACATTTCCTAACAGTATGTTCTTTTCTCCCATGTTCCAGCATCACACTACATTGCTTCAGGGAAGATACAACAACAGAATATAGAAGAAAAATCTGTTAAAAAAAAAAAAAGTTCCAAGTTGGGGCATTAGAGAGAAGTAGGTGAGTTATCACTGAGGTTCCTGCACAGTGATCTGCCAGGGCCAACATGAGACAAACACAAAAACCCCATTTAGGTTTCAGAAATCTGAGAGCAGGAAGAAACCATGCCCCAATGAATAGAGCCCAGGATAATGACAAGCCCCCAGCGTTCTCTCAAGATATGGCTGCAGAGTGAGCATAGAAAGATAGGCCAACAATGACTTCATAAAAGAGTATGTGACTTCCTCAGCCCCCCTGTTTTTTATAGGAAAACTTCAAAGTCTACTCCCAAGAGACTTAATATGCTAGAGACCTGGATGGAGAGTAGCTTGATTGTATAGCTGCAGCCTTGTGACAGTGTAGCGGAGCATCAGAGAGTAAGAACTTTATGTATGACTGACTGAAGAGCAAGTATTAAGGAAGGGAATCTTGGAACACAGGTTTTCATATAAGTTCAGGATACCCCATACTATAATACAGTAAGGTATTAAATTTGTCATTTTATTCGTGCCCTATCTTACTCAAAACAACGAAATCAAAGGATTTGGGGGATAAATAACAATTTAAGGAGAAAATAAACTGAAGAGTCACTTTCGTGACCAAGGAAAAAATGTTGCCACCTTCTATCAAAATCTGCAGCGGGAATATATAATTTAAGAACATGAATAGCTTTTGGCATTCCCATCATGGCTCAGTGGAAATTAACCTGACTAGCATCCATGAGGACGCAGGTTTGATCCCTGGCCTTGCTCAGTGGGTTAAGGATACGGCATTGCTGTAAGCTGTGGTGTAGGTTGCAGACTCAGCTCAGATCCTTCGTTGCTGTGGCTGTGGCATAGGCCAGGGGCTATAGCTCCAATTCGACCCCTAGCTTGGGAACCTCCATATGCCATAGGTGCAGCCCTAAAAAGACAAAAAAAAAAAAAGAAAAAGAAAAAAGCTTTTAATTGAAATAAAAAGTTATTAACTTTTGTTTAACAAAACAAGATTTAACAAAGCCTTTGTTAAACTTTTATTTAAACCTACACAATGTTACATGTCAAGCATATCTCAATAAAGCTGAAAAAAAACTTTTTAAAAAAGAAATTAAAAGTATTTTTTTCTTTTTTCATGCAATTGACATTTCTATCTACAGTTAGGATATTTAAATTTAAGAATTTTTTTGAGCTTTACTGAGTATGGTTAGAACTGTGTAAACTCCTTTAAGATTACTTCAATCAATAGTTAACTTCAAACCACTGTATATTAAAATGCAGCTTATATATCACTTTGTCATTTAGAAACATCAAGCCCAACAAAATAATAGTAACAACAAACTTTAGTTTTCCAATTAAGTAAAGAGAATCAGAGGAATAGTTTCCATTTTCCAACCAACGATGATTTTCAATTGGTTAGCAAAATCATTGATGTTAATTTTATTCCAGTAATGGAATTTTGGCAATTTGTTAAATTATTACTACTTTAGACCATCTATTGTGCACTTGTCCCCAGGTCTAAACATAATATTCTCCTTGTGGAACATAGACAGAAGCATGCCCTTCTTTAAGACCTTTCGGTATTTCCACAGTGGATGTATGCTCGGTACTGCCTTATCCTAATTATGTTATTTCAGAGTATTCTGGTGAGATCCAAGGATAGAAACCTTCCTAAGTATACTTATAAACAATACCATACATCAATCCTAATGAAATACACATAAATGTCACCTCTCTTCATCAAATACGACCCAAAAACTATTGTGCTTGAAAGCCAAAGGGCTTTTGAGATATTTCAATAATCTTCAAGAAATCAATCTTACATGAAACTGAAGGAAAACATCGAATGTCATTGAGCAATAAAGCTCTGTTCTGTCAGTGTCCTACCTCTGAGCAGAAGCCTTAGGATGTTTCTCTTCCAGTTTCCTCACCAGTGCCACTGTCAGCTGCCCTGTCTCCCCAAGAGATCCTTCTGGCATTAAGTGGACGTCTGAAGGTTCTGGCAGCTGCTTCAGACCAGGAATACTGGCACTGTTTTGTAGAACCTAATAAATTAAATATAAGAATAATGTCACTAATTTTATTTGAGCGGAAATATCTAAATATCTAATGCCAAAAATTTAACATTGCACTTCTCATGGTTCCTTCAGTGTTCTTCATTCAGCACATAAACTATTGGTAGGTGGTCAGAACAAAAGAAGGCAGTCCTAAGAAAAGCTAGTATGTCACCATCTACTTAATAAAATAAAGTTTATATAAATATGCATATAGATGTTTATATAAATATTAATGTGCAAATAGGTATATATAGTGTGTATGACTTTAAATATCAATAATACTATTTTGTGAATTCATTCTTGACCCCTGAAAACAACCCAAATGTTTTTTTTTTCTCTTTTCAAAATACATTTTAGAAATCTATTTCTGTCTTGCCTCTGGCTCACTACACTGACCTCTTCTGCTATGCTGCTGCCATGTTCCTGATGAGCTGTGGTCCAGCCACCATGGTGAAGGTGATACTCTGTCTGGGTCATATCCACTTGTGCATTTAGCTCCTCTAGGTAGGTCAGAACAAACTGAGGATAAGCCTGTAGGAAAGAAAAATAAAAATAAAAAGTAGTATCAGCTTTATAAGTGACAGACAAAAATCTATACCACTGGGCTGATGGGAGGATAAATTAGATTAATAATAAAAAAAGTTTGGCTAATAAGCTTTGGACTTCAATTTCAGATCAAAATCAAGCCACACAGTTTTCCTATGAAGATTTCTAATTCATTGTTTGATATGCTCCAGTTTAAATAGATTGCTAAATATTAAAACCATCTTATAAATAATAATGGCTAGCACTTATTAAGTTAATTTCTACATAAATGTATTACCGTAAACACATTATATACATGTAATGTGCAGTTGCTCTATTGTTTAGGAATATTAAATTCTGCTCCTGTGAAAACAAATAGAATGAATGAGATTCATTAGCTGCATTAAGCATAGGTAAGTTAATAACCTGAGAAGTGTCAGACAGTAAGTAAATAGAGTATTATGTTCAGAAAGGAGTAGAAAGACAAATAAGACATTTAATAGTCATGATTTACTAAATAACAAATAAAGCAACAGTATTTATGATATACTAGATAGAAATGAAGCACATGAGACACACAATAATCATGAGATCTTTAATTGGCCACCCACTGCTGACTTTCATTGTGGATCCTCTGCTGGACACATCCACAACTGTCCATAGGCTACCTGGGGAGCACAGCACTGGCCAGGTGTACTTGCAACCAGCTCTCTCATGGAGCAAGTGTTTGATGTTACCTTAGGTGCATTTCACCTGTTACATTTCATACATTTTGTCTCTTGTTCAAATTTCACCTCCAGTCCTTATAACCACATCAGCAGCAGGGAAGGGTGATGCAACAAGAGAGAGGATATGTGGATATGGTGAAAATTCAGGTAATGTGGCTCTCCAATCCACTTCTACTTCAAGTGTGTTGATCTAGCCCATCTTTCTTCCCATACATTTTACTTTGTATTTTAAATTGATTTAATAAATGATGACCTGAACATTTCTATTGTCTGTGCACTGGTCTGTTCCAGGAGCTCAAGGATAGCCTATCTTGGAGCATACGTGGAGGCTCCCATTGCATCAAAATAATTTCTCATGTAACAACATACTTACAGTTTAACCCTTACAATAGCCCTTTGAAATAGGTATGCCTATTGTGTCTATTCTAAACAAGGAAACAAACATGGGAAGGTTAAGCAACTTATTCATTTAGCTGTTTACTAGTTTATAAAACCTAGATATGCTGCCTCAAGTATAATCTAAACATAATAAACATATTTTTTAAAGCATGGAAGTAAAGTTTTAACAAAAAATATGAGGTGTTGAGTGGATAACTAAAGGGTACTAAAGTCCTTATATTATTCTTAAAAAAAGACATTAAATAACTTTAAATTTTATTTAAAAATGTATAACTAAATAAGTGTGTTCTAAAATTAGATTGTAATAATGGATGCAAAACCCTGAGAATATATTGAAAAATACTGAATGGCACATACTTTAATTAGGTGAATTACACGGTATGTTAACTACATTTCAATAAAGCTGTTTTTACTATAAGAGATAAAATTAAAAAATAGAAATACAGAGTATATCTTCTGAATAAGTAGGAGGAAGGGACCTCAGAAAAAGTCAGGAAGAAAGATAAAAAATACAAATTACAAATCCAGTAAATAGAAATTTGTGTTGGATTAATCAATACATGACGAAATTTAAAATACACATTCCCTTTGACTGAGCAAACATACACATACATATCATTGTTCAATGCAGCATGATTCCTATTTGTCTAAATGTGCATTATCAACGAGACTTTAAGAGATAAGTAGATGTGGATGTCAATAAGGAGAGATGGCCACAATATGTTATTGAATGGAAAAAACAGGTCAAAAACTTTTATTTATAATATAAATAATTTATTAGTACACACATACATAGACATATATAATTAGGTTAAATATATATTATCATATATATATAATTAATCAGAAATTATTAATGATAATTTTTGAGGAATAGTTAGAAAGGTACTTTTGCTTATTCAGTTCTGAATTACCAGAGTACTTTTTTCACCACTAACATATACTACTTTTATTATTTAAATGGAAACCATACTCTACTGGAAATATGTGCATAATTTCTAAGACTATACCAACATCCTGAAAGATACACTATGGTACACTCACTGACTGACTCCCTGACTTCTTGGGTTAAGTTGCTGTTAGTGGAATTTCCGAGTCAAAAGGAATATGTGTTTTTTACATATTTTCATAAATATTGCCAAACTGACTTCAGAAATATTGTACCAGTCTCCTAGATAGCCCCTAATATGCCTTGGGGGCTGGTATTCACACCCTCGTGTAGTCACCTCCCGCATTATACCAAGATAAGCCTAAGTGACCAGAGAAGACGGCAGAAGTGGCTATGAGAAACAGTGTAGCTTCCATTTTGTTCCCTTCCTCTCTTGCTCTCTTGGATCATTAGCTGATGTTGTGAACAGCACTATAGAGAAGCCCACATGCCAAGAAACTGAAGCCTCTGGACAATGAAAGTGTGCTTCGAAACAGATTTTCCAGCCCACTCAAGCCTCAGATGACTGCAGCCTCATGAGAGACTCTGAGTTAGAATTACTCAACTAAACCAATCCCAGATTCCCAGCCCACAGAAACTGTGAGATAATAAATGTTTATTCTAAGTTACTATGTTTGGGGGTAATTTATTACACAGCAATAGATAACTAACACCAATCAAATACCAAAAAAAAAAAAAAAAAAAACAATAGATAACTAACACCAATCGAATACCAAAAAAAAATACACACCAAAAAAAGGAATGAGTATGTTTGTTTTCTTACATCTTCATTGACACTGGATATTCCTAGTTTTGTATTTCCCCATAAGTAATAGAAAATTCTCTCATTGTTTACACTTATTTAATTCCTAGTGAAGCTGAACTTTTTCACTGGTTTGGCTCTTTTAATTTTTTCTCTGTCATTTATTTCCTTTTCATGTCCTTTGCTCATTTTTTTTTAATTTAAGTGTTTATTCTTTTCTATATTCTTTGCACTGCCAGGCTTATTATATATTAAGAGTATTATCCCAATCTCTGACATTTATATCACAAACATTTTCCCCTACTTGTCATATTTTCCTACTCACTTTTGCTAATGCTATTTTAGATTTAGAAGGTTTTAAATTTTTTATATACTCAAAGCCATTAGTCTTCTCCTTTATGGATGCTATATTTGTTTGCACATAAAGATGTCTCCTCACCACTATGGGTAGATGTTTGATGCATGCTTTCTTCGAGGTATTTCACAGTTCCATGTTTAAGTTTAAATCTTTAATTTAGATGAAAGTAGTGAATTGCATTTTAAAAATGTAATCTAACGTTATCCTTTTGCAGATGAATAGGGAAATAGTTACCCTCAAAAAAGAATGAAAGAAAAAATTATCCAAGTAAATACAATATAACAAAATGCAATATTGTATTTAAATTTGTTCATTATTATTGTCAATAATAACTACAAATGACTGTTTAGCCAAAACTGATATGCCAGAATCTATCAATAGCACAGAATTGGTGCCAAACACTCAAATACTAGTATTAATAGCTATATGTTGCAGACAAATAATGTGAAGCTTGAAAAGGTTAAATGACTTGTCTAAGGCCACACAGCAAATAAGTCGTGGAACCAAGATTAGTTATTAATATCCTAAAGTAGTAATTCTGTCTTTTTAAATGAATGGAATGAGTTCCATTTATGATCCAGCTGCAGATAATTATCAAATTATCCTCCATTTTAGCCTTTACTAGATGGATATAGTCTTGGATATGACTAAATTTAGATCTAATCAAAAATCCTAAACCTCTAAAGGAATGAAATAATTTTGCTCTGAGTCTAGAAAAACTGTAATTTTTAAAAATCAACAATCATGTTTGTTAATGGAACATTAAAATTTTTAGAATCAAATTCTCTTAAAAATAATGTTTGAAACACAAAATTGTGCCTTATTTGCTAGCTATCAACAGAATTGTTGTGCAAAATTACAAAATTATAAGTTACAAGAAAAGGAGAGGTAAAAAGGACAATAGAGTATACGTGGATGTTTAAGTACGTGAATTTTGAGAGAGAAAAAAATATCCTTAAACCTTAGTTCTGCTCTTCTATGCCTGTTGGTGGGACGGGCAGTACTTACAAAAGACACTGTTTTGTTCTTGGGCATAGGAGTAAGCTCTATTCAGATACGTCTCAGCACAAAGTCCTCATGTGTAGGTACTGGCCAAAGAGCTGGAAGGATATTTTGGTACAGTCTCAAAATTCCACTTTAAAAAAAAAAGTACAGGCTTGGGCTTTGGTCTTTCTGAGCTCTCTCTCCAACTACCTAGAACTTCACTCTGAATGAGTATAGTGAAGTTCTAGGTAGTTGGAGAGGGAGTAGTGAGGTCAGAAGTGAGATAAAGGGAAAACTGGGGTGAGTCAGAATGAAATTAGATAAAGGTAATTTTTTATTTTGTTTATATTTATTTTGTTTTTTTAGGGCCACACCCACAGCATATGGAAGTTCCCAGGCTAGGGGCCAAACTGGAGATACAGCTGCTAGCCTATGCCACAGCCACAGCAACACTGGATCCCTGACTCACTGAGCAAGGCCAGGAATCGAATCCATATCCTCATGGATACTAGTTGGATTCGATTCTGCTGCACCACAACAGAAACTCCAAATAAAGGTAATTTTTTAAATGCTTTGATAGTTGATGACTATGTCAAAATTTCTACTTAGGTACAGAGCTGAAAGTGTATAATCCTGGTTGAATTAGTGAATAGAGTTGGTATTTTAGCTAGTGTGCCAATACTACTCAGGGAAATGCTGTTAAATTAATATTTAAATTTAAATTGCATCAAACACTCTAAACTTCTGAAATGATGCAGGCTTCCATGGAATAACAGCTCAACTATGAGATTAAAGAACACTAGAGAAATAAAGCTATTATGTTTATTAGTCAGGGTCCAATAAGGAAATAGAAACTACATAGTAATTTGAACAGGAAAACAATATAAAATATTAATAACAGAGGACTAAAGTGATAGTAAATTGGTTAATGAGTTAAAGAGAACACTAAAGAACATATAAATAGTAGATATAGAACGCTCAGAACTCCTAAACCTGAAATAGAATGCTTGAAGAAGAGGCCTGATCCAAGGCTGAGATCCAGACCACGTTGAGGGCACAGATGTGGCTTACTGGATGGTGAAGTCCTTGAGGCAGTGCACCAGCAGGATTCACTGTTAAAATGCCTTTGGAACACCAGGGGAAGCCATCCACAGGGAGGTGCCTAGTTGGTGACACTTCACTAAAAAGCCACTCACAAGGAATACACTCAAGGAAAACACAAGAAGGTATCCACTGGCAGTATTCTTCTGTGAAGCTGCCCAAGGCAGGTGCCAGGCAATGAATGGTAGATCTGGCACTGTCAGGGAATAAATTGGTAACTACCATGCTGTGTGTTATAGGTTGAATCATATCCCCCGCAAAAGTTATGGTGAAGTCCTAACCTTTGGAACCTGAAATATGACCCTATTTAGAAATAATATCTCTGCAGACAATCAAATTAATATTGTCATTAAGGTGGGCTCTAATACAATATGACTGGTGTTCTTATTAAAACAGAGAAATTTGAACATGGACACACACAGAGGACAATGTCATGTGAAGACTCAGGTAGGGAGATGGTCATGTGAAGATGGAGGCAGAGACTGGAGTTATGCTGCTGCAAGTGAAGAAATGTCAGGGACTACCAGAAATGAAGAGTCAAGGAAGGACACTCTCCTAGAGGATATGGATGGAGCACAGTGCTACTGACACCTCGATTTCAGACTTTTAGCCTCCAGAATTGTGAGAGAATAAATCCCTGCTGTTTTTTAAACTATTCAGTTTATGGCACTTTTTACAGCAATCCTGAAAAGTTAATAACCATGTATTTTCAGTTTGATTCATATAACTTAACATTTCTGCAATCATGATGAGACGTTGAGGCAAGCATTAAGAGATATCATGTGATTAGTCTAATTTTCCCTTTATTAATTCTTGATGATTGATTAACATTCCATTTAGACTTGGAGTCACAGAACAGGAAGGAAATCTTGAGAACTCAAGGCCAACCTCCTCACTTTATTAAAGTAAACTGTTCTTTAATTGAAGTATAGTTGACTTACAATATTAAATTAGTTCCAGGTGTACAACAAAGTAATTATAAATATAATACATATACAGAATACATAAATCATAAGTGTAAAATTCAATCCATTTCACCTAGTGCATACCTGTTTAATTAACCAACCAGGTCAAGAAAGAGAACAACCATAACTTAAGTGCTCCTCATGGCCCCTCTCAGTCCATAACTTGCTTCACTTATAACCACAAGCCTGACTTCTAACACAGTAGATGTGTTGCTTTGAGCAGCAATAAAGTTTAAATAACTGCTGTTATTCATTGTGTATTCTCCTAATTTCTTTTGTTCATCATCATATTTGTGAGATTCATACTACTATGTGTAATTGTGATTTGTCCATTGGCATTGCTATCCTCTGGGGTCAGAAAACAATAGCCCACGAGCCAGATCTGATGAGCCATCTGTTTCTGTAAATAAAGTTTTATTGAAACACAGCCACACATTGTTTATGGCTGCTTTCATGCTACAAAGGCAGGCTTAAGAATTTGGGACATAGATCATAACACTCGAGAAGGTCCAAATATTTAGTATCTGGCCTTTTATAGAAAATTTCCATCTCTGCTATATATTATTCCATTAAATATATTTATTACAACTTATTTATACATCATTCAGCTGTTAAGTATTTAAGTAATTTCCATGCTGAGGCTACTACAGTTAGTGCTGTTAACATTTTGGTAAATATATTTTCCTTAAGATATATAAGTATTTCTGTTTAGCATTAAATTAGTGTAGGAGTTGCTAGGCTGTATAAGCATGCCCCACTTTAACAAATTTTGCGAGTTTTCCAAGTGTTAATATCTTCATTTTAATAAATAAGAAAGCTGATGTGGATACTGAAAAGATATCTGCACTCTCACATTTGCTGCAGCATGATTCACAATAGCCAATATATGAAAGCAACCTAGGTGTCCATCAGTGGATGAATGGATAAAGAAAAAAACACAGGCAGTACACTATTTGACATCAGTCTTTGCAATATTTTTTTGGATATGTCTCCTCAGGCAATGAAAACAAAAGAAAAAATAAATGAATGGGACTATGTCCAATGAAAAAGCTTTTGCGCAGTGGAGGAAACCATCTAAATGAAGAAAACATACTAAATGGGACAAAATACTGCAAATGATATATCAAATAAAGGTTAATATCCAAAATATATAAACTCATACAACTCAATATCAAAAAAACAAAAACAAAAACAAAACAGACAATTCAACTAACAACAGTGGACTTTTTCTTCTTTTCTTCTTGGCTGCAGCATGCAGCAGATCATTGTGGGATCTCAGTTCCCAGACCAGGGATTGAACTTGGGCCCCAGTGGTGAAAGTGCCGAGTCCTAACCACTAGACTACCGGGGAACTCCATATAAGGATTTTTGTTTGTTTGTTTTGTTTTGTTTGTTTTTCCATTTTGGCTATACCTGTAGCATGCAGGAGTTCCCAGGCCAGGTACTGAGCCTGTGACACAGCAGTGAAAATGCTAGATCCTTAACTTACTGAGCCACCAGGGAACTCTGGACAATTGATCTTTAAAATTAAGACATTTTTTCCAAAGAAGATATACAGATGGCCAGCAGTTACATGAAAAGATGCTCAACATCATGAATCATCAGAGAAATGCAAATCAAAACCACAATGAAAGATCACCTCCTAACAGTCAGAATGGCTATTATTAAAAAGACAAAAAAAAAAAGATCAAGTGTTGGTAAGGATATGGCCAAAAGGTTACCCTCATACACTGTTGGTGGGAATGCATATTGGTGCAGCCACGATGGAAACCAGTATGGGCATTCCTCAAAAAATTAAAAATAGATCTATCATATGATCCACCACTTCCAACTATTTTTACAAAGAAAACAAAGACATTAATTCAAAAAGATGCACCCCTTTGTTCACTGCAGCATTATTCACAACCGCCAAGACACAGAGGCAAGCTAAGTGCTCGCTGACAGATGAATGGATATGAATGGATGTAAATACACATACATACACAATGGAATATTACTCAGCAATAAAAAGAGGAAATCTTGCCATTTGTGACAATGTGGATAAAGTTACAGGGAATTATGTTAAGTTAAATAATTCAGACAGAGAAAGACAAATGTCACAGTTTTTCACTAATACGTGTTATCTGTAAAACAAAACAAATGAACAAGCATAACAGAACAGAAACAGACTCACAGATACAGAGAACAAACAAGTGGTTGCCAGAGGGGAGAGGAGGGTTGAAGGATAAGTGAAGCAGGTGAGGGAGAGTAAGAGGTACAAACTTCCAGTTACAAAATAAATGAGTCATGGGTATGAAAATGTAGTATGAGGAATACAGTCAAAATTTATAGAATACCTTTGCAAGGTGATAGATGGTAATTAGACTTATCAGGGTAAACACTTTGTAATATACAGAAATATCGAATCACTATATTATGCACCAGGAACTAACATAGAGTTGTAGTCAATTATAACTCAAAAACAAACAAAATCATAAAAAAAATGATTAGATCTGTGGTTATCAGAAGGGGGGTATTGGATGAAGGTAGTCAAAAGGTACAAACTTTGAGTTGTAAGATAAATAACACACAGTATGAGGGATGTAATGTACAATATGATAAATATAATTAACAGCACTGTATGTTATATATGAAACGTTAAAAATGTGGATCTTGAAATTTCTCACCACAAGGAAACATTTTTTTTCTTTTCTTTTGTACCTGTATGAGATGATGGATATTCACTAAACTTATTGTGGTAATCATTTCATGAGGCATATAAGTCAAATCAGTATGCTATACAAGTTAAACTTATACAGTGCTATACATGAACTATATCTGAATAAAACTAGAAAGAAAATAAATAAGATACCCTTTATGGCCTACCAAAATAAAAAAGCAACACACACATACATACATAACAATGAATATATCATTACGCCATGGGAGAGAAGGAAATTTTGTTATTTGTGACCACATGGGTGAACCTTGAAGGTATTGTGCTAATAAGTCAGACAAATAAAAACAAATACTTTATGATATCACTTATATATGGAATCAAAAAAAAGCTGAACTTGTAGAAAAGGGAGAAGAATGGTGGTTACCAGGGGCTGTGCGGCGGGGAACCTGGGGAAATGTTAAGGGCACAAACTTGCAACTAGTACAAGTTCTGGAGATTTAATACAGAGCATAGTGATTATAGTCAACTATAATGTATTACATACTTGAAAGCTGTTAAGAGGGTGGATCTTAATCTCACCACAAAAAAGAAATAATCATGTGACACTATAGAAGTGTTAGCAATGCTATGTGGTAATCTACAGCAATATACACGTGACAAATGGACATGTCATATGCCTTAAACTTACAAAATGTTATGTGTCAGTTATAACTCTATTTTTAAATAATAAATTAATTTTTAAAATAGAAGAAAGGAAACTGATGCCCCAAAATGATAGGCTGTATCATAGTAATGAACTGGAGAAAATTATACTTGGCTTTGGAAAACTTGTCTTAAAGTCAAGAAAAAACTTCAGAGGAAAGTATTGATTTAAACTGAGTTAAATTCTTGGAGTTCCTGTTGTGGCTCAGTGTTTAACGAATCCGACTGGGAACCATGAGGTTGCAGGTTCGATCCCTGGCATCGCTAAGTGGATTAAGGATCTGGCGTTGCCGTGAGCTGCGGTATAGGTTGCAGACATGACTCGGATCCCACGTTGCTGTGGCTGTGGTGTAGGCCGGCAGCTATAGCTCCTGTTAGACCCCTAGCCTGGGAACCTAGTTATGCCACGAGTGTGGCCCTAGTAAAAGGCAAAAAGACTAAATAAATAAATAAATAAATAAACTGAGTTAAATTCTAGATTTCTGGGAAGAGAATGAAATCATTAATAGAGAAAAAGCATTTCTTGTTCTCAACAATAGTCCAATCTATAAGAATCTAAAAACAGAAAAATGTAGGAATAAAACTGTGGCTTATAGTCCTTACCTTAGAATAAATGCAGCCATCAATTCCAAATACCCACTTCTGAGAATCATCTCCTCTGTTTCTGTAATAAAAATGTTATTTTGAGATTGACAACTTTTCTCCGCACTGAAAAGTTCTGTAGGTTTCAAATAGAAGTATCATTTTCCTCATAGCCTGGCAGAAGGACTGCATAACTCGACACTAAGGATTCTACCATTCTACTACCATCACTGCTACCTCAGCAGCTAAAACTTTTCCTAAGACAAGTGATTTCTTTGGTACCCAAAGTGCTACAGTGTGTTTGTGTTTTTGTGTGTGTGTGTGCGTGTGTGTGTGTGTGTGTGTGTGTGTGTGTGTTACCAATGGCAACAGTGATTAAGAATTTTAGAGAGTAAACGAATCAATAAGACTATGATAGAAATTTCTGCCCTTCTAATATGATCCTTTGTGAAACAGAAAGAAGGAGGCTTAATTAAGTATAAGGATTAAGAGGATGAGTGGAAAAGACATCATGTAAATTTAGGAACTTCAGGTTTCTGAATAAAACCAAAAAATTTTTTAAGGAACATCAGATTTTCTGAGCCAAGTCTGAGTAAGAAAGAAAAACTAAAATATGATGAAGGTAATCATGCCTAAATTAACTAATCATGTATTCATTAATATTTAGCAACCTTACAAAGATAGGACAAATTAATTAAATTAAGTGCAATGGGACGTTAAACAAGACCTTTTTCTACTGCCTCTGAATTTTGACAGAAGCATCAAGGGTTGAGAATAAGAGGTGTCAGGTAATGCTCTATTCTAAAGCAGGAGGGCTGTGTGATCTAGGTAGAACATGTAAAGGCAGCAGTCCAAAACTGGTTCATTGCACATTGCACTTTCATCAGGCTAATATTCAGTTTACATAAGGAAATGTGAAAAATTCTTGGGCATGTTGGGATGGGCACTTAGTAATAATATAGGTCTCCAGGTTCCTATCCTCAGATATTTTGATTTTGAAGGTTGGATCCCAGAAATCTACATTAGCAGGTAGTGCAAGTGACTCCAATCATAAGAATTCTAGGGAATCAGGATGTGTGTGGTCTACGGACCAGACTTTGGAAAATACTGAAGTAGAGTGGTGAGAACTGAGAGGAAGAAAAGACCACATACTTGAAATATTATAAAATGAGAATGATTTGGTGATTATTGCTTTTTAAGGCCATATCTGCAGAATATGGAAGTTCCCAGGCTAGGGATAGAATCAGAGCTACAGCTTCTGGCCATAGCCACAGCCACAGCAAGGCGGGATCTGAGTAGCATCTGCAACCTGCACCACAGCTCATGGCAACACTGCATCCTTAACCCATTTGAGCGAGGCCAGGGATTGAACCTGCATCCTCATGGATCCTAGTTGAGTTTGTTAACCGCTGAGCCATGAAGGGAACTCTCCGAAGTTAAATCTTAAATGTCAAATTTGAGAACATGATGACATTAAAAGAAAATGAAATTAGATTTGAGGAAAGAAGAGATGTGAGAAAAGATGAAAAGTTCTAACACTTGTGCAAAATTGTTTATGAAACTTCTTTCACGGTCTAACTAACCTCTAAGCTAAGAATTCCATTCTCAGGCATTATTACACAAACATAATTATTGCTCTATTTCAGTATTGAGTGAATTAAAGGAGGTATTGAGAGAGATAGACTTTCCAGAGATCCTTTTATTTTGCAATAAATAAAGGAAAAGAGAAGCCTTTAAAATTTTTTTGATTTAGCATACATTACTAAAATTAATGATTATAATAATAATATCCATTATCCAAGACATAACACAAAGACTGAGAAAATGAAAGGAAATGAGGGGCTATCCTGGTCTAGTCCCAATTTTATAGATGAATAAAGTGAGATACAGAGAGATGGTCAAAATCACAGGGGAGTTCTTTTGTGGTGCAGTGGTTTAAGGACCTGGTGTTGTCACTACAGTGGCTTGGGTCACTGCTGTGCCAAGGGTTTGATCTCTGTCCCGGGAATTTCTACATGCTGCAGGCACAACCAAAAAATAAAAATAAAAAATAACAATGCTAGGTCATATCTAAATAGGTACTAGAACCCAGAGTGCCTTTTAGCTCAACAATTTTAGATTGAAAAATTATGTTATATTGTATAACTTGAAGATTAAAAATGGAATCAACATTTAGTCTCACTGATTATAATTTGACATGTACTCTTAGTAATTTAAAATACGCTGATATGAACATAAATATTTTTATACAATTATGTGTATAAAATAAACACTAATTTTTTCATACTATTGCAAATTCTCCTGAGATACTGAAAACACTCATATTTCAATCACTGAATGAAGAAATAAAAACAATATTACTGCTTGTCTTCAAAGTGGTCAATTTCAAGTTTATATCTACACTCTTTTTAAAAATAATAATAGTAGTTCCCTAGTAGCTCAACAGGTTAAGGATCCAACGTTGTCACTACTGTGGCTCAGATCACTGCTGTGGCACAGGTTCAATCCCTGACCTGGGAACTTCTACATGCTACAGGCACAGCCAAAATAACAACCACAACAAGAATAATAATGATTGCTATAATGCTTTGATGAAAATGTGCTGAGTTGTTTTAAAATTTAGATCATTTTGATGTGTAGGGGTAAAACTTAGTGCACCTTTTTGTTATACCAATTCCTCCTGTTGCATAAATTATTAGGAGCGTATTTCTTTAAGATAAACAAATGGAAAGTGATAATTTTTCAAAGTGTATTTCTTCAAGATAAACAAAATGGAAAATGATAATTTTTCAAAGTGTAAGACATCTACACTATTAGCATTAATAGTGATGCTAACCATTAAACTTTGTAAAATTTAGAATTTTGTCTTTTAATTGGATTACAGTGTTAGCCTGAGGATGAATATGATTAGATAAACATAAATTATGTTGATTTCAGTTTTGATTTTCTGAATTTCTACCACCTTTTCCCCAAAGATTAATTACAACTGGATGATGTCAACCAGATTGGCAACAGGGAGAGATCACATGTATCCTTAGAGCTGAGCACAGTGCCGAGCATATGATATGATAGGAGATTAAAGATATCTTTGAATAAATGGAAATGTGATCTGCAAAAAACTGAATCACTATGCTGTACACCTGAAAACACAATATTAAATCAGCTATACTTTACTTTAAAAAAAAAGAAAGGTGAATAAAATGTCAAGATACTACCACTCTAAAAATTACTAATAAGGCCATCATTAAATATGTTTCGAATTTAGCATATGACAGTTTAGGGAATTTAAAAGATCTTCTTAGAGGTACTAGAGGACATAAATTATACCTTGGTTAAGAGTAATTTTGAAAATACATATATCCTAGCATTTTTCAAATTTTAGCACAGCTTCAATACTGTTTAAGCACATACCTTCCTAAGAAGTTTTATTAAAAACAATGTAGTTTTATATCATTTATAATTCCTGAGAACTTACTAATAATTTTCCCAATTGGCAGTCTATACACATATCTATAAATGTTATTAATTTTACTGAAGCTTTAAAAAATACATCTCACTTATGGTTCAGAATGAGAAGATATCATTCTAGTGCATAATAACATCTTTTAAAATAAACAAAAGGACATATGTTTATTCTTCAAGACATTTCATATATAAAGAAATCAAATTTATTACAATGATGCTCCAATAGGACTGGATTCAAGAATGGTGACAGAAGGAGTTCCCGTCGTGGCGCAACAGTTAACGAATCCGACTAGGAACCATGAGGTTGCGGGTTCGGTCCCTGGCGTTGCTCAGTGGGCTAAGGATCTGGCGTTGCCGTGAGCTCTTGTGTAGGTTGCAGACGCGGCTTGGATCCTGCGTTGCTGTGGCTACGGCGGCGTAGGCTGGCGGCTACAGCGGCTACAACTCCGATTAGACCCCTAGCCTGGGAACCTCCACATGCCGCGGGTGCGGCCCTAAAATGACAAAAAGCAAAAGGCAAAAAAAAAAAAAAAAGAATGGTGACAGAAGTTCCTCTTCTTGGTCAACAAATGTCAAACTAAAAAAGATTTTTTATAAATAAAAAAAATTTTAAATCAATAACTACCAATAATGAGAAGAGGGAAAAATGAAAAGGCAGTTTTCTTTGCAAGAATCAAAGTAATAAGGATCATGGTATGTGCCAAACTAAGGTTGAGAGACCTAAATTTTGGTCCTGGATCTGACAACAACTAGACATATGATCTTTTATAGATCACTTAGTCTCTAGTAGGCTTGGAATTTCTTATAACAATATTGATATTGATATATTATTATCATCATCAACATCATCGCAACCACTACCAAAACTGCTACTATACTATTAAAGAAATGTTTGGAGTAGATATTCATTATAGTCCTTCTTTTTCTGAAAGCATATGACTTCCAAGACCATTTAGTCACTCTTATTCTACAGGTGAGGAAATTGCCTGGGAAGCTTGCTCATATAACTCCAGTGAGCATGCACGTGCTTTATGGCATTTCTATTAGAAATCTATACAAATGTATGCGTGTGTGCATGTGTGTGTACACACGCATATTTTTTCTTTGAAATATTCCATTTATCAGATGGTATGAGCAAGAGGGCAGCCCACCCCCACAGTTCGGTTTTGTGGAATTTTCATAGGCTAATACTTATCGTTTCCCAGTTAACTGTAAGGGAGATCATCACCATGCTTAAGAATTTCAAATATTTTGTCCCAGGTAGTTTCATATGGTTCTGGTGTCTTCCAATTCTACCTGAAGCAAAAACATTATCCACAGAGAAAGTGGAAAGGGATTTCCCCTCCATAAATCTTTTCATTTTTTTTCCTTTTTTTAGGGCCATACCTAAGGCATATGGAGATTCCCAGGTTAGTGATCCAATTGGAGCTACAGCTGCCAGCCTATGCCACAGCCACAGCAATGCCAGATCCGAGCCACGTCTGTGACCTACACCACAGCTCATGGCAACGCTGGATCCATAACCCACTGAGTCAGGTCAGGGTTCGAACCCACAACCTCATGGTTCCTAGTCAGATTCATTTCCATCTGACCGGAACTCACCAGGAACTACCCCCTCCATAATTCTTAACATAGTAAGAGTAAAAAAGTTTCATTAATCAATCCACATATTGTGAAATTACACATAGGCAATTTTCTCTTAGGTGTTGACATTTTTGATGGTGATATCTATATGTCTAAATATTACTTAAAATTTCAATGCACGGTACACAATTCTTTCTATATTATGTACTTTTTAGTCTGTCACTCTACTTTAATTTAACTCTTAGCCTCATAAAGTTCAAGACTTGACCAAAGAGTTGATTCTCAATCTCTCTGATTTCCTGGTGATCTGTTAACCTGTCTTTCCATTAGCTCACTTGCTGGTCGTATTTAATGGTGTCCTCAAGACAAGTGTTTTTTAACCTAGTCTAGATTAATGTTGGTCAGTTATCATTTAATTTCTAGAAAGACCAAAACGGAAAAAAAAAGTTGCTTCAAAAAACAGTAATTGAAAGATTAACATTGAAATAAGAAAGACAGCAAAGATTACCAGATAGCTAACAGAAATAAATGAAGCAGGCTGGAGTTAGTGTGAGGACTACTACTGGGAATGGTAGAGAATATAGCAAACTGTATCTAAAGGAGGAATCTATTCCTGCGTGGCTGATATCATGAGAGAATGAAGTTCACTGCTGCCTATTCATCTGACTTTTTTTTCAAAAAAGGCCAGTAATATGCAATTTTTTGGGTGAAATCTCCCTATTTCTATATGCTCATAACCAATTAAAATATTATAATAATGTGCAGATCAAACAAAATCTATGGGTCCCTAGTTTTTAGTCCACATAATCTAACCTCTGTGTGTAGATGGATGTGTGCGTATGTGTGTTGCTTTAATTAGCTTATGAATTTAACACTAAAGGCCAGACCCTACAATCCACAGTCTTCAAAAACGAAGCAGGAGTTCCCACTGTAGCTCAGGAGGTTAAGAATCTGACATAGTATCCGTGAGGATGTGGGTTGGATCCCTGGCCTCGCTCACTGTGTTAAGGATCCGGCATTGTCACAAGCTACAGTGTAGGTCACAGATATAGCCCGGATCTAGCATTGCTGTGGCTGTGGCATAGGCCTCAGTTGCAGATCTGATTCAACCCTAGCCTGGGAACTCCCATATGCCACAGGTGCAGGTGCAGCCCTAAAATGAAAAAGGAAAAAAATAAAGCAAAATCAAGATTAAACGATGACCTAAAGTTATATCTGATTCAATTGGTGTGTCTAATTGATGTCTCAAATATGTTTTAGAAAGAACCATCTTTGATTTTGAGGTTTATAATCTTTTATAATTTTTTTATGATTTTGTGATTCAAATGACAATGACATTGTTGGTTTGTCTTTCATCCACTCTGGTCAAATAGATACACACCCCTACAGAAAAAAATATTAAAGAGACAAATATGCAAGCACTTGCTATACTGAAAAAGAATAAGATGAGTGACACCAAATGAGACATATCTGAACTAATGAGGCATGATATGTTTACAATATTCATTGTGAGTTGTCAGGTTGCTACTTTAAGTGCTAGTTCTATTATTTTTAGCATATAAAAGGCAATGTCTTAATTTGTAGCTTTTGTTAAAATCACATTATACTACTTAGAAGAAGTGGAAAAAATTTTGTCTCTAAAAACTGCTGTCACATGAGGATATTTATTGTTATATAATGAAATACGGTTGTATTTTTTAAAATAAGTCACACGAGCATTTCAGATGCTTGGAAAAAAAATAAACATATTTGAAAGCATGTACCCAGAGGCGAGTGAGCTCTAAAAATCCTGGTCCTTACTGATTTTGAAAAAACAAAATGTAGCTTCACAACTACATTATCTTCTATTTTGCCTCCACCTTGCAAAAGATACTCTCAGATAAAAGCAAGTTGCATTAATACAAGGGCAAATAATCTTCATCTGCATAGGGATCCTCCTTTTTCCCTGCCCTCCTAACTTCCTCCTCTCCCTTGCTCTCTTCTTTCCTTCCTTTCTAAATCAAGCCAAATCTTTTCTTATAAATAGAAAATTTTCAATTTAAACTTACTACAGTTTTTTTTTTTAATATCATCTTTTCTCCTTTCTCAAGTTCTCTTCCTCATATAACAAGGACACTGAGTTTGTGGCCTCAGTCCCAACCAAGTTCCATAACAATCCTGGCCAGAGTAGGAAGTAACTTCAGGAGCTTAAGACCAGATCAGCACTAGCTTCAGTATCCAGTGAGCCTAGGGAGAGCCCTGATCATAAAGAGCAAGTTCATCAAGCTACATATAATCTTTCCAAACATCTACAGTTTTTACCTAACCCATTGGTCACACAAGTAGTCTTCTCTCACCATTTCCCTCTAAAATAACCACTTAGTCTTCCCTTATCTACCATTCTGATTTGCTTTTTTTTTCCTTTTTCTTTTTGGTACTTTCTAAAAACAGCTTTATTGAGAAATAAGTGACAAGCATTATTATACACTTGACAGGCACATATTTGAAGTGTAAAATTTGCTAAGTTTTGAAACATGTACAAACATGTTAAAGCATCACAACAATCAAGATAATGAATAATACACCCATATCCATCACCCACCTAAAATCACCCCAAAGTTTCCATGTGTCCTTTTGTAATCATGCCCTCCTGTGTCTCACTATCTTCCTATCTCCAGGCAAACACTGATCTGCTTCCTAGATTAGTTAGCACTTTCTAAATTTTTATATAAATGGAATCAAACAATCATATATACCTTTTATGGTTTTTTTCCTTTCCCGCAATAAAACTATTTTGAAATTCATCCATATTGCTGTGAATCAAGAGTTAATTGCTTTTTAATGTTAAGTAATATTTAATCATACAACTCATGTTTTCTTGAGTTGATTGTATTTTTCAAATATACATTATTTGATGTTATTTGAAAATATTTTGTCCTTGTGTGTAGCTTGTCTTATTCTCTGCACTTCCAAAGAGCAGAAACTCTTAATTTTAATGAAGTCCAATCTATCAGTTTATATTTTTATGGATCATGTTTTTGGTGTGATATCTAAGAAAGCATGAGAAATACAAGATCATAAATATTTTCTCCTATGTTTTGGTCTAAAATAGTTTTAGGTTTTACATGTAAGTCTGTAATCCATCTTGAGTCAATTACTGTTTCAGTATGAGGAATGGATCAAAGTTCAGTTTTTGCATACTGGATACCCAAATGTTCCATCGTGTTTGTTGAAAAAAGATCCTTTCTCCACTGAACTTCTCTTGTAATTTCTTCAAAAATCAATCGACCACATATGTGTGCATGTATTTCTAAATGCTCTGTGCTGTTCTACCGATTTAATTATTTTGAGTGCACACCATTTTTCATTACTGCAGTTTTATAATAAGTCTTAAGGTCAGGTAACTTTGTTCCCCTTTTTCAAAATTGTTTTGCCTTAGATCTTTTGCATTTCTATATGGATTTTAAAATCACTTTGATAGCTTCTATTAAAAAAACTTGTGCTTTTCATTGAGACTGCATTAAATCCATAGATCAATTTGAGGTGTTCCCATTATGGCTCAGCAGTTAACGAACCCGACTAGCATCCATGAGGACACAGGTTCAATCTCTGCCCTTGCTGAGTGGGTTAAGGATCCAGCATTGCCGTAAGCTGTGGTGCGGGCCACAGACTTGGCTCAAATCCAGCGTTGCTATGACTGGGCCAGCGACTTCAGTTCTTATTTGCCCCCTAGCCTGGGAATCTCCATATGCCATGGGTGTAATCCTAAAAAGACAAAAAAAAATTTTTTTTTTGAGGAAAATGGACATCATGACTATATAGAGTCTTTCAACCTATGAACATAGTATATCCTTGCATCTGTTTAGATCTTTCATTTTACTCAGCAATGTTTTCAGTATACAGGTCTTGTATGTATTTTATCTAATTTATATTTAAGTAAAAATACTTTTGATTTTATTGTAATTGGTATTTTAAATTAACAGTTTCTAAAATTGTCACTAGTATATAAGAAACAACACAGATAGATACAGATCTTAAGCCCTCAAACTTGCTAAACACATTTATTAGCTTTAGAAACCTTTTGAAGGTTTCATAGGATTTTCTACATATCATATCATTTGAATATAAAGATAGTTTTACTTCTTCAATTCATATCTAGATGTCTTTTATTTCTTTTCCTTTTCTTTTTACATTGGCTAGAGGTTTCCACGCAATGCCACATAGGTGTGAGTGGACAACAATGCCTTGTTCCTGATCTTAGGAGGAAGCATTCAGTCTTTCATCAAAAGTATGATGTTAACTGTAGGTTTTTCATAGATGCCCTTCATCATATTGACAAAGTTCCCATCTCTTTAGCTTTCTGAAAGTTTTCATTAGGAGGGGATGCTGACTCTTGTTAAATGCTTTTTTCTGTATCAGTTTGATGATGTTCATGATTTTTTTCCTTTTCAGTCTGTCAAAATAGTGACTTACATTGATTGACTTTCATATGTTAAGCCAACTTTATGTTCATGGAATAAATCCTACTTGGTCGTGTTTATTATCTTTTTATATATTATAGTTTTCAATGTGTTAAAATGTTAAGAATTTTTTGCATTTATGTTCATGAGGGATATTAGTCTTTGATTTTATTTTCCTGAAATATCTTTGGTTTTTGTTATCAGAGTAATGCTGACTTCAGAATAAGCTGGGAAGTATTCCCTATTCTTCTATTTTCTGTATAACAATATGGAGAATTGGTATTATTTTTTTCCTAAAATGTTTGGGAGAATTCTCCAGTGAAGCTAGAAATCATCTGGGCCTGATGTTTTCTTTGTGGGAAGCTTTTCAGCTAAAAAATTAATTTCTTTAATAGATACAGGACCATTCAGATTACCTTTTCAGGTTATTTTATAATTGGATCTTGCTTTTCTTATCTAGTTTGAGAGTGCATGACTTTTTTTTAAAGTTTCCTCTATTGCATTGTCATCATCCAACACTCTACAGATTTTATTTTATTTTATTTTATTGGCCACACCCATGTCACAGAGAAGTTCTGGGGTCAGGGATCGAACCCATGCCATAGCAATGACAACCTCTAGGCTCCCAGGGAACACCTGACAGTGCCTGACTTTTAAATGGGCTTTTTAGATTATTTATATTTCATACAATTGTTGACACAATGGGCTTAAATCTACCACCTTGTTATTTATTCTCTATTTGCCCTATCTGCTCCTTGTTCCCCTTTCCATCTTTATCTATCTTCTTTTGCATTGAGTATTTTTAATTATTTCATTTTTATCTGATTTTTTTGACTGTTAGCCATAACTTTTTGTTATATTTTAGCTTCAGGGTCTATCATAAACATCTTTAACTTATCAGTCTATTTTCAGTTGATATCATACTATTTAACAAATACAGTATAAGAAATTTTCTTCCATTTCTCTCTTATGGGCATTTGTACTGCTGCTTTCATATATTTTACCTCTACCTGTTTTTATTTCCATAATGTATTTTTGCTTTAAATAATAAACTATATTTTTAAAAAACTAAGATAATAAGAAATAAGGTCTTTATACTGCCTACATAGTTGCTACTCCCAGTGTTCTTTGTTTCCATCTGATTATCATGTTTCTTCTGTTTGAAGGCCTTCCTTAAATATTGTTTGTTTTGCAGGTCTGCTGGTGATATTTTTTCAGTTTTTGAATAATATCTGATGATTTAATTTTGCTTAATATTTGAAATTTCATTGGGAAAGGATTTCTATATTGTTTTTTTTCTTTTTGTTTTTAAAGACAGTTTCCACTGTCTTCTCACTCTTATTGTTGCCAACAAGAAATCTGCCGTTAGTCTTATTTTTGTTGTTCCTCTTGTATATAATAAATATTCTTGTTATTTTTGTGTTCTTGTAAGATTTTCTCTTTATCACTAATTTTAAGCAGTAATTTTCCTTGGTTTCTTTTCTTTCAATTCTTGTGCTTGGAATATATTGAAGTTCTTCAATGTATGGGTTACAGTTTTCACAAAACCTGGAAATTTTTCAGACATCATTTCTTTCAATATTTTTCTGTTCCCTACTTCTTCCCTTCAGAGACTGATTATTCATGAGCTAGATGTGAAGCTTTTTACATCTCACTGATGCTCTGTTCATTTTCTAATACAGCTTTTTCTCTCTGGCTTTCATTGTGAATAGTTTCTATTGCTGTCTCTTCAAGTTCAGTAATATTTTCTTCCACAATGTCTAATTTGCTATTAGTCACCTTTGGTATATTTTTCATGTCATACATTGTGTTTTTCATATCTATAAATTTGATGTGAGTGTTTTTATTTCTTCTGCATCTCTACTTAACATGTTCAGTCTTTCCTCTAGCTTCTTGAACACATGGAATACAATGATAACTTTTTTAACAACCTGTGTATTAATTCTATCATCTGTGTCATTTCTGGGTCAGTTATAACTAACTGATTTTTCTCTTTATTATAACTATGAACTAAGTGGGTTGAGTCAACTCTGGCTCTGTGTCCCATGGTCTTCCCTTGTCATTATTGCACGTTGACTCTCGGTATGTTTCCAGTTTATAGCATCGATTCTGCCCCAGAAATCTTGTTACCTATGCCACATGCAGCACCACATCAAACTGGAACTTGCTTTGGGTTTGTTTGCCCCTCCTTGGGAACTATGTATTTAGGACACTAATAGCACTTACCAAGTTGCATTATACCAAGCTACTATCTCCCTCTCCTTTCTGCCCAGGTTTCTCAATAATGTATCCTACTCATTCACTGAGATTTCTACTACCACACTCAGCACTCACTGGCAGACTGTGTAGTTTTGTGGCTAAAAGTGGGTTATATATTATGGTTGCTTGGCTTTGCATTTCTCCCCAATCACTTAGTAGATATGACCTTGAGTAGGTGATTCACTTGTCTGTATTTTAACTTCCTCACCTCTAATGATAGTAATGACTCTTACCTTAACAGATTATTAACATTAAATTTTACACATAGTATAAAGAAATTAAAATACTGTCTGGCTTAGAATTTTTTGTTGGTGTTATTAGAGTAAGAGTTACAGCTAGGATTTACACCTGGAAATATGACTCTGTAGATCATATTCTTAACCATTATATAATATTCTAATACCTGTTGGACAGTCTACTTTGTATGTTAGAGAAAATTTCCCTTTTGTATTTGTGGCTGAGCCAGTTTCTCTGGTGCCTAAGTGCCCCAGTTCTGGTTTCAGCCCTAAGCACATCCTCACTGTCTATCCATCCAGAAACAGTTGACTAATAGCTTTCTAAGTCTTGAAGTAAAATAGGACTTGTTTTTCTCAATACTAGTTGAAACCAAAAGACAAATAAGGAAAAGAAAGCATTTAGGGAACAATATTTCCATATGATTAAAGATAAATCACTTTTCTTCCTTATTGCTAATTTTTTCTCCTAAATTTATTTTAAATTTAAATTTTATTTTCCCAAGTCAGAAAAAACAAACAGGAATGACACTTTTGGTGCCTTCCTTACAAGCCTGCAATTTTTTGTCTCCTCAATTTTTCTTTCATAGTTCAATATTTCATTTACAGAAGAATGGAGGAAAGGTTAGTAATACACATAGAACTTTAAATAAATAACCAAAATGTATATAAAGAAATGAGTTCCAATAATTATAGAGTAAAGCAGCAGCTTGTCTACAACACAGATACATACTGAAGGCCAAGGTTTCACTTTGAAAACTATGTAAGAGACACTAACAAAGTGGTATATGTTTTACAAGTTTATTTTAGAAAAATTAATATTGATATTTTGAACACAAATTTAAAATCTAATGAATATTCAGTCTAAGCCAGGAAGCATCATGATTTGACTACTCAGGAATCTTGAAATTAATATTCCTTGTTTTGAGGTAAATTGCTCATAAACATTACCTTTTCTGTAGGATTAATTTGTATCCTTCTAGTGATATTCCCTCAGCGGCCTTGACTCTGATTGGATGACCAATAGCTAGGCAGCCCTGAGTTATCGCTCGGCTCAGGATCGTTCCAGTCTTCCAATGAATAGAGAGGGGGGAGAAAGGTCTAAATAAGTTAAAAGAACCAGAAAATTCAACAATGTGTCACAAATAGTGAGGTCATTATGCCTGGATAAACCTGGATATTAACAGTTGCCGAAAGTGAAACACTACCCACAACTTAGCAGTCAGTGAGCCCTGCTCAGAATCAGTGATCTTCTGTCGGACAAGGGTGGCATTTTACAGTTCAGCGCAAAATAAAACAGACCTTGATATCTTCATTTGTCCTTTTTTTCTGTGCATATTTTACAGTGCAGTGATTTGGGGTCCATCACGTGTCACTTGTTATAGTTATAACTATAGTGCTTACTTGAAATATGTATGCACAGAAAAAAAAAAAAAGTGCAGTGAACTGAGAAGATTGAAATAAATCCTTAACCTTTGTACCAATTTAAAGTTTTATTCTGGGTCTAAATACAATGGGTTAAATATCTCAAGGTGGTTTGTGAACTGCTCTTGTTTTAAATGTTAGGATTTTCTAATGAGGAAATTGAGAATATTGTTTGAGGGGTCATTTAACAATTTATTTAGTGAATCAACACATTTAAAATAAGTGACAACCACCGAGGAATGTATTTATACATATTGAGGATTTATGGCATGCAAACTTCTCTGTCTTAAAAGGTAAAATGATTTATTTTTGAAAGAAGAGAGGAAACTTCAAACCTTAAAAGGTTTTCAAAAATGCTTTTTAGCACACGACTTTTATTTGTCATGCTTTTGGTGTGTGTAGAACTACACAATGACTCAAAAATATTTTAAAAAATTTTTGTTCTAATAAGCACTGAGTGGAATCCTCATTTGCTTATCTACACAGAAAGTGAACTCCTTGGGTGAGAGAAAAGAATCACCACTTATTAAGCACTTTCTATATACCAGATAGTATGGTTGAACTTCACACATATTTTCTCATTTAGCCACCACAGCAACTGCACAAGACAGGTGTTATTAACTTAATTTCATATATATATAAGAAACCTTCCCAAGATCACACAAAGGATTCTAATTCTGATCCATCTAACTCCAAAACTCACCATCTTTGCAGCAAGCATCTCAAATATTTTAGGGGAAATTTTAGACAAGTACAGGCTTTTTGACATCATAAAATTCTAAAAAACAGATACCATGGAACTACAGAATATGAGATTTGGAAAAATAACCTTCCATATCAACTCATCCAACTCTTTTACCAGAAGACTAGAGCCCTGATACAGTATGTTACTTGCCTGAGGTCACAAAGGTGTTCACTGGCAGTGCTAAAACCAAAACACTTGCCTCAATGTTCATAAATTGGTCAGATATAGAGCAATGTTTTAGATTACAATGAAGTGGCATAAGTTTTGAAGTCAGACCAAGAATCTCTCCCATAACACATATTAGCCTCAGTTTTTCTGCTGTATAATGAAAACCTACACGGTTTTTATAAAATTAAGTAAGATAATAAATGTGTAAACAGTGCTTAACATTTGGCAGATGTTTAATAAAATGACAGGTATTATCATTAAATCAGAAACAAAATACAACTTAAAACAGGCTAGTAGTTAAGAGAGTCTCCAGGTTGAAAGCAAACCTAAGAAATATTCTGCCTTTGTCTTTGAAATGAATAATATTTCTTAGTACTTTTGTGTCTTAATTACCCTATATTTTTGTTTTTTAACTCTCAATGAAGCAAAAATAATAGTTAAGGCCAAAATTTCACTGGAGTAAACAATTTCAATCTCTCCTACCCCCTAAACCAAGGAAGCAAACTTGCCTAGATATTCCTCTGCACCCGTGGAAGGGCTGAGAAGCCAAAACAGTCTACAGGGAGGGGGAGCAAAGCGAGACACAGAAGGGTAGACACAAGCTGCACCATCTCTTTCCATACATAAATATTTGGTGGCAATTACAAGATATACTCAAAAGTAAGAGGGAAGGGGACAGAAATTACATGCCTCAGTTTAAATAGGGGCCAATAGTAGAAGAATAGAATTTTAAAAAATAGTACCAATACACAGGAATAAAATGTGTTAGGTATCGTTCACGTTTTACACTTAGGGATTTCTTCTAAAACTAACCTTACGAAGAATATATGCTATCACTACAAGCTACTAATTCACCAGGCTCTGTGAACCTCAACAACGAAGACTAAGTAGGAACAAATGACTTTCAGACAAATCTCATGAAAATAGTGAGTCTGTGGACTATTCTTAGGCTCTATGCTGGGTTTAAATACACCCTGGAATTAACTAATCAGCAGACCTAAAAGCGAATTGAATGCTCATGTGGGAGTCCTCTGTACTAGACAAACCAAGAGTACAGAATAGATTCACAAGAGCCAACAACTTGTATGCTTTCGCTTGCATGCTCCCATGCGTGAGGACACACTGGGAGCAGAGCCGCACGGTGAGCCAGGGAACCCGGAGGTCATTCAGGGACAGCAGACACTCTTGGGTACCTTTGTGATCAGCCACACATTGGCTGCAGGCCACAGCATCGATGGTGCTTTCTGACTCCCACTGTTCTCTTCACCACTTGAGAAACTCCGCTTTCTGATGGAAACAGAGGCATGAAGGACAATATTGGGGTCTGCCTATACAATGAGAAGAAGCATGGTTTTAACTTACAGTCTAAAAGTTAACCTTCCTCGACATACTTACCCAAAATAAATTAATCTAGAACATTACATTTCTGACTGAGGTAGCTTTTAAAACAGTGGAGCTGAATCCTATTAAATGAATTAAATTAATATTTGTTGAGCACCAGCTCTGATGCAGAAGACCCGAGACTATGTGGTGTGGGATATTATAAAATATTTTACCTGCCCTACAAATCCTTAAAACTGTAGAGGCGGAGTTCCCGTCATGGTTCAGCAGTAACGAACCTGACTTAGTATCCATGAGGATGCGGGTTCACTCAGTGGCTTAGGGATCTGGCATTGCTGTGAGCTGTGGTATAGGTCATAGACACCGCTTGGATCCCACGTTGCTGTGGCTGTGGTATAGGCCAGCAGCTGCAGCTCTGATTCTACTCCTAGCCTGGGAACTTCCATATGCCACAGGTGTGGCCCTGAAAAGTAAAAACAAAAAGCAAAATACTGCAGAGGCAATTACATATGCAAGCACATACACACACAATTTCATGTTAAGCTTCAAATGGATAGTTAAATAGTACCATAGCGTGCAAAGAATGGCAGACTTCTTTCTGAAGGAGCAACAAAAAGTAAAGCATCTTGAAAGAGGCAACATCTGGACCAGGCCTTGAAGGATGGAGACAGTTTGACAGGAATAATGAAGAATAAGAAGGTATTTCAAGCAAAGGCAATTAGAATAATCAAAGTATTTTAGGATTTACTGGTAGGCTCAGAAAGTAAATTTGGCCAAACTTAGAAGGTGTGAAGTATAAGGCTATGGAGTTAGGTGTCAGTATGACTTCAAGCTTTCAAATAGGAGGGACTGGATTACAGAAGATTTTAGAAAGGTTGATCTGACAAGGGTAAACATAATGGATTGTAGAATGGAAAGAACAAAGGCAGAAAGAACAACTGGGAGGCTGTACGATCTCATAAGAATAAAGAGAGATGGGCTGAGACTTCAGTGATCACTGTGGGAAAGGACAGGAAGTATCCCACGTGTTTATTAGATGACAAACACCAAGAGTACTGGACACTTTCCAGCATTCCTCACTTAGACTTGATTGTCAAATTAATAGTCATTCATGTTATGTCAGAATTCTATTACTTCATATTTAATAAACTTTATCTCCTAACTTAAATGGTCACTTTCCTTGAATAATCATGCTTAAGTTTTTAAGTGCTAATATTTATTTGTATAGGATTATGGGAATTTGCCAATTTATGCTTTAAGCTTAGTAAATGATGTTCCTTCAATAACAATTTAAATCATTTTCTAATATAATTTTTTGGTTGTGCCAGCGGCATGTGAAAGTTCCTGGGCCAGGGATCAAATCCTTTCTACAGTAGCGAGCCATGCCACAGCAGTGAAAATGCCGGAACCTTAACCTGATGCACCACCAGGGAACTCCTCATTTTCTAATATTAAAAAGTCTGTTTTAAATCTCTGCAAATACTAGATATTTGATGAGTAGCAAATGACTTTTTAAAAAACAAAAAATAAATAATAATTTAAAAGGTAATGTTTTACATATGTGTCCAGGCAATAGCAAAAAGGTATGACTAATATATTTGATAATTATTCTATAATGGAAGATAGTTACTTCTCAAGAACTAGATTATATGTGAAAATAAAATTTTAAAAATTCAGCAATCCCACCACGTAAGCATATTTGACTTACAGCTCTTTGATTGTGTATTCCCCAGTTAGTCAGTAGTGACTGGATTCTGGAGTGAAATCCCCCACAGTCTCTGAACAATGATAAACTATATTCTACTAATCCATCCACCACAGGACTCAGCATTTAAAGCAGCACTCTTAGTCAACCTCCTAACTCTAAGTTGCCATCACACTCAAAACTCTCCTCTGCAACTGGGAAGAAGATTGTTTTGACTGGAATTAGTCAGACAGAAGAACCGTACTGCCAACTGCTTCTTTGCACAGCACCTGCTGCCAGCGCCTAAATTCTTGTTATCTCCACAACATGGTTTAATCTTTTAACAGTTGGCTTATTGGTGAAGAGTGAAGGGGTCCTTTGTGTCTTTCTTGGGTTGGCACCCAGTATTAACACCATGCTGTTCTCTGAGAGATATTTTGCTGGACAGTTCCCAAGTGTTTCCACATAGTTCAGACAGAGCCAGGTCCACTAAATCAGCTTTATTTCACGTTATTAAAAAAACAGACAAAAGAAAAAAGAACCCTGTCAATCTGGGGTTGAATACACTTACAACTGACAATGGCCATTAAATTCTCTTCATGATTTCACATTCTTTTTCCTTTTTAATTTAATCTGATAGCTTAGCTTCAGACCAAATGTTTAGGAAGATAGGAGAGATAAAATTTGGAATTCAGTAAAGAAAAGTGCT
Organism: Catagonus wagneri; assembly: GCA_004024745.2. NCBI lineage: Eukaryota > Metazoa > Chordata > Mammalia > Artiodactyla > Tayassuidae > Catagonus > Catagonus wagneri. The sequence continues at coordinate 18,013,379 of PVHT021183666.1, read as the reverse complement.
CTTTCAACCCATGACATAATATGCCATGTGTGTCTCTATGCAAGTGTGTGCATGCACGCATGCGTGTGTGTGCGTGCACATGTGCAGACAAAGGCATGTGTATGAAAAGCATTTATGTTGAGGTATCATATACGTCATTAGAGAATCTTTTGCAATCCTGTTGAGAATCAAAAAATAAATTTTCTTTTATTCCTTTAAATGACCGTTATGATTTTGCTTGTCTGAATAAACTGTGCAAATACAGATGATGCCAGTGATAAAAATGATGCATTTTTACTGGGCTAATCGAAACTGCTTTAATTTTCTTTTCACAAATCACCAAAGTGGAATATACTTCAATATTCCTGCACAATTTCAAAGTGATAAGGGAACCACTTATGATCTTTTCCTACAGCTCTACTGAGGAATAAAATACAAGACTATGAAACTCTTCTTGAAAGAAGGAACTTAAGGATCACAACATTTATTCTAAACAAATTATTTACTATATAGAAATTTCATAAGATTTTTCCTTTTGACAGTAATTTTAGGACAAAGTTAAATGACTTTCTATACAAGTTAAAATCACAACTACAAGAAATGTTCTAAAATCTGTTTTCTCATGTCCCCAATATTCACTCTTACCATATCCATTCTCTAAATCTATAGCTGATCAATCCACCCACCTCGAAGACCAAGAACTGGAAAAGTTGCAAAGCAGAAAGTATCAATGAGAACACAATTATACAACCAAACAAGGCAAAATAGGATCTGGTATGTAGTCCTCAAATAGATTCCAACTATTGGTCTAAAAAATAAGGAAGGGACTTGGAATTTTATTTAAAGTTCTGTGTCTTAATCTAATGTCAATTAGTTCAAAACTTAAATTAAAATTTGTACTTTTTTCCTGTACAAATGTATAAAATATTACTTCTTGATGATATGCTCTCCAAAGAAATAGGACAGTAAAGAATTTTTTTGCCTTTCCCCAACCTCCTTTGTGACGTACAGAATAATATATTCTGCTAGCATCCATGACTATGGAATTTACAACTTATAACAAAAATATCCTAATTCTAAAATCATAACTTGATGTTTTTCTTAATGTTTCCATACTACAAGTTGTCACTCATGCCCTGCTGATGTCTGATTATACCAAAAAGCTATGATCAAAAAATCGGTTTCCTTTCATTTTGACAGAATACACGACCTGCCAAAGATTGGAGTACATTTTTCTGCTTTGTTTTCCCATAATTAGGCTCTCTGCGAGCTATTCTTCTCATAATTTTTTCTTTCATATTAACTATCATGAAGTTTGTATCTCATCCATTTCATAGGAACATATAATTTTACTGCCCTTAAACTAGGGTAATCTAAAAATGTTGCAAATTTAAGTAAAAATAGAACTGTTGAAAGATGTATCTGCCAAATTGTCCATTTGTAGTAGATTCCAAATCTTTTTTTTGAAGTGAATAAAAAAGCAACAGGTTGTAATTGTCAGGGTTATATCTGTCTTCCACATTACTAACAGGGATTATATGTTCCAAATTTTTCTCTGTAGGAAAGGTTTTACTTGTCAATAAGAGATTTAAAAGAACAGTCAGGGGTTGGGCACTGACATCTCTATCTCAAGCCAATTTTAAAACGTATGCATCAAGAATATCGGCTTTTGCCTCCCTCCTCTCTATCCCTGTTGTAATCCTCTTAGTGTCTTCTTTACTGCAATAAGCATCAAGATTCTACAATAAAATATCCTATAGATCTCCATCACCTCTCTCTGAATCTCTCCTTAGAAGTGCTCCTTTTGAGGTTATTAAATTGCTGTTTTTCCAATGAACTTACCACCTCCCTGTATATAATCTGAGCCATTTTTCTGAAAGTATTTCAAAGTTTTCATACCTAAGGGAGTGCCATTTTTTTCTTTGAGAGCTTCTTTTTACTATTCAGTTCATCAAATCTTTGCTTCATTTTACCACCATCTTGACTGAAATAAAATTTTATTCAAAACCAATTTCTCCTTCTAAAAATATAATAGTGTACAAACTTTTATGAAGTGTTTTCTCACTTTCACCAAATCATTAGAATAAATTAATAGTGATAAAATAACTGTGGGTTGTTATTTTCTAGTTTTTCAACATTAGAAAGTATAGCTTTCTTTTAAAGTTCTACTTTGGCTTTAATGCAAAGAAAGAAGCCTCTTTCTCATTCTTTTCCTCTGATAACTCTTCACTATCCGTCTGTCCCACCCCCCGGCCACCACTGCTTTGACATGGTTTCTGTTGAATGAGTTAACTAGTGAATGCAATTTTATTCAGCTAACTCTGAGTATCTAGATACTACAAGAGAGACAAGAATGATCAGAATGTCCTTTCCTCTAGGTATTTCTTATCTGGGGGGCAAGGAATAGGTAAGATAGGACCTCCTGAGAGATCTTCCTAACACAAAGATCAAATCCAATTGTGCCTGTTTCCAGTGGCTCCTTGTTTTCTATAGAACGACATCCAGAATCCCTAACATTGAATTACTACTTTTTATGATACAATCCCTTCATTCTCAGTGGAATCTACCATTTTCCCCTTTCTACTCTAATATGCCCAAACTTGGAGCACTGATTAACTTCAAATCATGCAGAAAATGTTGTAAGAGGAACAGTACCAAGTTCAATGTCATTATAAACAATACAGAATGGATGTAATGGGGGTATCAAGGCCAGAAACATCATACCTGATTTAGCAGTGGAGTTGGAGTAAAGAAAGATTACATGAGGAAGTCACAAATCAGATAAGGCTAGTATGATGGGCAGGATTTCAATAAGCATTTATTGAGCACCAACTAGATGCCAGATACCAAGCTAGAATACGGCACAAGGGTGCTAGAAAAGGTAGGGGGTGGTAACAAACAAAAAGAGGTTGAATTTCTGGCAGAGGGATCCACATGGGTATAATAATAGAAATCACTGAGTGCTCAGAAAACAACAAATGAACAGTCTAGCTTGGTTAACACACAAAGAACATATTTAGAGACTAGTAAGCCTTGAAAAATAGGCTATAGTTAAATTTTAAAAGGTCGTTCATCAAAATGTATTGAGCACTTGTTCTACATTCAAGACTTCGTTCAGCACTTGGGAATACCATAGGTGAATAAGACAAAAAATCTGTTTCTAAAGAATTATCAATTTAGGTAGAGAAAGACACAAAAGCAAAATGGCTATACCAAAACACAAACTCTAAGAACAACTTTCAAAGAAAGAAAAGGAATTCTGAGAAGACAAAATAATTTTAAGTTAAATCTCTCTGGAGGATCTGAGAAGGCTTTATGGAAGAAGAAGTTGAAGAAAGCCTTAAAAAGCAAGGAATGGTAATGGGGGTGGGGTTATATCCTAGGCAAAGAACAACACAAGCCATTGCACAAGTAAACCAAAGTGTAAAGCATGTACAGGACCCAATTTATTAGCTCTGACTGTAGTGTAGGATACAAAGAAGATCAGGATTAGGATTAGAAAGGCAAACTGAGAGTGGGGGAAGGTTGAAGAAGAATCATGGAGATCACTAAGTATCAGACGAAGATAGAGAACTTCAGTAGACAATAGCCAGGCATACAAGCTTTTTTGAGCAGGAAAATAATGTTACAGCAAAAAGCCAAAAAGGAATGCCAACAGGCTCAAAACCATGGCAAATAAATCTTAATGTCAGATGAATATAAAATACAAAAAGCATTAATTTTTTAGTGTACCGTTCAACTTATTTTCTAAAATTGTTCACAGAGAGGATTAGAAATAAATGTTTATTTTATTCTATTTATATGATTATACTATTTAGATTCATATGTACCCGGAAAAAATATAATATTTTCAGTATAAATTTTGACATAAAAGACTGAATGGGGGCTGGATGGAGAAATTAAAACAAAACAGGTTGGGATAATGTGTCTTCTGCATTATGTCTTACAAAGAAAGGGCCCAGACTAGTTAACAGGAAGCCCTGCTTTTGGGCATCTCTAGCTCTGAGGCTGCCTTCTGGTTTTAATTTGATGAATTCAAAAACTAAAGCTTATGCACCTAAAATGAACAACAACCCTACATAACTTCCCAGCTGAGAGAAACAAAAGTTTCCTTCTTTGGAGACAGGTTTAAAATGCCTTTCAGAGCTCAGTGGAAGAAGAAAATTCTATACTGGCAGGATACATTTCTAAACATAAATTAATAAATAGACTTTCTGGATTGGGTTGTTATGAGCTGGGTTTTCTGAAGAACTCATGTTACTTAGAGACATTGACCTTTAGAGCAAACAGATCAGATCCAAAAGTAGAGAGATAACAGCCATCTTAAAGAATTTTTAAACAAATGCAACTTCTTTTCTTGGTATGAAGAAAATATGCTAAAAAATAGTGCTTACCTGACATAATTCAGATAGAATTTTTTTTCAAGCAGAAATGCTATACGTTGGTATTGTTTTAAAGTGCTTAATTAATTAATAAGAAATAAAATATAAACTTGCCCCCAGTATTCATAAAATAATTTATAGTTTTCAAAAAATTTCATAAATATCTACTCAGTCACCATGTATTTACTGAGTGTTCAATACATAAAATACCGCTTATGTAGAACAATAAATAATTCTGACCTTGTTCTGTAGAAAATGGTTCTCTGAGTTCACCATTTCAAATTGATCAGGTATCTGTTGACTGGCACCATTGAAATTAATTGGAAACCCCTCACAAACTTCCCAACTAAGAAAAGTAAAATAATTATTCTTGTTAGAATAAAATGAGTTTAGTTACAGTACACTTAAATCTATTAGCATAATAATTTATGTATCTTATACTCTTCTAGTGAGACAAAAACCAATGTATAGTCCGCAATCTTTTTAAACAGGAATTTGTGAAGTACCTTGGTATTTATAACTGGGAAAGGGAATGCTTTAAATTTTGTCCTTGCAATTATTTATGATATTGGGGGATTCCATGCCTAATTAATTATTAATAGGAATTCCTATCGTGGTTCAGTGGAAACGAATCTGACTGGGATCCATGAGGAAGCAGGTTCAAACCCTGGGCTCGCTCAGTGGGTTAAGGATCCGGAGTTGCCGTGAGCCTGTGGAGTAGGAGTAGGTAGCAGATGTGGCTCAGATTTGGCGTTGCTGAGGCTGTGGTGCAGGCCAGCGTTTGATTCAACCCCTAGCCTGGGAGCCTCCATATGCTGCCGGTGTGGCCCTAAATAGACAATATATATATATATATATATATATATATATATATATATATATATATATTAATAGAACAAGGACACAAAAAAGAATTTTTAATCTTAAAGAATCAATCATAGTAGAGACCATATTTATTGTTAAATTTATAGTCTAAATAAACTGGTCTACAAATAATAAATAATGTGTTTATATTTCCAATTGTTGTGTTAAGAACCTTAGTTTGGTATTTTTAAGGGAGTCTTTTAAGAGGCAGCACAGTCCAGAGAGTATATGGACAAACCACAAACTGGAGGGGTTGGTTTCATTCTTAACTCAGCCAAGTCACTTATTTTAAAAGTGAGCCCATCCTTGCCCTAAAGAAATTATAAGACCATATACCATGCTACTCCATAGAAACCAGTTCTGGGAACAGTGATAGTATTTTTCTTTCAATAGTTCGAGAAATATAAATATGAGTATGATTACTAAGATTTCAAATGATCCACTTCAGAGTATAGAATGAAAATTCAAATGGAATCCCCAAATTAAATAAATTATCTTCAAATTAGTTTGTGTTCAATAAGGGCAGTTTTACCATTGTTATACTTAGGGATTTAGATCTAATTTAAATCCATTCATTAAAACAGTACTCTCTGCACCTGAAGAAGTAAAATTAAGAAGCAATACATAAATTAAAAATTAAACTCCTAGGAGTTCCCTGGTGGTCTAGAATTTAAGGATTCGGCCTTGTCATTGGTTGGGTTTGATCCCTGGCCCAGGAACTTCTGCATGCCACAGGCACAACCAAAAAAGTAAATAAACTCCTAGATAAATACTGAAGGAAAAGGGTCTAGACAAATTTAACAGCTTAGAAAGATTCTTGCACATAAATCTTAGAAAGATTATTTCAAATAAATCTTCTCATAAATGGAAATGCTTATCGAGTGCTGAGTTATTTTCTATCTATAAAGAGAAAGAGAAGATAAAATATTATAATCTTACCAAAGAAGACCAAAGAATTTGTCTTTCTAGACATATTTAGCAAAAGGTTGACACTAGCTAGACTGAGTGACCTCATTAGACTGCTTTTGATTCTTTGGTTCCTCCCTCTATTTCAGCCTTTTCATCTGGGTTTTAAGGAAAGTTATAGTTTGTTAAATCACTAAATCTTAAAGCTAGATGCATCACCTAGTCCAACATAGTATCAGAATTATGCTGCAATGTCCAATATGGTAGCCATGAGTCACAGATTCCTATCTAAATTAAAATTAATTTAATTTACACAAAATTAAAAATTCAGTTCCTCAGTCACATTAGTCATATTTCAAATGCTCAATAGTCATAATGTTCTCACCATCAGAGAAAGTTCTACTAGACAGTGCTGGATAGGGGGTGAACTCTCAGTTCTTAAGAAAGACAGTCTGTGTTAGAATCCTAGCTCTCTCATGTATAAGTTGTGTGACTGGGCCAGTTACTGTGCTCTCCGTACCTCAGTTTCTATCTCTATAAAATGGAGTAATAATAAACTAATAAACAATGATGGCATTAAAAACACTGTTCTGAGGATTAAATAGGTTCTTATTCAATTCATTTATAAATGTGCCTGGCCTATGGTCAACACTCATTAACTGCTGGGTCTTATTATTTACTCATAAGAAAATGACACCCATCTGCTCGTGGACAATCATGAACAGATATAGGTCTAGATGCCCACAACTTCTAATTCCTGCTTTTCTCACTATGCCACCAAGCCTCTAGCATATTGCTTTTGTTTTCAATTCACCATCGTGAAATGAGAGAACATTCATATAAGAAAACATATTATTTAATATTTCAATGATTCCATTCAAAATTATTAATTTAGAAACATCCACTAAAATTTTTTACATTTCAAATTAAAATTGTTACTTTTGCAAAGCAGTAACTATAATCTGCTCATTGCCTCATTTGCTTTTTTTTTAAACTCTAGGAGAGATAATGATGTCTTTTAAGCACTAGCTCATTATATCATGAAATAAGTCAATAAAATAAATAATTATTTAAGATGATTTAAAGAATATCTTTTAAACCCCTCACTCTGGGAAAACTGAATCAGGTAATTCAGATTACTTTAACCAAGCACGTGTTAATTTACTTGTCACATCCAGGTAGAAGAACAGCATTAGGATCCAGGAAGGTTTTGTATGCAACTACAACGCCACCTCTGACAAATGCAGTCACTTGGTCAAAGGTCAAACCCAAAACAGGGTATATTGGAGATCTGAAAAATGGAAAAAAAAAATCAAATGTATTTTCAAAATTATACAAACACCAAAACATACAAATAAACAATAAAATATACAATATCTGTCTAATAAAATCTAGAAATAAGTGAATTTCCTATTATACAGCACTATTGTTGGTATCCTATACTGACACCTGACATGCACATTTTAGCTTATTTGGCTGATTTATAATATGCCAAGGAAAGTTGCAACAAACATAAATTTTAAAAATAATTTCAATAATAAAATCAAAATATTTAGTTGAAAAAAAACATCTTTCCTATAATGGTTGTTTTTTGTGTATAAATACAATGCAATACCCCCATAATAATCTTTGGAGCTTATAATTAAATAATTAAATTAATCCTTCATATTTAGCTACAAACAACTATTTTTTCATGAGTTCACTAAATGCTATGCTGATTTGACTTTTCCTACTACAGTACTGTTAGGTACTGTTAGGTTTTAGGTTAATTTAATAATTTGATAATTAAAATCAAATGGAACATAGATCTTAAATAAAAAGAATGGCCACTATGTCAATTATGAGCCTTTTTTCTTCCTGAAATTGGTGACAAACACTTGTTATTTAACTTTAGAGTCATAGGACTCAACCACACCACCTGTGAAATATTGACAAAAACATTTAAACTGAATCTAAGCATGAGAAAACACTTAGACAAATCTAGAATGTGGGACATTCTACAAGAAAAGTGTCTAAACTCTTCAAAAAATAAAATCAATATTATGAAAAACAAAACAAAATATGGAGAAATATTCTAGATTAAAGAGAATTAAAGACAATAACTAAAATGCAACAGATGAAGCTTATCTGCATACTGAATCACAAAGAGCTCTAAAGCAGATTTGGGGCAGTTTGAATATAGATTATATATTAGATGATATATTATTGTTGACTATGTTAGATATTATATTGTGATAGAGAACATTCTATTCTTCAGTTTAGGAGTAAAACCTAAATGATTATATGGAATTAATTCCAAACAGTTCAAAAGAGAGAGAAAGATATAAAAAAGGTAAAACAAATGTGGCAAACTCTTTATACTGATAAACCTAGGTGAAGGATTTTATCAAGTTTTTCACAGATGGGATATTTTTCAAAATAAAAATTTTAAGAAATATAATTAAAGGACTCAAAATGAAGCAGATGTTGGCAAAATCGTCTTTTGCAAATGAGCAACCTGACCCCTCATATCAATTTATATTAGACACGTTAGAATTACTCTCCGAAAACGAATATAATTTACTTACTACATATTGCATATTTTCTCAATACATTTTGAACTAGATGGAAATAATTTTTTGACATAAATTTAGATGTTTCAATAGTAGCAAATGGTTCCCTAGTACTTTATAATGGGTTAAAAACCAGAAAAAAATACATTATCCAATTAAATTAGCAATGATGTACAAACACAAATACACACACTTATAAATTCCTCCAGCTACAGTCCTCAGTTGATTTTAAAATATTCCAGATACTTAGTATTTTTGTAGTTATTCCACAAATATGATCCCATTAACCAAGAACATGTTTGATCATAGTAAAAATACTGCATTAAAGCAAACATGATTAAAAATATCAAAATTAGTCATCACTTTCATTTTAACAATGATACTTAAGAAGAAATCATTAGATACATTTTATTAAAATTCTTCCTTGCAATTGGAAGAGCTTGGCTAAATTATACAAGAATTCTTGCCACTTTAAAATCTATCACTGTTTTTTTACCATCACTGTAAAAATATTTCTCATGATGTAATTAAATTATATTTTGAAATCTGCCTGTGGAAAAAGCCTATGGAAATATTCCTTACAAATAATTTTTAGTTTTATAAATTACACAACATAAGATATTATTCAGCATTTTAATTTTACTCTACTGGGACAGATGAAATAGACTTTGTAATAAGCTGTATACAATTAATCCTACCAACTTCTCCCAAAACCTTCATGGATTTCTGAGTATATTCGTTTCAGTCTTTGAAATTTTGACTATTAGAATATATGGTAAATCCAATCAGCTACTATTTATATGCAGTTTTCTTATAATTAATATATGATCAGTTATATTCTATACACAAAATTATTTCCTCTATTTCCCCTATTCTGTCCTATAGATAAAAGCTGGAAAAAAAAAAGATTAAAAGTAGGCAGAAAAAGTGTGTTTAAGTTTCCTGACAAGCAGTTTCAGAGTTCATCTGGATGTGTCCTGTCAAAATATGCATTCATTTCCAAGATATTCCAAACAACAGCCCGACTCATCAGACCCTGTATACTGAAGCCTTTTTCTTTTCTTAGAAATGCAGATAATTGTATGCAGGAATTTACCAATCTACAAAAATTTACACAATGCTCAGTAATAACCAGTAATTACTGTGGGATAATGTGAGGTGCTTTCAAGGAATATAACTTAGATAGGATAGGGCTTATGAGCTTTACCAATTTATCTTTAGCTGTCCTGTCATTGGTGCTTAAAAGGTTAAGACTTTATTTGTGAAAACATAGAGAGATAGTGGGGAATCATGTTGTCTACAGCTTCATAAATCTTGCTTAAGATCCTTTTCAATTACCATCCATTTCTCCTTTAAAAAGGGACAAAAAAATAGAGGAGTGGAAGCAGGTCAGGGCAGTGTGCGACAATGACAGTGTGATGGGCTTGGGCCCCCCGTGGCGTTTCCATCTGCTATCATTAAGGTGACTACTCAGACATGAACAAATCCCACTTGCTGTGCTGACAGGCAGACTTCAAGAACTATGACAAGGCATTAAGACAGAAAGTCAGGGGGAGAGAGAGAGAGAGAGAGAGAGAGAGAGAGAGAGAGAGAGAGATGTTATATCCCACAAACAATACTGCCTCACAAAAAAAAGATGTCCCTGAAATTTTATTGGAATTCAAAATAATTTTTTTTCATAACGGTACCTGGTTTCTCAACTGTCCTTTTAAATTAGCTTGCCCTGAACAGAAAAAGAATAAACACCTTGCTCCTACCTGTATGCTTTACCATAAGAAATCCAAATTTTTTGCTCATTCTTCAGCAAGAGTGGATTCTTAATTTCTTGACCGTGTTCATCAAAAAGCCGCGCTAAAGAAAAATTGAGGCCTGGTGGGTTGATGGAAGAACCTTGAAGCCTTTGATGAATCTTGAGAAGTAACTGATGGTGGGGGAAAAAATGAAGAAGCAAAAGAAATAATGTAAAATGTGAACACCTGTAATAAACTGTCTCTACTCTGTAATAAATGAAGTCCAAACAAATGATAATTAAATGCATATAGAATGTTAAAAGAAGTGTGAAATGACGGCAATGTTTAGCTCAGTGTAAAGTAACAAAATGAGCATGGGCTTTTAACCAGCAGGGGGTGCCACAGGCTTGTGATTGAGCTCTGACCCTTTGGCACGGGGACTGAAAGCAGATGTGACAGCCTTACAGAAAGAGCATTTAGCTTCTACACATGGTAACGGTCCTTTTTGATAAGGGTTATGCTTTTCTTGTCTAAGTTACACATTCTGTTAGAGTCCTTACAGAGCACCTTCAAGTTTTACGAGTAATCTCTTGTCCCAACTAACCTCAGGTAACCAATGGTGGAACAATCCACCATTGACAGATTGCCAAAATAAACATGACTTTCCAGCCCACACTGATTCACTCAGAAGAACTCTTTCTTGGATGTATTTTAATTAAGAGCTCTGCAGAAGTTTGTGAACAGCTTCAAACATGGATGTTATCAGGTTGTAAATAAGATGTAATTGAAGTATGAAGTATGACATGCTGTCATTTAATATTTTAAATTATAGTATTGTCAGTCTTTGCTTCTATATCACATTTTAGGCTCTCTAAATTATCAAGATATTTCTAACTGAAGATATATTTCAAGTGAAAGTAAATCTAACTGAACTGCGTTGCACACGGAATTTTAAAGGACATTTTTCATTATCATCTGTCACCTTTGAGTATTTAGGCTTCTGCTCTTTCCTGCTCTGTGGCACACACTATCCATCACTCTGTTCTCCCCCCAGCTTTCTGTCACAGGCTTCCTTTTCTTCTTTCTCTTGTCATTTCTTGTGTCTCTCAATTTCTTGTTACTCTGTAATCTCGGCAGGGATGCGGATATAGTTGTGGCCTTTTCTTGATTAGCTGCTGTTCAGGGTGCATTTTTGCTCCTTCTATTAATTCCCATTGAAGGTATATTGAGAAGCGCTAAATGCCGAGGCCCAGAGGAAAAAAGGGCAAGTTACAACCTTGTCATAGATCTCTGGTTTCCTCACCTATTGGCTATAAACTCTTGACCCAATAAAATTATTTTCTTTGACTAGCAACTGTTTCTACAGAAAGCCAAAGGACTGGGCTTTGTCCTAATCAGGGATTAATAATCATATCTCCAATTTCATCAGCTCTACATTGTTTTCATCAGCTCTACATGGACCATATTTTTAGCTTTGAGCATCAGAAGGGTTGAAAATGACATGTCTTTCTTTTGATTTAAGTTAATGCTCTTTATCCAACATGGCCAAATTTGTGGAATTAAAAATAATGATTACTATTCTCTTTATAAGTATAATAGGCAAAGATGTTAGAATAGTAAAAATCTGTATTTTGTTTTTGCATTGGAACCACAAATATATTTTGAAATCCATAGACAAATACTTACAAAGCCCTACATCTATTTCTGTGTGGTCTCAGCCCTTGAGCTTATTTTTTGTGGCTTTGCTATTATTTCAAAAAACGTAATGTTGATCATTTTTTAAATCACCTTGATTTTGCTTTATAGGCATCACCTTTTTTGGTAAAGGGAGAAGATATAAAAGATTTAAAGCCTGACCCAGGAGAGAAATAAGTACACAAAGAAGAGAACTGTGTGATAGAGAAGGGATGTGAACACCTGCCCACTTAACCAAATTCACTTTCACAGGAGTTGCCTTGCAATCTCTACTTTCTCAACTTGGTGACAGACTGAATTTTAGGTTTTCAAAGATGAGCATTCAACAGCCTAAAGGAGGTAAGGCCTTAGTGCCTTTCATCTCTAGGTCATTGGTGAGGGCTGGGCTATAGTGACCAAAATTGTGATAATCTTTACCCATTTATCTTTAAAGCTATCATCACCAGATCTTTAAAGAATAAGAATTTGTTCAGGGACCTGAGAAGATTGTGAAACATCTTACGCCAGTGATTGAGACAAGTGCGCACCAAGAGAACAGTCTTCCTTGGGTGTCACAAGGGCTCTCCCAAACAAAGCGCTTTGTAACACTCCTAGTTAGTTTGTCCCCCAGGTTTTCTGGCATATAGAAGCACAACAAAGATCAATTTCAGTTGTCATAAGCCAACAAAAGGTTTCTACAGAATAATACCTTCCTGTGTAAGATAACATAAACGCTAACTTCAATTTTAATTCGAACCAAAAAGGAAAATATTCAATGTGAAAAAGAGAAGTGACAGGCAGAGACTTCTAGAAAGGCTTTTGTATCATGGTGATTTGCATAGTCAGGGATGTGGTCGTAAAAAGAAACCAGGAAGGTTCTTTATCCTTCTCTCTCTAATCAGTCAAGGCAGACCTTCCCATCTCTTCTGGGCTCAGCTAATGATCAAATAATCAACTTTTGTGGCTGACTGTAAAGTCCAGGTAATGGATACCAAGGAAAGGTAAGTCTAAGGGTATGAACTGAAGGGGGGAAAAGAAGCAAGTTTCTGAACAAAGGTCAAGCAGCAGAGCCCAAAACACTGGTGTGCACTCGGGCGAATAACCCCAATTTGTAAACAACAGGGTGTTCAGTGCCCTTTCATGCAAGACAAAGACCCCAAATAAAAACCCTGAACATGTTGGTTCTGCCTGAGAAACATCCCAATTGTCTATAAAATAGGCAAAGGTAAGAATGCCTAAGATAGACCATCTGGACTTGCTCACAATGAGCATAGAAGAAGACCATGGCTATGAGTGTTAGTTGCTCAGGGTCTAGGGTTTGGAAATACCTTCGACCGAGAAAACGTCCTCCACTGAATATCATATCACTTCTATTCAGTGTGTAAACAAGTGAGCAATTCCAGAATCTAGTGTAGACAGGTTTCCAAATATAAGCATGATGAAGGTTAAAGAAGAAGACAAGGATTATTATTATACTAAAGCTGAGAACCTAAGAAATCCAGAAGTCAAGCTTGAAATTGTACATCTTTATAGATCTCAGCAAATGACTGATATTTTCTAAACAACTTTAAAGATATAATTGTCTAAATTAACCACAAGTGACTTGGAAGACACTCATTGTCATAAATGAACAGTCAACTCACTCTTTCCATCATATGGCCAGTTTGAGATGCGTTGTTAGGCCCCAGATCTTTTTTGCTGATATAAACAGAGATCTCTCCAGTATCTTTACCACTTTCAAATACCTGAAAAATAAGCACATTCATAATAAAAAATAAATACATGCACACATCCATACACATACTTATAAAAACAAATATGAACACAAGCATTCCTGACTTTGCACAGTGTTGTCTGAAAGTCACACATATGGGAACTGCGCAAAGCAAGGACAGCTGTATGAGCACATTTAAGTAATTGGTAGTGAAAATCAACAGGACTAGCACAGTATAAAGAAAGTTCATTGTTTCTCCTTTTGGTTTGTGTCCTTCACCTGACTGGCATTCTCTACGATCGTAAAGAAGGAAACAAGACATTAGAGGAGAAATAATTGACCACCTTACATGGATACTTACATGAGGCAAGTGTCAGGGAAGAGTCAGCTAGTGACCAATTAACAAGTCCATTTCATTCTTTTAAAGAACATAAAACCATAAATTACATGAGTAATGCTTAATTTATATTTAAAATATGTCAGTGTTTGGCTCATCTTTTGACTCACTAAAAAGAAATTCAACCTGACAACTTCATTGCATAACAGTACAAGGAAAACTATCCATTTAAAGTGCATATAAGCAACAGGTTGCTAAGAATAGAGATAAAATTCATAATAATGCATAATGTAATACTCAGCAGGAAAAAGAAAATGCTAGCAAATGTTTTGGTCAAAAGTATCAAAAATATGGAGTTCCCATTTTGGCTCAGTGGTAAGGAAACTGACTAGTATCCAGGAGGATGCAGGTTTGATCCCTGGCCTTACTCAGGGGGTTAAGGATCCGGTCTTGCCATGAGCTGTGGTGTGGGTTGCAGCTACGGCTGAGATCCTGTGTTGCTGTGGCTGTGACGTAGGCCCATGGCTGCAGCTCCAATTAGACCCCTAGCCTGGGAACTTCCATATGTCACAACTAAAAAAAGTACCCAAATAAACCAGTCCCATAGGAGCAATCATAGTGAAGGCCATCCTCTGACCACATGAGGACCCATGTGCAGTGTGCCATTTACCAGGCAAGAAAGGAATCAGGCTGAGAGAGGCCTGATGAATAATTTAAGTCCTTGCTTTTTATTTTATTTTTTTCTCAGAAGTTCTTTTCTTCCTTTTCTGATAGACTTATCACATCAGACTAGCCATTTTATTTATTTCTAGTGCTATATCTAGATGATAATTTGGGAGAATATCTTATTTAAAGAGGAAGAAAACCATCTGTTTTACTTTTGAGACAGTTTGAGAGTTATTAAGTCCTAACCTGATTTAGGAAATAATGTGCTTTAACAGAACTTCCTTAGGCTTCAGGGGAAATAAAAAAAGATTTTAAAAAAGGGTAATAGTGTTCAAGAACTGTGGGGTTTTCTCCATTCTGTGCTTTTCATCATGCTGATAGTCCAGGGGAGATGGTACAGCTGTCAGTCTTGGTGCAGTGATACTCCACATTCTACAGTATCTTTTGCTAAAGAGGATTTTTTTAAACTTCCTTTCTGAGAGCAGATACAATTCTGAGCAAGAAACCTCCCTACACTGGCAAGACACTCTGTTAACCCAACTGCTGCCTGCAGGTCTATGGGAAATGGTATGGGAGGAGAATCTTAGTGTCCCAACATTCTCTTTAGGGCCCTAGTCTGGAACAAAACTCTTAAACAACAGACCTATTTAGCAACAATGCTCATGATTCTAGGTGGTACGCATTCTGCAAGGCTAAAGGCTAGTGTTGACAAAAGCTCAGTTTGGAGAACTTACTGAGGTTCCTTTGTCAAGACTTGCTGGATGTGGAATCAGGGTACAGCAAATTATATTCTAGAAAATAGCTGTGTGAGTGCTGTCCAACTGAGAAAGCAAATAGGACCTGGACAACACCTAAGACCTTCATCAGCCCTCTGCTTTCTTCATGACTGCTAATAAGTCTTGCCTTCTACATCCAGAAAAGAGGGCTCTCAAAAAAAAAAAAAAAAAAGCTTCTGGCCTCCCAAAGCCCTATAAGGGCATAAAAAAATATAGAGGTGCTTTAGTGTTTAAGTAAAAGTTTAGATGTTAAAGTGAAAGAAATCTGCCTTCCACTAGTCACTCACACAATGTGGGTTTGGTGGGATTTTTTGCGGGGGAGAGTTGTATTTCTATAAAAGTAGAAATTCCTTAAGCTGAAATTCTGAGATTCTGCTTTTCTTAAGGCCTGGACCTTGCTTTTAAGATCATGTCATTATACCCATTTTTTTAAAATCCAAATATTCTATTTTTTTTCTTCTCTTTGCATTAGAAGTATATCTACTGTTTGATGCCTAAACAAAGATATATCTCTAAATAGAGTTTACATAGGAAAATAAAAAATTGTCTACCTTTGTTTTCCTTCTGTTTGATTCTTGGCTTAAGAAAAACTAACTGCTATATTAGTATTAGCTTCCTAGTGGCTCTCTGCATGTCCTCACCTCCTTAGAGTTCTAAAACTAAATTCTTACACTGGAAGTAGTGTGATGCAAAAAGCTAGCCTAGGCTAGCCTTGGGTGCCAAGGAGTAAGGCAATAGAAGCTGAAAAAAAAAAAAAAAAAAATATATATATATATATATATTCAGATCCTGTCAAAAAACATGGTAGCTAAATTAGGTTAATTAGAATTAAATTAGGTTAACATCAAGGTTTCATTGTAATGTTGCTCACCAATTCACTCACTCAACAAATATTTATTGAGCTCCTACCATGTGCCAACCTCTGCTCAGGTGCTTAAGATATACCCGTGAATTAAGATTCCTGACAGAACAAGTAAGTAAATCATACAGCATGGTAGGATACATTGGGTCTTATGAGGCCTGAAGTTTATACAATTTGTTGGGTTCTCTTTAACAAAAAGAATGCAAAATTACAAATGTAACTGACAAAAAATATTCATTTAAAATGAGAAAAGAAATCACAACAATTTACACATATTAAAAAGCTCGCACATAGCAAAGATATTATAAAATCCAGAAGCAGTTACAAAATATTTTCATTAATTTACTATCCAGTTCAGTTTTTGGCTGAACTGTCTTTGATGACCTCTTCATGTAGTAAGTATGTAACATTTTCTATAAGGAGACTAGAAAGATAATTCCATCTTCCCTCTTATATGGTTAATCAAAAAAAAATCTATTATCGATTAGAAAAATTTCTCTTGACTTCACAACTTGGGTGGTCATTTTGTAAAAACGTTTAGGATTGATGTTCAATTTGAGAAAAGCTTAATCAATTTGCTTTAAAATATGAGCTGTAAAATGTGGAAGGATTATTCACAAATTACTTCGCTTTGTTAATCTCACACAATGTTTTCCCTCCTCCACACATATATTTTCGGTGCCAGGCACGCTAGTCTACAGTCAAAAAGGAATATAATGTATGGCCAGCAGGTAGTAGCCCTCTTCCTGGAAGCTTTTCTCATACTAGGATAGCTTAGCATTAATTTAACTATACAGGGAAATGAGAACAAACCGCTAATTACATCCCACTATGCCCAAACTAAATGTATCCCCAAATCGATTTCCCCTTAGCCAAATCTCAAAAATGCCTGCAGCCACTTCAGCATCACCTGGCACAAGAGAAAACTTGACAGAGAGGAAGTTGGAATGGAAATAGATAATGGTCTTTATCAATCATAATTAAAATATATTACATTTGTAAATTTTACAGAAGCACGTTGCCATGTGAACGCATTGCTAGGGATTCTCCCAAGGTTTTGAAAGGAACCTAAGCAGGAAAGGGGCCTGAGGCTTAAGTTTCATTGGCTTCATGGTAAATGCACCTCTGAGGGCTTTAATAGGTGGCAAGCGCTATGTAAGAAGAAAAAATACAGCAGGAAAAGGATATAGGGCCTGTGATCAGGAACAGGATGGGTGATAGTTACCAGATGAGACAGGTGACTAGAACAGGCTTTCAAGGGAGGAGAGGTTTCAGTAAAGACTTGGAGGTGAGAGAGCCAAGCAGATAGAGCACCGGAAGCAGAGGGAGGGGCTGGAGCAAAGAAACTATGGCAGAAATGTGTTCAGTATGTTCCAGGAACCACAAGAAGGCTGGTACGATGAGAGCAGCGATAGGGAGAGTAAGTAACATGAAATCAGAGGGTTAAGGGGTGGGCAGTGAAACAGAGAATCCTTGGAGGGTTTGGAACGGAGCAGTGACAAGATCTGACTTAAAAAAGGATCGTTGTGGCTGTTGAATGGAGAGTAGACTAGAGGGAGCAAAGGCAATCCAAAGGGTGAGTGATGGTGGCTCAAACCAGAGTACAGACAACAGGTATGGCTATAAATAGTCAGTTTCTGTTGTTCATTCCAGAGTAATTTGTGTACTATCAAGGTTGGGAAATAAAATTTGCAGCTAGGCTAATATTTCTGAAACATGATGTTTGCATCTATGGGTCTAAGTAAATCAACATAACTATAACTTTACTTGCAACATTAGTGAAGTCACAAAAATATTAACAAATCATTAAAAGAATTTTATTTGCTGTGAAGACTTTATACAGTCAGTGACCAAAACTAAACCATGTGGGGGAAAGATGACTTGAATAGGAAGTTTTAAGCTGATGTGGTTCTTTGACCAGTTTGTCTGGCATCATTTATGACATCTATTTAAGGATTTGTATAATGCCTAGTTCAGTGCCATTATTGGCCTTTAATGCTATAAGTCTGGTTAAGAGCCAGCTGTGGGGGAACAGCAGGTTCCCAAACTCTCCATAACTTCTGAGCAGACCACCCAGGAAGCTCTTCTGTGCGTGAGCAGAAGGCCAAACACCTAAGCTTCAAAATGCCTCAAGATGCAATGCTGTCAAGAGGCAATAATAGGAAAATGACACTGCAGTGTGTTGTGAAAAGTTGGGAGGCTGTACAGTAACAGGATTTACTACCAGAGGTCTGGTGAAGAAAAGGAATATAAAATAGTCCCACAAAACCATTTGGCATATTTCAGGTGAAATAATTAAATATGTTGGAAAAAAGGTTAACTTACATATTGTCTTGCAGTGGGATTCTCAGAATCTGAGACCAAGATTTGCCTGTGGGAAGTTCCCCAGGGAGCATTCTTAGGCACAACACTGGTAAGGAGAGTGAGGAAGCAGTAGTAGACAGTGAAGTAGTAGACAGCGAAGTAGTAGACAGTAGAAGGCAAACTCTGATGCAGGTGCAACAGAGGCCTCTGGCAGGCGCTCTAGAGCTGACTGTCCCTTTAGAGTTGTCCAGAATTGAGTCAAAGGAGTTATGGCTTTGCACTCCCCACCAATCAAATATCGGATGCAGCTTGCCCTTGGGATAGGGGCCTAATCTTTGGAGAAGCAGCAGCTTTACACGGAAGGCAATTGTTCAGGAAGAATGTAGGTGTGACAGCTGAGGGGAAGTGGGGTGGGTATGTCAGTCCTGAAGAGGGAATCAGGTATTGTGGCACAGCATCCGCATCCTCTCGCACATGCATGATAATCCAGAGTGTAGAATGCACACATCTTTAAATCACTCAGTACTCAAAGTAGCTAGATTTTACAGGTAAGCCTCAGAGGGGATAAGCGATTTGTCTAGGGCAGATCTACTCATAAGGGGCAGGGAATTCTTTAGAAATCAAGTCCTATGATTTTTCTCTAGCTTGACTGAGATATAACTTGTCATGTAATATGTAGTTTAAGGCATACAACATGTTGATTTGATATACTTACATATTGCTAAATGATTACCAACATTAGCTAACCTCCATCACACCACACAATTATCATTTCTTTTTTTGTGGTGAGAACAAATAGGATCTACTCTCTTAAAAACTTTCAAGTAAATAATACATTATAAGCAACTATAATCACAATGCTCAGGATTAAATTTTCAGAACTTAGCTCAGGATTAAATTTTCAGAACTTATTCATCCTCTGAGAGTCTATACCATTTAACCAATAGCTCCCCATTTCCCACCACCTTAGGCACTAGGAGCCACCATTCCAGTCTCTGTTTCTACAAGGTCAGTTTTCTTAGACTCCGTATATAAATGATATCATACAGTATTTATCCTTCTCTTTATTACTTATTTCACTTAGTATAAGGCCTTATGATGTTTTTAATTATAAATGTCAAAACTGACTCATATCTCATATATGAAAAAATATGAAAAAATTTAAAGGTATAGAAAAGTATTTTACAATAGAAGTTTTTACCTAAGTTAAAGAACATGAAAATTAAAATGAAATATCTTTCTTATGTGAGAAGCTAATTATCCATGAAAAAAATCTCTATCCAATCAGAATTCAGTCACCTTCAGAGACTGAAAATTAACATTGTATGTACATTAAATCAAATAAATGTAGTTACTTTTTTCATTTTTACAGACAGTTCGAGTTAGTTTTTAGAATATCCACATTTTTCTATAGTTTCTCAAATGTATAATATAGTATAAATCAAACTGTAAGCATGGCTAGATTTAATATTCAGATAAAGAGATAATTCCAAAGTAAATATTAAAATTATGGGATTCAGGCAATTAAAATTTAATAATGAACTGTTATGTTTATATTGCATATAGGAAAATGTGTTTTAATGCCTAAAAGAGATATCTTTAATTAGTATTTAACAGGTAAGGAGTCAATACATTTGTCCCAAAAAATGAAACTGCACTTAACATGAAAAAAAGGATACAATCGTGACACTTCACCAATTCAAATGGTAACTGGATTAAAAATCAAATGACTTTTTTTTAAAGCCCAGAAGAAATATCCTTAAGATAATTATTTATTTTAAAATAAATATTTTAGATTTCCACTCTAAGTTCAGCACAACCCCCCATTTATAGAAGACATAAGGTGAGTGACTTCCTCTGGCATAGGATTTTAGGGGTGGGCCAAAACACTCTGACCTCAAAATATCTCTCCCATCATCTTGTCAATACTACCTGAAATTGGAGTTCCCGTCGTGGCGCAGTGGTTAACGAATCCGACTAAGAACCATGAGGTTGCGGGTTCGATCCCTGCCCTTGCTCAGTGGGTTAACGATCCGGCGTTGCCGTGAGCTGTGGTGTAGGTTGCAGACGCGGCTCGGATCCTGCGTTGCTGTGGCTGCGGCGCAGGCCAGTGGCCACAGCTCCGATCAGACCCCTAGCCTGGGAACCTCCACATGCCGCAGGTGCGGCCATAAAATGACAAAAGGC
>PVHT021183666.1:17970212-17985051 GCA_004024745.2 Catagonus wagneri | reverse complement strand
GACACATGTACTCCAGTGTTCATTGTAGCACTCTATACAATAGCCAAGACATGGAAACAGCCTAAATGTCCATCGACAGAGGAGCGGATAAAGATGTGGTATATATACACAATGGAATATTACTCAGCCATTAAAAGGAAAGAAATAATGGCATTTGCAGCAACATGGATGGACCTAGAAATTATCATGCCAAGTGAAGTCAGTCAGACAATGAGACACCAACATCAAATGCTATCTATCACTTAGATGTGGAATCTAAAAAAAGGACACAATGAACTTCTTTGCAGAACAGATACTGACCTACAGGCTCTGAAAAACTTATGGTTTCCAAAGGAGACAGGCTGGCGGGAGCGGTGAGGGGATGTACTGAGGGGATAGAAATGCTATAAAATTTGGTTGTGATGATTGTTCCTCTAATGTTATTATGTCATGCTTTCAATTTTTTTAAAAACAAAGAACTTTCCCATGGTAGCGGTGGACATTAAAAGTTAAACTGCTCTCACGTTTCTGTCTTATATGTCTATTTAAACCCGGTACTCTATAATGCAAAAACAGGACTGAGGCAATACAGTAAACATAGTGTGTCCTTTTAAAAGATGACCTTCTAATAGTAAGACCTTACCAAAAGCTGCTATTTTAAAATTTTCCATGAAAAATATGATGAGGATGAGAAGCTCAGTGAAGACATGACAGCAACAATTCACAGTATGAAAAAGCACCCCCTAGGATTTTGAATCACACCATGCCTCCAGCCCCTAGTCAAACACCTAGAAGCTCTAGAAGATGATGATAGTTACAATATATTATTTTGGTTCTGGAAGCTAAGCCTTGGGCTCACGTTTATATACAACAGTGATATGAATATTCAAATAAAGTAGAGAGATGATCATTCCAATTCACTTTTTATCAAAATGAAAAGATGAAAAGTAAGTTTTGCTTGAGCCATGCCTTTCAATTATAAATGGAAAATGTATCAATTGATTGATTGATATATCATCTAACACTCTGCATTGCACACACCATAATGTGAGATGAAGTTGTTCATAACCACAAAAGTCATGGCCCTTGCCCACAGTGACTCAGAGGTAATGGGTTAGAGATAGAGTTCAGAAAAAGTGCAGCTCATTCACACTCGATGGCGACAGAGTTTGGCCAGGCAACTGATATGAACAGATCCTGAAATTAACAGAAGATGGCATGTTGCTGTGACCCACACTCAATATCTCTCCAGTTGATATTGAAAGCAAGTTTTCCTCACATAGAGTACAGAAAAACCTCTCAATTCTAAGGGACTTGCAATTCTGAATATTTAGGGTATACTCTGCTGATCCAGTTTTGTCTCCACCCCCTGGCTATTTCAGATGAGAGAACTAGTTTAGAAAACTGAAGATCTCAATTTCTTTTCCATAAGTCCAAACATCTACTTCCAATGATGTGGGGGTTAGAGGGAAAGGAGGGAATGCGTTACTACCAATAATACACAATAATTTATTTACAATGACCCGTTTAATTTTATATGAGAAACACGTTAGTCACTTAGGCCATCCATGACCAACTTCTCTTTGTAGTTTTACTACTGGGAAGCACCCTGGTTGCACACAACTCTGACCTTTCTCTACTCACTGGCTACAGGTAGTTGAATAAACGTTAAGGACCTAAATAAGGCTGGACTGACCTAAAAGGATCCTCTCTCCAAACTGTTTGAACTAAGAGATACAAAGTCTCTAGTGTGATGATGGTGACCGTTTAAACCTAAAAGTTAGGACTAGCTGCTATAACATTCCTCCATGTGCATACAAAGGAGTAACAAGAAAAAGCCAGCTTTCGAAAGAAATGAGAAATGAAAAAGCTCAGAAAGATGATAAAAGGAAGAATCTATGGGGCATCAGGAAAACAAGATATTGAAAAGAAGTGACTTCCATGTGAGAATCGGCTATACCTCCTGGTTTTCATTTCTGAAAGATTCCTTTATGTTTTCTACCAATCCTCTTTTCATTTGAAATAGTTTGGGAGGATATGTATTGTAGGCAATCAGAGAATTTTTATGTAAACATTGGATTAATATCATAGAGCTGATGGGGAAAGAGGAAGCTCAAAAGAGGGGAGAAATAAAATCAAAGTTCTCTTAACATAGGCCTGGCCCAGTTCTTACAGGAAGATGTAAATGTGGGGCTTACAGGAAGATGTAAATGTGGGGCTCTTAAATGAAAGCAATACTGTTTGCAGGAACCTTTGTTTTTGTTTTGTTTTGTTTTTTGTTATTTTTTTAACTCAAGTATAGTTGACATAGGACATTAGTTTCGGGTGATAACATTAGTGTCATGGTAATTTGACATTTATATACATTATGAACCGATCACCATAATAAGTCTAGTGACCATCTGTCATCATATAAAGTTATTGTCTATCAATGGACACTTAGGTTGCTTCCATATCCTGGCTATTGTATATGATGTTGCAATGAAGATAGTAGTACATGAAAAATACCCAGAAAGAAAAGTGTTGAATTGTATAGTAGTTCTATTGTTAATTTTTTGAGAAACTTCCATACTTTTTTCCATATTGACTGTGCCAATTTACAATCCTATCAACAGTTCACAAGGCCTTTTCTCACATCATCACCAACACTTGTTTTTGTTGTCTTTTTGATAATAGCCATTCTGACAGGTGTGAGGTGACTTCTCATTGTGGTTTTAATTTGCATCTCCCTGATGGCTAGTGACACTGACCATCTTTGATGTATTTGTTGACTTTCTGTATGTCTTTCTTGGAAAAATATATATTCAGTTCCTCTGCTAGCTTTTAATCGAGTTCCTTGAGGTTTTTTGATACTGAGTTGCTTGAGTTCTTTATATATTTTGGAGAGTAACACCTTCTTGGGTATACCATTTGCAAACACCTTGACCCATTCAGTATGTTTTTCCATTTTGTGGATTGTTTCCTTTGATTTGCAAAAGTTTTTTGTTTGTTTGGTATAGTCCTATTTGTTTGTTTTTGTTTTTGTTGCCCTTGTCTGAAGATAGGCAGAAAAAAAAAAGCAAAAATATTGCTAAGAATAATGTCAAAGCAGCATACAAGAAGAATACTTCTAATTTTATGGTTTTAGGTCATACATTTAGGTTTTTAATCCATTTTGATTTTTTTTTCATTTTTCATATAATGAATTTTTTTCATTATAGCTGGTTTACAGTATTCTATATGGTATAACAAAGTGGTCCAGTTTTATTCTTTGCATGGAGCTCTCCGGTTTTCCCAACACCACTTACTGAAGAGACTATCTTTTCTCTACTGTATATTCTTGGCTCCTTTCTCATAAATTAATTGACCATGTAAATATAAGTTTATTTCTGGGCTCTCTACTCTGTTCCATTGACATATATATATGTCAGGTGGGGACACTGGCATGTTTTTTTTAATATCTCTAGGTGATGTTAATATGCCAGTGTGCTAAGGCCTGAGGATGGGACTGATGTCCAGGTTTGTTGAAATACAGGAAGAGGAATTTATTATCTGAGAAAAATTAAGTGTTACAAGGGGAAATTAGGGGAGAAAAGGGGGAAAGTCAAATGAGGCTGAGCACTTAATGAGAAAAGAATCATAAAGGAGAATGCCTTGGAGGAGATGGAGGGGATTCTTAGACAAGACTAAAGTGACCAACATCCGAGTTTGCCTGGAACTGAAAGATTTCCCAGATAGGGGGTTTGTGGTGCTAAGATGAGAAAAGTCACAGGCATACCATTGGAGGCATTAGATTTTTTTGTTTTAATGAATTTATATTAGCTTAAATTTAACTAGCTACAAGTAGCTGGTGGCTCCTAAATTGGACACCACAGTGAGTCTAAACAAATACAAGATTGCTTCTTTGCATATGCATTTTCCTATTTACTGCTATGGAAAGATTTTGAAACATATTAAAAGCGGAATATACGAGAAGAACAATTCAGATTCCAAGTTAAATATTTGCTTTCAAGTCCATGTCTAATATAAGTAAGTGATAGTAATGATTTAGAAATACATAACAAAACTCATGAGCAAAAAATACTTTTCTTTTTCCCAGGTAGTAGGATATTTACAGATACAAATAAGTGGATATAAGTGGCACTAAGGCAACCACACTCCTTCATCTAGTTCCTCTCTTAATCAACAGCAAGTATTTTGCAAAATGGCAGAATGGATCTGTAACCAAGTCAGAAATCTGGAAAAGAACAATGCCACTGGACTATAGGAACACTTGACCTTGATGTATTGAACATCACTTCCTAAACCTTTCAGGGACTAACAGACTATGAGAAATCACCATGTTTATCTTGGCATAACACCTCCCCAAAGGTCAATTTTCATGGTAATATTCTCATTCAAAACGTAAAAAGAAATGAAAGAAATAAGTTAAAGAAATAAGTTATAGACAATAAAACATAATGTTTATAATGTTATTTGCAGAATAAAACTGAATATTAAGGGTAATTATAGAGATACATGCAGATCAAAATACTATTACTTTGAATGTTATCACATTCAAATATAATCATAATCAAAGGAAATGAAGAGTTGTAGCAATGGTTCTTTAGATGGAAAAGAGCCATATTTTTGAGTAACTCAAATTTTACTATAGTCTCTTGAAATATGAGGTATGAGGTTATAGAACCATATTAACTTGACAGACTTAACATGGATGCTCTATTACAATAAACAAAAATATTTAAACTCCCTAAGCTTTCAGTACCTAAATCACTTTAGTTGAGTATGAATTATTTTTTTCTCTTCCAAAGATGCAATAGCAAAGAGTAGTCAGACATTTAGCCATCTTGTCCAGACAAATAACCAATTCACTTTTTTCCCAGTATATTCTTAAGTATTGATTTTACCAAGTGAACTCAGACATGTGGCACACTTATCCAATACAGATCCTTTTCCTTGGAAATGTAGTTTGAACATCAATCAGTCACCTGGCCTTTCACCTCTAATTCTTATTGTCACTGTCTGTCAATTGTTAAAGCTTGTCCATTTCTCCAAATAAGTTATTTTCAAGAACTAAAATACATAGTGACTCCTGTAAAAAATATATGTTTCTTAGAAAATGATGTAAATGTTCATGATTACACTTCCCCATTAAAATTACTTTTCTGGGTTGATAAAGTTTATAAATCCAAATTTTAAAGGCCTCTAGCTGTTTTCTTTTAAAACATATTCCCTGAATGGTAATATTAGCATTCGTAATCCAAACTCCAGTTTGAGGAAAAGGACACAAAAAGAAATTCAAGCTGAGCAGCATTGTTACAAGGGTCTTCAAATGGAACAGAGTGTTTTGTCTCTGGGCAAACCCAATGAGAGGAGTCACAGAATAACACCCACCTTGAGCTGCAGGCCTCCTGGGATAAGAGTGTTTTCTGGTAGGCTTTTAATGTGTTGGTAGACATAAGAGGAGAATTGCTCCTGCTCAGCCTGTAATTGGGGGCCAAGTTCAGAGAGATGACCTCTGTTGCTTTTGATAGCTGTCTGCAATTCATCAATCAGCCTGTTCACCTGAAGGGGTTAAATACAAGAGTTGTTAGCAGGAAGTAATTGTTGATGTCACACCTATTAGATTTTTGAGTACCTAGTTTGATGTGAGGAAAATGACTTCAACACAAGAATTTGAGTATAGATCTATGTTCACGTAAAGAGAATATACAATATATACATTCCTTCATCAGGATATTTTATTTATGAGAAAATTTCTAACTTTGCACTTCAGTAATAGGGAATAGGTACTCATTTACAACTGTTGAATAAAAAAAAAATCTCTGGATACAAAAAGAAACATATACATCTGACAAGTTTGCCAAGGACTTTTAAACTGCTTAATAGAACAAAATGTCTCTAAGACGCTAAATAATACAATATCTGTACCAACAACAATATTTAATTCTATTATATATAGCTTCCTTTTTAAAATAATTTATTTTACCATCCATATGTTACCCTTAAATTTAATATGTATATTAACTATTTTAACATTTTGTGGGCCTTTTAAATATATCAATCTCTTCATTTCAAATATTCCAAAATACAATTTTCTAAATTTCATAAATATAATTTTTCAAAATATCAATACCTCAAAGACAATGCTCTATTCTGGATAATATTTTGAATATATAGAAATATCTGAATAACACATAGAATTTTTCCAGAAAGAGCAAAAACTTAAAAACATATACAGATATATTTAAATTTCTGGATTTCTAACCAGCAAATTTAAGAGACATATGAACTTAACTTATGGATTATTAATAAGACATGATGAGGACTCAAAAATAATAAGTTCATATTTTAATCCATATAGTTTACAAATTAAAAGTCATTATAATTCTTTCACTCTTCCCTGTGTTATATAAACGTATATTCTCTCTAATAGATTGGCTATATCTATATACATAAGCACGGGTCGATATACAGCAGTGACCAAAAGAGATGAAAAGCAGAAATTCATTTTATCCACATCTCTTTAAAGTGATCAAATTAGACCCATCTAGAATTACGAATGAATTAGAACAGGGTATGGGCATTTTGAAATCTTGGGTTATAATCCTGACTCTCATTTACTAACTGAGAGACTTTGAACAAGTAATAAAATTTTCATCCATAAATGAAGGAAGGATAATACTGATCTTAAGAATTAAATGAGATTAAAGAATAGATAGCACAATGACTAACCTATCATAAATGTCGCACGTACATGTTCTATTATTGTAGTTTTTTCTATATATAAAGTCCTAATTGTTTTTCTCGGTCTTCTCTCCTATTCCTACCTGTTTCACATGAAGCAGATAAAAATTTGAAACTATTTGCTACACAGATTCTCCACCTCACATCAATGTCCACAGATAAAACAGGAAACTCTTCTCCAAGAGTCTCCCATGTACTGACAGCTCATTTTCTCTCTGTCTTTCTGTCAGCTGAAAATATGGTATTTGCTCCAGGAACTCTGATGTTAGATCTATGATTTCTAACCCTTCTACAGAAGATTTCAGGGAAGTCAATGAAAACTACTATCCATATGACCTGAATATTTATTTTTCCACTTTACCTAGTTAGTTTGACATATATAATAATATAATATAATATAGTATAATAATAATACATATGTTACTTCAACTACATTTAACTTTTACCAAGAACTTTAGAAGCTATATATGCATATAAACTAGCTAATTTAAATGATTTATATTTTTCTTTGCTCTTTCACATCTTTCATACTTGTCTTTATATGATTACTCATCTAATTCCTTTCAACAACGCTTTCTTCTTCTGCTGCTTCTTCTTTTTTTTTTGGCTTTTTTTTTTTTTTTTTGCCTTATCTAGGGCCGCACCCGTGGCATGTGGAGGTTCCCAGGCTAGGGGTCTAACAGGAGCTATAGCTGCTGGCTGTCGTCACAGCCACAGCAACACAGGATCCAAGCCACGTTTCTAACCTACACTACAGCTCACAGCAATGCCGGATCCTTAACCCACTGAGCGAGGCCAGAGATCGAACCCGCAACCTCATGGTTCCTAGCCAGATTTGTTAACCACTGAGCCACGACAAGAACTCCAACGCTTTCTTCTAAATAAACAATTTGCAAACTCTATGGGACTCAATAATAAATATTTTTAGTTCTGTGAGCCATAATGTCTCCACTAAACTATTCGACTCTGCAGTAGTACTTTATAAGCAGCCACAGACAATATGTAAACAAATGGGCACAACTATGTTCAAATAAAACTTTATATAGAAAAACAAGCAATAGGCTGGATTTGGCCCTGTGATTAACCTTTCTTCTAAACACATATATTTCCTCTCCTTCCTTTCTCTTCTTATTGGTAATACTCTAGCCCAAAGCCCTTATCTCCTCACTCCTTCCCCTTGTTTGGATTATCAAAACACCTGCTGAGTATTCTGTCGCTAAGTCTCTCCCCTTCTAATCCATCCTGCCATCTCCACCAAATTAATCTACCTCCAGCAGCATAATGAACCTCCCAGTAGTTCCCCACCCATTTTTCATCTTGCTATTTAAGATTTAAGACCTTTTATTATTCCTTGGAACAAATGTCTGTGCTTTCCATAGTATAGTTAGCCCTATAAGAAAGTTGTAATACATAAAACATGGAAATGATAGATGATTCAATATTAGTGTTTCATCCTTATCTTTACCGTACTACCCTCTAACAGTATTATATTCAAAGATGATAGAAAATAGTATCTATCATATGAAAACTAGAGACCAAAATGGGCCAGGTAACCTCCAGGTGGAAAGCACCCATCCTCTCTGAACCTATTTCCAGCATCATATGATTTAAGAAGATATACTTTATATAATCTTTAAAATATACTAAGTATCATGCAACGTACTTTGCTAGTTAATAATACTGTTCTCTTTAATTTCACATATTGTACTTTGTGCTACAGCAAGCCACTGAAAAAAGAGAAATTTCAGGCTTTGATTTGAGAGTATTGTCATACATGACTGGTTTTACTGTCACAATCCACAGTCTTTCACTGATATGGATTTCATGTGGCATCAGAAATCAACCAACCATACAACTGATGATGTCATTTACATTCTAAAGAGCTATTGGTTAAAGACTTAAAAGTTTCATTTCCTATAAATTCTCTGTTGCTTCAAAAAGACTCTCTATCATTTTTGCCATTTTCCGTAGCTCCATGATTATCTGTTAATGTATGTAAAGCAATTATCACCTGCTTTTGTTATAACTTAAAACTATCAAATAAGATGCCCTAGCAAAGATTAACTTATATCCTAAACATGGAAGAAAATAATATTAAGAATCCAGACACTGACATTTTGATAAAGTTTCCACTCGATTTTACTCAAACTTTGTTACTTTACATATTCATAAGGTCTTTTATTCTCAAAGTGCTACATTTTGTTCTCAGTTATTATGATAATGAGTTATCCTTAAAAATAGCATTATGCATGAAATAACTCATATACCAAAATCAGGTAGGTAAAGTAATACCCCTGAATTATTTTATATGTTTTTTTTTAATTACAGATGTTGCTAAAAGGAGAAAAATGTTCTTTAAAATTCTTCATCATGAATCTTTTTTTCCAGCAAATCCCTTTTTTTTCCTCTCTACAAAGGCAATGTGAATGGGGGTAAAAGAAGACAAAACTTGACCTTTTGTGATCCCAGCATTAATGGGTTTGTTCATAATTCAATCTATGTGTGTGTGGGAGCATCCATGTGGAAACATAGAGGCCTGAGAGACATAAAGCCTTTCCCTTTAAACATTATCTGACCCTATCAGTCCCATTCACAAAAGAAGGCTTACGTATGCATATGTGGAAAAAATGCACCATCTCATTGTGCAGCAGAAAGCCTACACATTCTACTCTTCATTCTCTCTGGAAATGCAGCACGGAAGTGACACTTGTACAGAATTTGGGAGAGTGACAAATGAGCAGAAGGTAGCAAAAAAAAAAATGAGTATTCTGATGAGGAAACAAACCAAACTTCTGAAAGAATGCAAATGCACACCTGTCTATAAACATACACATAGGTGCTTGCATAAGATGTAGGGCAATTTGGTCATGTTTCTGTCATACATTTGTGCAACTCTTGAATTTGATTAAATTCTCAAGATGATTTAGAGTAAGCACAAAATATTATTCTGTTTATAATCATTCTAAAATGTATACATATCCAAGCTGTACAATACACTCTGAACCATACATTCTTAATACTGTACTTTGACTATTATGAATGACCCTTTGAGGAGCTCTTGGTTTTTCTAGTGATTAGTTCAGCTGTAGGCCTGAATACTTTGTGGTCTTGAGTCCATCTATACTAGTGAGGAGACTCCAGAGCACTTTGTACTGAATTGTCACTTGAAATCAGCACAAAGGGTGGCAGTCTCCCTGCTAGGAACACCATCTTGGTATGTAACTTATGGGATGGTCTCAAAGCCAGGTCAGTGCTGAAAATTAAGACCAAGATACTTTCTAATTTACAATATAATTAGGAAGAACTAGAAAGGGAACAGGTAGATTTAAAATTGGTATTTTTAACTCCCTAAAATGTTTTGTTTCAGGCCTAAGGGCACAGGATTTTTGGGGGTTAGGAAGTGAACATAACCGGGCTTGATAAACAAAGACTAGAAAAGACATAGGAACCTGTGAGAAAAATTAAGTATGACTTGGAAGGATGAGCTACAGTCTAACTACCAGAAACCTGAAGTGTGTATCACCTATTATTCCAACTACTTCCACTAGTTCCAACTTTTTAATAGTTTCCTAGAACCCTTCAGGGATGGAAATTGTATTGGAAGGAGATCTATATTGTTTCCAGCCAGAGGTCATTTAGGTGCTGCCTTAGGCCTATTTAAGAGTCCAACATCCCCATCAACTCATGGGAGAAGGAGTAAGTGAAAATAGAGACATTAAAAAATATCTTTATGGGAGTTCTCGTCGTGGCTCAGTGGTTAACGAATCCGACTAGGAACCATGAGGTTGCGGCTTCAATCCCTGGCCTTGCTCAGTGGGTTAAGGATCCGGCATTGCCGTGAGCTATGGAGTAGGTTGCAGACATGGCTCAGATCTGGCGTTGCTGTGGCTGTGGCATAGGCCAGCAGCTACAGCTCCCGTTAGACCCCTGGCCTGGGAACCTCCATATGCCACAGGTGTGGCCCTAGATAAGGCAAAAAGACCAAAGAAAAAAACCAAAAATATCTTTATGTCACATCTAGCAGTAGGGCTATGATGAGGGCAATAGAGATAATGTCAACTATACCTTTTGAGGAAACAATAAGAATGCGCTTCACAGACTTTAAATTTCAAGAGCATAACTGACCAAGGGTCCAAACTATTATGCTCTGAAATCCCTTACCAGGTTGGCACCAGTGGCCAAGGACACTAAGGCAGGTCCAACCCAGGGAATCACAGGACTCTGATGGACAACTTTGACTCAAGGATATATCACAAGCTTTGCTAGCCCCACCTCAGACTGCACAACAGTCTAGGATACTTCCACCCAGTCTTCCATTCCTCTTTTCTTCCTTGCATTCAAGCCTGCATTTCAGGTGTGACAGGTCTCCCAGTCTTACCCTGAGCTTTCCCCATTTTCTCTCACAGGCATTTCTTCTATTACAATCTATACGCATTTTTTAAAAATCCCATCTTGGTGTCAACTTTTCATAGAACCTGGAAGAACACACTTATAAACTGCCAATTAAAAAATTACATAAGGATTTCCAATAGACCATTTCTAAAAAGCTTGATACAGTTCAACATACATCACCATGTCAAAGCAGTTTTATGATGCATACATTATTGTTATTCCCAGTTTTCATGTGGAAAATTAAATGAAATAAAAGAAGATTTTAAGGTAAAACTATAGGCAGCAGAAATCTAACTCTAAATCTCAGATTTTATGATGTTTACTTTAGGTTTTGAAATACACCTGGAAATATATTTTTGTAAAAAATAAGCTGTGGGAATAAATTAATGCTGAAGGAATCTCCCCATTCCTCTCCTCCACATTTTTCACTTTTCTTTACCATCATGATTTAACACCTTTATATATGAAATAGGTACAAAACTTGATGTCACTGATTTACATATCAAAATTAATATAAACACTTTTGATTTTTTTTTTTTTTTTTTTGCTTTTTAGGGCCACACCTGCTGCATATGGAGGTTCCCAGGCAAGGGGTCATATTGGTGCTGTCGCTGCTGGCCTACGCCACAGCCACAGCAAGGAAGGATCGGAGCTGCATCTGCAACCTACACCACAGGTCACAGCAACGCCAGGTCCTTAATCCACTGAGCAAGGCCAGGGATTGAACCTGCGTCCTTATGGATGCTAGTCAGATTCCCTGACCACTGAGCCATGACGGGAACTCCATGAACACTTTCAAATTAATGACATAAAATTGTTCTTATAGTGTATAGAATATATTTAGAAGTTATCACACACACACACAAATACATATTCCTTTCACTGTATGTTTGATTTTTGAAGCAAACAGAAGGCATTTGAAGCCATAGCCGATCAAGCAGGTATGTGACCAAATAAGGCCCTTTGCAGGAAAAATTGTGATGTGTATAGGTACTAAATAAGCATTAAGACAATAATAAAGAAGAAGTACAAAATAAGCATAAGTATTGTTGGATTTTCCAGAAAAGATAATTTTCATTTCTAGCTTTGCTAACAAACCAGCATTAAAATTATATTTTTATCATGATTATCATTTTCCTGGGCCACTTTAGGTTTTCAGTTCCATTGAAATTATAGTCTTCCATAAAATATTAATGAGCAAAATAATTACAATATTTAAAATACAGAAAATAGTTAATGTATTCATTCTTTACATTTACTTTCTATTTAATCTAATAATAATTTATTATAAATATAATTTTAATTATCTAATTCAATTAGAGATTCTTATTTGCATTTTCTAAAGTTGACCATATCAAGATACATAATAATAGATTCATTTTAAACTTACTGTGAAAATGTAATAAAACTCTCTATGATTAAAACAAAGCATTTTTCAAATGGATAGAAGACAATATTTTTTAAATTTATAATCACAACCTGTTTTTTTAACTTATCAATATTAAGTGGAATGAGTCAGAATTATAACTTAAATCTTTATATAGCTGTTTTTCGCTATATCTTAAAAAAATTCAAGTTGAATTTTTCTTATGAACTATTACTGAGCTTGCCAATCAATATTTACAATATAATCTTTAATACTAGACACACATAAGTTCCAAATACTAATGTAGTCTCTAACTTAAGGAACTGAATCCACTCAGGAAAATTTGATGCATTGTACCTATTCGTCTATTGTAAAACACATAGCAAAGGAGATGCAATTACAAAGATAAGAAAACATTAAAACTCTAAAGCTTGGATAGGTTTCCTTGCCAAAATGTTAAAAAAGAATTACATAAAAGTTTAATTTTTAAATATTCATGCTATCTTATTCTTTAAGAATAATTCTTGCTTGTAGATTTTATTTACTGACAATAGTACATGGAAATTAGCAAATTCATGATCTTTTCTCAGAAAGATTAAATGCTTCTGCATTCCAGGAAACTACATAAAAATCATTTTCCCCTTTTGTCTAACACCAATTTTATATTTAATTATTTCATTTATGGAATATGCTGTCAACTTCACAGCATGAGCATGAGAGAAGAAGCCTTGCTTTAATAGTTCTTCATTACAATATTGCCTACAGAATCTTATGATTAGCTCACTTAGACTTGACATTTATAAACTACAGTTTTTCCTTGATAAGAGATAACATTGCTAGCATTTCTAAAATTCAGACAGACAATTCTATTCCTAGAAAGTCAGAAAATAATAAATAAGATTTTAGTATTTATTCAAAGTTCAAAAAAATTTTAATATTTTCCCCATGTTACCATGTTTCATAATTTCTTGATTCCAGTTGCATGTAATAATTTCTTAATTTAGGAAATTTATGAGAAAGTATCCATAAGTGGTTTTCAGAAAATTACAATATGATATATTACTTTAGCATATAATTATTTTTCAATAAAATAATTTCCAGTTTTGACCAGTTTTTTCATTATGTTGTTATCAGATAACTATAGTTGATTCACTACCAAACCCAAGTAAAATCTTTCTTAATTTTAAAAATTAATAGTCACACGGGATTAAGATGGCGGAATAGAAGGACTGGAGCTCAACTTCTCTCCCAAAAACAGCAAAAATACAACCAAATGCCGAGCAGCCTTCAACCAAATGGACTGTAAACTTCCAAAAAAGATATTCTACTCCAGAAGACAAAGAGAAGACCACATCAAGAGGTAGGAGGGGCGATTACGCGATAGAAGCAACCCCATACCTCCCGGGTGGGAAGCCCCACAGACTGGAAAGTAACTGCATCACAGAGACTCAGCTACAGGACTGAGAGTTCTGAGCCTCACTTCAAAACCCCACGCCTGGGGATCGGGCACAGGGAGAAAGAGCCCCCGGAGCATCTGGCATTGAAGGCCAGTGGGGCTTGTGTGCAGGAGCTCCACAGGACTGGGGGAACAGAGACCCCATCTTTGAAAGGCACACACAGACTTTCATGTGCACTGGGTCCCAGGGCAAAGCAGTCTCCAGAGGAATCCGGGTGGAACCTCACTGCAATTCTTGGAGGATCTCCTGGGAAAATAGGGGTGACTGTGGCTTGTTGTGGGGGAAGGACATTGGAGGTGAAGCTCTTGGGAACATTCGTTAGCCTGCATTTCCTTGGAGGGGGCCATTTCTGGGAAAATCTGGTCCCTCCCATCAGCGCTGAGAAGCCCCAGGCCAAACAACAATCCAGGTGGGATCACAGCTCCACCCATCAGTAAACAGGTTGCCTAAAAACCCCTCAGGCACAGGGCCAGCCTCTAATCTCATCCAGAGAGAAAACCCCACCCATTAGCGGGCTAGGAATCAACCCCACCTACCAGTGGGCAGGTGTTACTCCCTCCCATCAGGAAGCCTACAGCAAGCCCCGCCCATACCAGCTTTAGTCACAGGGGAGGCAAAAGCCAGAACTAAGTGGGGCTACAACTCTATTGTTGGCAAAAAGGTCACCACACCAAAAACCTATAAAAATGAAAAGACAGAAAACTCTAACCCAGATAAGGGAGAAAGAGAAAAGCCCAGAAAAACAGCTCAGTGATGAGGAGATTACCAGCCTCTCAGAGAGAGACTTTAGACTGTTGATGCTGAAGATGATGCAAGGCATTGGAAATAGACTGGAGGCAAAGATTGATCATTTACAGGGAACACTGAGCAGAGAAATACAAGCTGTAAAAATTAAACAAGAAGAGATGCAAAATACAAT
>PVHT021183666.1:17948760-17969212 GCA_004024745.2 Catagonus wagneri | reverse complement strand
CAGCTTTACAACAAATCTTAAAGGAACTTCTCTAGGCAGAAAAGAAAAGGCCACGACCAGAAGCAAAAACACCACAAATGACAAGGCTCACCAGTAAAGGCATATATACAATAAAGATACTAAATCATCCATGCACAACTATGCTACCAAAATCAGAAATCGTGAGAAGAGAGCACAAATGCAGGTCACTGGAGACGCATGTGCAATTGAGAAACCAACAACTTAAAACAATCTCATTTGTATATAGACTCCTATATCAAAACTTCAGTGTTAAAAAAAAAAAGCAACAAAAACCCCAAACAGTTATTACAATGGCAATAAGAACATATATATCAGTAATTACCTTAAATGTTAATGGACTGAATGTCCTAACCAAAAGACATAGACTAGCCGAATGGATACAAAAACAAGAAAACAACCAATGGATCACTGAAGAAATCAAAGAGGAAATTAAAAAATACCTAGAAGCAAATGACAACAAAGACACAACACCCCAAAACCTCTGGGATGCAGCAAAAGCAGTTCTAAGAGGAAAGTTTATAGCAATACAAGCCAACCTCGGGAAACAAGAAAAAGCTCAAATAAACAACCTAACTTTACATCCAAAGCAGCTAGAGAGGGAAGAAGCCAGGTCATCATGGAAACAACCTAAATGCCCATCGACAGAGGAGTGGATAGGGAAGATATGGTACATACACACAATGGGATATTACTCAGCCATTAAAAGGAACGGAATAACATTTATAGCAACATGGATGAACCTAGAAATTATCATACGAAGTGGAACCAGTCAGACAATTAGACAGCAACACCCAATGATACCGCTTACATGTGGAAACTAAAGAAACACGATGAACTTCTTTGGAGAACAGACAATGACTCACAGATTTTGGAAAACCTTGGTTTTTCAAATAAGACAATCTGGGGGGTGGGGGGATGCACTGTGGGTTTGGGATACAAAATCTGTCAAATTGACTTGTGATGATTTATGTACACCTATAATTGAAATAAAATTCATTATTAATATGAAAAAAAATAAAATAAATAAATAAAAATTAATAGTCATTGTCGTTTTATAATACAGTTTAAAAAGTAAGTTCCTTACTTCTTCTTGTGCCTGATGGTGTTCCTTCTCTGTCATTGAAAGAATGACTTTTTCAGTAATTTTCCCTTTCTGTTCATCCACAGCCAGATTCAACTAGAAAAAATAAATAAATAAGTAAATGACATGAAAATAGGTACCTATTGACACCTACTACTGACAGTTATTCAAACAACTAATTTAGCATAATCATGGAAGGTGATTTCAAATTAATTCGGCCCATACGTATGAGAAAATGAACTCCATTTAGATTAAAAAAGCTGAAAGTTCATTTTCATATTTAAAACATTTAACACTGAGTTTTTCACTTCCACTTGTATGGTATTCAGGCTTACTAAAATATGATTTGGGAGGGAGTGTCCTTAACTGTAGACATTTGACAGTGATGAGTACTTTTTAAAAGCATTTTTTCAAAATTAACATAGCAACATTTAAAAAAATTAGGCTGATATTTCCTACTAAAATCTTTCAATACCAGAAGGGAATAAACTGGCGCCTGTTATGTCAGGATAAGAATTCAAGGATATAAACCAAAAGCAAATGTCAATTCAATGCTCTAAACAGTTCAAAATGATATATAATATTTTATAACAAACAGTAAATTGTATCTTAAATACCTGAACAATTACCTCCAACCTGTTCCATGAAAAGAGCCAGATAAAGATCTTGTACTGCTGCTGCTAACCCATGTTATAAAAAGGTGAATTAGCTCTTTCTGTATTTCTTTATAAATAATCCCCTCAAAACAAAATGCGGAGTTCCTGTCGTGGCTCAGTGGGAACAAATCTGACTAGCATCCATGAGGATGTGGGTTTGATCCCTGGCTCGGCTCAGTGGGTTAAGGATCTGGTGTTGCCATGAGCTGTAGCACAGGTCGCAGATGCGGCTTGGATCCCAAGTTGCTGTGGCTGTGGCATAGGCTGGCAGCTACAGCTCCAATTCAACTCCTAGCCTGGGAACCTTCATATATGCTGTGGGTGTGGCCCTAAAAAAAAGACCAAAAAATGCTATTTTTGAAAAACAAAAAAAGCTGAGCTCACAATAATATTGACTCAATAGACTGGTATTAATAGAAAGAAAGAAAATAACAGCCTGATACAGAACCTTCAGAACTGGAATATTTAACAGTTCTTAAGAAATGGGCATGCCATGTAGTATCTCCTTATTGAAGATGAAGAATGAATAAGGACCATGTTTTTTGTTTTGTTAATATTGTTGTTTTAAATAGGTTTTCTCAATTGTATGTCTGGCAAGTCAAAGTCAGGTTAGAGTTAACATGGACTTTTTTTTTTTTGCCTCTTAGGGCCACACCTGCGGTGTATGGAAGTTCTCACACTGGGGGTAGATTTAGAGCTGCAGCTGACAGCCTGCGCCACAGCCACAGCAATGCGGAATCCCAGCCACATCTGCGACCTACACTGCAGCTCACGGCAATGTTGACTCCTTAACCTACTGAGCAAGGCCAGGGATCAAACCCGCATCTTCATGGATACTAGTTGGGTATATAACCACTCAGCCACAATGGGAACTCCTCAAGTTAACATGAACTTTAATCCATACCCTGCCCAAAAACCCACTCCTATTCTTGGGATAAAATGGGAGTGGGTCAACAAATGGCCTCTTCAATCAGCCTATTATTATAAGCTGTAAGAGTAGTATCAAACCTATGAACTCTTCATCCACTGATTTACAATACAGCTCAATATACCAGAGGTTTTGTTTTGGTAGCGAGATGATCATCCTAGATAAAGAGTTGACAAACATTTCTATAAGAACCATACAGTGAATATTTAGGCTTGAGGGGAAAGGGGGACAGACAGTCTCTTTTGCAGTTTCTAAGTTCTGCCCTTGTAGCATGAAACAGCACATAAATGAATGAGTGTGGCTATGTCCCAGTAAAACTTAAAAACAAGCAAGCGGCAGACTGAATTTGGACAACAGGCAATGTTTGCTATTCCCTGTCTTAGATTAAGAACCACTGAAAATAAGTTTTTTAAAAAAAATCATGTCATATACATGATGACTATAATTACAATGCTATATGGTATATCCGAAAGTTTGTTAAAAGAGTAGATTCTAAGAATCCACAAGTATAAACACCAGATCCGAGCTGCATCTGTGGCCTACATCACAGCCTGCAGCAATACCAGATCCTTAACCCAGTGATTGAGACCAGGGATTGAACCCGCATACTCGTGTACCAGGTCAGGTTCTTAACCCACTGAGCTACAACGGCAACTCCAGAAAATATTTTCTTTAACCATATGAGATGATGGATGTTAACTAAACTTACCGTGGTAATCATTTCACAATGAAGCCATTAATGTGAAAGTCATTATGCTATTGACCTTAAACTTACACGGGTCATATGTTAAATATATCTCAATACAACAGGGGGAAAAATCATCATATGAGACCATTTTTAGAGTCAATCTCTCCAAGGAATATTTTCCTGTGCTGAAGTAATACAAAAACAGTAAAATTATAAAATGTCAAACTCAACCTCCACACACGGAAGTCTACGTGTAAACTGTGGCACAACATACTTGTGACAAGTCTTGATGATTATTTCTTTATTGAAGGAGCCTCATTTCAGAAGGATACATGAAGGAGAATGACTGAGGAATATTCACCAAGCTCACTTATTCTTTACAAAATTAATTTTCAAATGCAAAAACATTCAGAGCAGATCTTTCTTGAAGC
The DNA here is from genome assembly GCA_004024745.2 of Catagonus wagneri. Taxonomy (NCBI): domain Eukaryota; kingdom Metazoa; phylum Chordata; class Mammalia; order Artiodactyla; family Tayassuidae; genus Catagonus; species Catagonus wagneri. The sequence goes on along the minus strand of PVHT021183666.1, from coordinate 17,965,407 downwards.
AAAGCAGAACAAAACAAAAACAGAGCTATGAAACTCTTTATGCCACAGCGGTAGTTAGATTCTAATGAGGTCTCCCAGGGCCATGACATTTAGAACTGCTTCCAAGGAACTCTTTAAAAGGTAAGAATTCTTTACCTCTAAAACCACCACAGTTGGAAAAATCACCTCATTCTAACGCTCAACTTCTAAAGAAGCACTATCCTCATCTATATCAAGTCGAAGGAAAAAAAAAAAAAAGTCAACATTACTGAAAAGCCTCATATGCGTAGTACTAAATGGAGAATCCAGTAAGACACCGAGAAATAGTCAACAAAAATATAAGGATACACATATGGGGCCTTTCCTGAACATAGACCAGCCATTCCCAAAGAGAGATTTCTTATACAGTTTTTTAGAGGAAATTATTGAAAGTAAAAAGTCAAATTAAGTGAATGCCTTTCACTTTGAAGTATTAATAACATGCAGTGCTAACAGCATCTTTCCCTCAAATTCCAGACATGATAACAATAGTAGGATTCTTCTCTCCTGTCACTGGAGAATATTCTGTTTCTTTGTTAAGACAAAACTAGATGCTTTTCACTTTCTGTTCTTATCTAAAATATACAAAATAATTTTTTGTCAACGGGTTTGAAACTTCTGAGGTCAATTTTTCATATATAAAGAGGGTAGAAACTTCAAATTAAAAATCAAACACAAATGGGAAGGATGAACATCGAGGGTATTATCTTAAGAAAATAACCAAATGGAGAAAGATAAATAGCATACGATCTCACTTACAAATGGAAGTTTTTTTAAAAGGCCAAGGAGTTCCTGCCGTGGCTCAGAGGTAACAAACCCGACTAGTATGTATGAGGACACGAGTTCAATCCCAGGCCTCATTCAGTGGGTTAAAGGATCGGGCATTGCCATGAGCTGTGGTGAAGGGCAAGATGCAGCTCAGATACTGCATTGCTGTGGCTGTGGTGCAGGCCAGCAGCTGTAGCTCCAATTCAACCCCTAGCCTAGGAACTTCCATATGCTGCTGGTGTGGCACTAAAAAGACTGTCTAAATATATGTGTATATGTATAAAGAAGCCAAGCTCATAGATATAGAGAATGCTGGTTGTTGCCAGAGGTGAGATGGGGGTTGAGGGGTTGGCAAAATAGGTGAAGGAAATCAAAAGGTACAAAGTTTTAGTTAGCAAATAAATCATAGGATGTAATGTACAGCATGGTGGCTATAGTTAACAATACTGTATTAAATATATGAAAGTTGCTAGAAGAGTAGATCTTTTTCTAATTACAAGAAAAAAAATCTGTAACTATGCATAGTGAAGAAGGTTAGCTGGACATCATGGTGATCATTTCTTGGTATATACAAATATCAAATTATGTTGTACACCTGAAACTAATGCAGTGTTATATGTCAATTATACCTCAATTATAAAAAACAGGGAGTTCCCATCGTGGCTCAGTGGAAACGAATTGGACTAGGAACCATGAGGTTGCGGGTTCGATCCTTGGCCTCGCTCAGTGGGTTAAGGATCCTGTGTTGCCGTGAGTTGTCATGCAGGTTGCAGGCATGGCTCGGATCCTGCATTGCTGTGGCTGTGGTAAAGGCTGGCAGCTGTAGCTCTGAGAAGACCCCTAGCCTGGAAATCTCCATATGCTGCAGGTGCAGCCCTAAAAAGCAAAAAAAAAAACAAAAAAAACAAAAAAACAAAAACAGAAAGATGGCTCAAATTTGTATAAAACTATGAAAAGCCCAATCTCTACCAAACAGGGGAGTGGGAAATCAGGTCACTCTTTTCTAACTTATCATGCCCTTTTTAAATGTGAGGAAAAAACCCAAATATGTGTTGTACACATCTACACTTAAGGTACACATCTCAACTTAAGCTAAACAGGAAGGTTTATTAATTCACCATTTTTGTCACAGCTTGCTGCTAATGTTTTTAAAATATGCAAGAACAAACATTAGCTATCCAAAATCAAGTTAAAGTTGTCTCATTCAATATTAATGGTAATCAGAAAGAACAGTCAAGAGACTCGTCAAAGACAGTAGCAGGTATTGAAGAAACAAGGAACATAATGGCTCTGTCAAAGAGAACTGAACAAAATGCTTCAAGAAAATGGTCTGGTTAGAGAAACAAGATTAAAAAAGAGTAAGTTTATCTCAAACAATTTGTTTAGGAATTAGGTAAAGAAATTCACAAAAGCATATATAACTGAAGCAACAAATTCCACTAGTGATTTCTAGTGGTTATTACCTTTTAGAATACTATATATATATAAATGTATAAGGTAGCAGGCATTATACTTTCTCTAAAGGCCTAAAGATTCATAGATTAGTAATATACAGTTTTCTGTAAAACATATGGCCCAAGGTGACTAGAATAGAAAGTGCTCTTAATTTTGAAGAATTCTTCAAACATTTCCTAGCTGTGGAAAGCTCTGCTGTGGACATCCTAGAGAGGAAAACAGACCTCCTGGTGCAGCAGTAATTTCACTTTATGGGTATCATTAACAGTAGAAGGCTCTTCTTTCCTGTTTTTATTTTTTTTTAACTCCCTCTCCACCTCTCCAAAATATTTTAAAGTATATTTATAAAAATCATAAAGAGTAATTGGGTACAAATTTTAACATGACAATAAATAGATAAAAAATAAAATGTTTTATAGGAGAAAAAACTCTGAGGTAAACTCTAAAATTTAATTAACATCTTTAGAAAAGGTACAGCAATCAAATGAGCTAGTATGTTCTGTCTAGTTCATACCGACATTCCAGATGGGTACTAGTCAAAGAAGGAAGAGCCTACTAGTTTAATCAGACTCTCAGTGCTCTGAACTGTACGTCTGCATTCAGTATGCTCTTTTTTCAGAACAGCTAGTGATTTAAATGTGAAGTATATAATACGTGTTGTGTATAATATTCTTAATAAATCAACGTAACCCAAAAAGAAAACTGAATCTTTCCATCAAAAATCTATTTTCAACCAGTAAATATAGATCTGTTAATAAATTATCTGATCCAAATTTTACAGGCAGATCAATACCAGCAATACAGTTTAGCATAAATAACAGGACACTCAGCCTTCATACATATTGACAAGTTTTCCAATGGTCTGTTAATATACAAAAGACTGGGACAAATTACTTATTTATATATACAAAACATGGTTATAAAGACCAGCTGCAGGTATTTTTTTGGAAAGTGCATTTTAATAAGGTCCTATTCAGTTAGGAAACAAATGGGGAAGAAGTAGTTTGCACTACAGAGTTTAGCGCAAGAGCTTTCTCTTTTTCTAACCACGAAATCAATCATTTGTCCAGCCTGTGGGAGTCAGAGTTAGTTACTGAAAAGAGCTCCGTATATAAACAAGTCAATAACTCATTGTGTGTTATTGTCGGGCTGAAGAAGTCGGCTTTCAAAAAGCTGCCCCTGCTTCTCTCAGAATGAATGTCACTGTATTCAGGGACTGGGAGAGAGTCCTTTGTTTCCAGCCATTGCTGCTGCCATTTACGTATGGGAACAGGAGGTGGCTGCTAGGAGTGTGGGGGAAGCTACTATTTGGTATCATGGATGTCCAGGAAAACATCTGAATTTTGTCAACCTAAAATGTTTGTGTCTGTAAATGCATTAATGGAATTGATAAAAAGTTGCCACACACACAGACTGGTAAAGGAATTAAATAATGAGTCTGTATCATTTTAAATTGGATCAGGCTGATATTTTTGGATCCCTACCTGTCAACAAATATGAAACCAAAATACAGGCAATAATTTGAAAAGTTCGTAGTACGAAATCAAACTAGTGAACAAGTGAACAGGTCAACATGTCATGTCAAATAAATGCTATCTGTTCTTGCCATAAATATTAAAGATGATTCATGGAACTCTCAAATGGGGTTTTTGAAGTGTGTGAGTGTGTGTGTGTGAATTTCTTTTCTGAATGTTTTTACATATTCAACACTTGTAATGTTAAAGAAATCTGAACTATTTTGCTTTAAAAATTAATTTAAATAATCTTTAGAATTGAACTAGACCTAAAAATCACAAGACAACTATTATTACACTCATTTATTTCATCTTAATATTTATTAAAAACCTTCTATTTATTCAAAATCAAACTAGGGACTGTGAAGAGGCACCAGACCAGGATTCAAGGTTTATAATTAAGCTGGGCAAATAAAAAATACATGAGGTCTGTTTAATCACTGGTCCTTATGGTGGGGTGTGGAGGGGTGGTCTCTGAAATCTTTTCTTTTTCTCTCTTTTTTTTTTTTTTTAGGCCGCACCCACAACATATGGAAGTTCCCAGGCTAGGAGTCAAACTGAAGCTGCAGCTGCAGGCCTATGCACACAGTCACAGCGACACCTGATCCGAAATGCATCTACAAACTACACCGCAGCTCATGGCAACACCAGATCCTTAACCCACTGAGCTGGGCCAAGGACGGAACCCATATTCTCATGGATACTAGTTGGGTTCATTACCACTGAGCCATGACAGGAACTCCAATGGTCTCTGATATCTTTAAACAAAAGCTTAACTTCTCCCTTTTTTTTTTTTATTTTCTCCATGCCCATGCAGAATTTCCCAGGCCAGGGATTGAATCAGTACCACAGCAGTGACTCGAGCCCCAGGAACAAAAATACCAGTTTTCTAACCTGCTGAGCCACCAGCGAACTCCTAAAAGCTTAGCTCTTAATTAAAGTTGGAGTTGTAAGCAAGGAGAGAGTTGGAACCTAGAACTGAATCCAGCTGATTTCAAATCCCCTCACAAATTGGAAAATGACAGCATTAAATAATATAACGTTTTCACACGGAACAACTATATTAGACATTTTTCTAGGTACACAAATGGGCTAATAGCAAAGTTCAATATGGTTAAGGAAACAATAAATAAATAAACAGATAGTGAGTAATAATACCTGGCAGAAAGCAGATCGTTCTAAACACAATTAGTGACTGGTTTGACGTGACTTTGGAAGGATGGGGAGAAAAACTGAGCATAAGCAGAAAGGACATAGATGATTCAAGTGAGTCAGCCTTAGCAATGGTCTGAACGGAAGGAATGGTTCACACTGGGGAACAAGGACTAGATGGTTAGTGTAACCCATGCCTAATCTATTTCTGAATTTAATTACAAGGTAGGTGGTAGTCCTATAATGAGAGCATAATTGAGAACTGAGTACTTGGCTTTCCCTTGGCTCAGCCCCATCTCTCAGGTTGTATGTACTTAACTCACTTCCAGTCTTAGAGATTCTTTAAGAAAATCCTGACCTAGACCCTACTTCTAACTGGGTTATCTCTCTTAAGTGATAAAAAATTCAAGAGTGCTACTTTTAGACTGGAAGAAGGAACAGAATCCTTAATTCAAAACTTTTAAACAGTAATATTTTTAAATATTTATAGCTTATCTAAAAGGATATAAAATAGCATTCTACATAATAGTTTCTCTTAAATTTATTGAATACTTAAAGAAACAAACTGCTTTTAAAAAATCTCCCTCTTCTTTTTTTCAGAAAAAAGTAATCATAAACAAAGTTTAGCCTTTCTACATTCTGTGCAGAAAGTGGTCCTAAGTTAGTCCTGACTTAGTTGCCAGATTATAAGCTTTCTGCCTAGACACTCTCACATTAAGAATGCCACATGCCCTAAACTCCACTCACCTTGCCCTCTCAGACTGACTCTCCACTCCATTCCTTTCACTATCATGCACAGTTGTGGAGGGACTATGCCACTCTGGCTAAGGCGTGGACCTCTGATCCCCCAGACCAATCAGCCTCTCTCCTCAGAAATAGAGTCACGAGGTGAACCACACAGACATAAACAATTGGAGAGAATTTGTCCTATTAACAGGATCAGGAAGAGATTATCCCTTAAATTCAAATGTCTGGAGCTATTCCATTCTTTTTATAGCACATTTCTTTGATCTTTCCTTGAATTCCATGGGCTACCACCTGCTATCCCATTAAATTCTGTTTTTGCCTAAGTGAGCCTGAGACAGACCCCAATGATTGCAACCAATAAATCCTAACAGATATGTCCTATATGTCCTCTTTAGTTTAGAAGATCTGAATGAGTCTCTATTCTTTGCAACTAAAGGTATCACACTCAAATGTCTTAATAATGTGTTCTTTGGGTATTATAATGGGTAATGTAAAAAGAGTAGTGATTTTTAAATTATGCTTTTCTTTTTAGCCTTTTCACATACAAGACTGCCCAGACTATTCCAGGTGTCCCTAGGATTTTTCAAAATAATATTGCTTCTGACATGGACAACAAAAATGTACAACAAAACAACATCATGGCATATAAGACTGTTGCCTTGAGAGAGGCCCTACCTCTCAAGAAACCCTGTACCCCTCCCAATCAGCATATAAACAGCTGAATTTAGATGACCCAGCCTATACATTTCCCCTTGTAGGAGTGCCTGTTGTGGCTCAGTGATAACAAAACTGACTAGCATTCACGAGTATGTGGGTTCAATCCCTAGCCTTGCTCAATGGATTAAGGATCTGGCATTGCTGTGAGTTGCAGTGTAGATTGCAGATGCAGCTTGGACCTAGCATTGCTGTGGCTGAGGCGCAGACCAGCAGCTACAGTTCTAAAAAAAAAGACAATAAATAAATAAATAAATAGACAAACAAACAAACAAACAAATTTACCCTTGTGAATTAGGAGTAATGACTGACTGCTGTGAAGCCTTTGTTGGAATAAGAAATAAGGAAGACACAATGAAGGAACAAAATAAAAGCCTACCTGCTTCTGTCCTAAAGGAAAAAATTGGAAGAAGTCTCAGAGACAGAATCAGGAAAGTAAAATAGCCAGAAGAGTTAGGTCCTAAGTTCCCCCTCTTAGCGTGTGGCTTGGAAGGGGAGACAAGTGTCAGGTAAGTGGAAACAACACATGGACAGAAGGGTCTTCTGCTCCCCTCTTCTCAATATAGACCCAGGAAGGAAGATGTCCTGTAGCAACTTTGGACGCAGCCACATTGACAAGATAACATGATATGGGCAGGCAGAGAGAGGACTGACATTTAGTTTTCCCAAACCACCCTTGGTTTCTGTGTCTTTTGACATGGAAGTGTTTCAGCATTAGTCTGAGAAGTCTGCCACAGGCTACTGGCATAGTGAAGAGAGGTGGCGCTGTAGTGAGAGCACCACCACAAACTCAAGCCAAACTCAGTCAGACCAAGAGAGCTGTTCCTAATACCAGAGAAAGTCAACGTTAAGTTGGATTATCCAAAAATCCCCACCAGCAAAAGTGCCTGAGCCAAGAGAATGGGCTGTCAGTTCATACACTGTAGACCAGAAGAACATCCAGCAACCAGGTGAACGAGGGATATGTTTCCCCTGCCATGCAGCTGCCATACCAACATGTACATTCCAATGGGCCAGCATGAGGCAAGGGGCCCCTTACCCCAGTGCCTTAAGGATATGAAAGCCACACAACCTCTTCTTCTATTTACTACCTGAAGGAAACCAACAAGGTACAAGAGAGTCTAAGAGAAAGAGTAGCCTAAAATAACTATTTAACAATCAGATCAGTCTAAGCTTAGAACTGAACTGGACATTCAGTGCCTTCCCCTCCAGGATCTAGTGGGCAAGAGCTCAGGAAGAAAGTAATGTTTGTGTCAGAAAATAACCCAGGATCATTTAGCTACTTAGCACACAAACTGTGTACACACATATGAGAGAGTCTGTTGATAGACTGAGCCAGGGAACAAGGGCAAAAACAGGATTTATAAGACAAAGAAGATAAATAAAACACAGACTGTACATTTTTGGAGAGGAACTGATAAATTGATACTTTCTAAACTTAGTAAGCCAATAAGTGTAGCAAAGAAACTATTTTAGTTGTTTAAGAGTTCAGCTGAAAAGCATGTGTGGAAGGCCATTCTGTATCATGTCTACTTATCCTAGAGCAGTCCTGCACCATACCCACACTAGAACGTTTCATTACTTTACCCAAAGTAATGAACCACATTTTCTCTCATGCACTAAAAGAGCTATCTGAATCAGAGAACTCTTGGAGAACCATAGTTAGGATTTGGGGGCCAAGAAAGGATAAGCCATCAGATGGGCCACAATCCTTAGAGAATGGTATCTGAATCTATCAGGTTGGATGGGATGCACCTTACATCTCCAATAAGCCCATTTTCAATTATTAATTCCAACTATGTTGGGAGAAATGACCCCTGCAATCCTTCGTCACCCAGCTTTGGTCCAGTTTCATCTGTGAGGCCCACTCTGGCTTTGTCATCTCCTCATGTGCAAGTATGAGCCCAAATATACTGCCATATACTACAGATGGTTACCACTCTCTCTCCACCTTCTTTCACTCTTTTATGTAGTATTTTTACTGAATGCCAGTGATGGTATGAACAGTACACTGCACTGGTTTTGGCAATTCAAATACCAGTTAGATGCCTCCACACCTTCAGAAAGCTAACAGTCAGTTAAGAATTGAAATTCCATAGTCAACACTTCCCTAATTGTTTCCATGGTGTCTGTTCCTGATAAATACAATACAGGAAGATAGCAGACATTCAGTAAACAACTGTGATAAATTAGTGATGGATGAAAATCCTCAACTTCAAAATGTTTTTATTTTTCATTGGATAACTCTTTCCTAAACTATGTTCTGATATAGGGATTTGTGGTCAGTAATTTTTGTAAACACTAGGTTAAATTAAGATAAATGGGTTTCTTTATGGCATGGCTCCTAAAAGGCTTTAAGATGCTAGTAGATATTATTAAGAACCATGAGAGCACCTCAGGATGTCCAGCCAGATCTACTTTCAGAAATGTATCAAGATACTAGAGGGAGTTCCCATTGTGGCTCAGCAGTAACAAACCTGACTAGTATCCGTGAGTATGTGGGTTCAATCCCTGGCCTTGCTCAGTGGGTTAAGGATCTGGCGTTGCTGTGAGCTATGGAGCGGGTCACAGATGCAGCTCATATCTTGCACTGCCGTGGCTGTGGTGTAGGCTGGCAGCTGCAGCTCTGATTCAGCTCAGGAACTCCCACATGCTGCAGGAGCAGCCCTTAAAAGCAAAAAAAAACAAAAAAACTAGCAATCCTCAGGTTGGTCTTGAAAGCTAAGGATGGACTTTGAAGAGTTTATTCAAGAGTGAGTACAAAAGTGACTCAGTACCCACAGGGAGCCCAACTCTGTACATCGTTGTGCTGTCTGCTGTACTTCCCCCAAATTAATCCACAATTCTTCCATGTAACTTGTTTGGGCCTTGAGGAAAAAATTCTATAATACATCTAAAAAAATATAATGACCAGGAAATTTTTGGGAAAAGGAGGATTTATTAATGTTAAAACATACATTAAAACAAAAATCACTAAATCAGTGTATTACACTGTGTAATTTAAGACAGACAGCAGAGATAAATATCAGTACAAAATAGACGTAACATATACTGAGGGCTTTATTACATGTTAAATGTGATACAAGTCTATGATCTCTCAGCCACATTCCAAAATTCAGAAATTTCTGAAAACAATGTTTTTTAAAAGAAATCATTAGGCATCAAAACCCAGCAAGGAGAGATTTATAGACTTTGCTTTTCTCACTTAGTGTGAGTATTTTACTGTGAAAACATTAACATGCTTTATTAAAGGGAACTGTTACCCACTAGGCTTGTTATATGGTCTATGTACTACACTACTTTCCTAAAATCCAATTTATGAATTCCAAAATACATCTAGTCCCAGAAAGTTCAGATAAGGGATGGTAGTCCAAATTTCAAATCAGCAAGGAGAGGATGGATTTCGAAATAGGTAGTATTGCAATGAACAACTGACTAATACTTTAGAAAAATATACTGGATCCATTTTTCACTTCAAACACTTTTAGTGACTTAAAGATTTAAATACAATTATAAAAGTGCTGGAAGATAACATAGCTAAATTTGTAAAGCCTGAAAAGAAAACAGGTCTAAGTCTAATATGAATAGATTTAACTAAATCTAAAAAGGAGCATTAATAAAATTGAAAAGCAACAAAATACACTGGGAAAAATCCAGAAAAAGAAAAACAAACAAATAAACAAACAACCCAATCAAAAAATGGGCAGAAGACAGACATTTCTCCCAAGAAGACATACGGATGGCCAGTACATGAAAAAAAATGCTCAACATCACTAATCATTAGAGAAATGCAAATCAAAACTAAAATGAGGTACCACCTCACACTGGTCAGAATGGCTATCATTATAAGTCTACATATAAAAAATTCTGAAGAGGATGTGGAGAAAAGGGAACACTCCTACACTGCTGGTAGGAAATGTAAATTGGTACAACCACTATGAGAAACAGTATGGAGGTTCCTCAGACGACTAAATGTAGAACTACCATATGATTCAACAATCCCACTTCTGGGTAGATAACCAGACAAAACTTTCATTTAAAAAGACACACGCACCCCTATGTTCATAGCAGCATTATTCACAATAGCCAATACATGTAAACAGCATAAATGCCACTGACAGATGAATGAATTAAGAAGATGTGGTATATATATATATATATATGCACGCAATGGAATACTACTCAGCTATAAAAAAGAACTAAATAATGCCATTTATAGAAACAGGGATGCAACTGGAGATTCACTGAGAAGTAAGTCAGAAAAAGACAAATACCATATGGTATCACTTATGGGTAGAATCTAAAATATAGCACAAATGAACCTATCTACACAATAGAAATAGATTCACAGACATAGAGAACAGACTTATGGTTGCCAAGGGGAAGTAGTAGGGAGTGGGATGGACTGGGAGTTTGGGGATATAGTACATGCAAACTATTGCATTTAGAATGGATAAGAAATGAAGTCTACTATACAGCACAGGGAACTATATTCGGTCTCTTGGGATAGACAACGATGGAAGATAATATAAGAAAGGCAGTGTATATATATATGTGTGTGTGTGTGTATATGTGTGTGTGTATGTGTGTGTGTATATATATATATATATATATATATATATATATATATATGTTTGACTAGTTAACGCTGTACAGCAGAAACTGGCACAACATTGTAAATCAACTATACTTTAATAAAAAAAATACAAAAAACAATATTCTTAGAAAATACCTGCAGCATGGCGACAGGTTAATATCCTTAATAGTAAAGAACACTTTTAGTCTTAAAAAAGTAATTAAGAAATATAAACACCAAGGAAAATAGGAGCAAAGGAAATGAACACACAATTCATTAAAAAAATACAAATGGCAAAAGAAAACATGAACCAAAAATTCATTATCACTACTAATAACACAATCTAAACTAAAGCAATGAGATGATGTGTTTGATCAGTCAAAAATTTTTTTCTAATGATAAGAATTAGTGAAGTTCAAGGAACAGTGAGTGAATACAAGGAAACTTCATGTATTGCTAATGAAATAAATGTTAAAGCTTATTAGAGGAAAATTTGGCAACATATATCAAACCTTAAAAATGTGTATAACCTGTAGTTCTTGTTGTGGCTCAGCAGGTTAAAAAGCCAGCATGTCTCCGTGAGGATGCAGGTCCAATCCCTGGCCTTGCTCAATCGGTTAAGGATCCGGCATTCCTGCAAGGTGTGGCGTAAGTCACAGTTTCCACAGTTGCTGTGGCTGTGGTGCAAGCTGGCAGGTGCAGCTCCAATTCGACCCCTAGCCTGGGAACTTCCATATGCCACACAGGTGTGTCCATAAAAAGAAAAAAAAAAGGTGTGTAAAACTTTTGATTTAGATATTCTGCTTCTAGAAATTTTTCCATAGGGGATAATTATGGATATGCGCCCCCAAATTGACTGAAACAATGACAAAATATTTTTGCAAGAGTAAAAAAAAAAAAAAAAAACCTGCACGATATATATATATATATATATATATATACTAAAATTTAAAGAGATTAGTAAAATAAAGCTTCTGACTAGAATCTCATAATCTATTTAAAATAATGCTATAGAATATTTTATAATGGGGAAGATAACAATACACTAACTGAAAAACTTAGGTCTCAAAAAAGGAAATAAGATTTTTAAAATATATCAGTATATGAGAAGGATATACACTAAAATATTGAGAATAGCTACTCAGAATGGTGAGACTGCATGATGTCGCTATTTTCTTTCTTCTTTATATCACCTTATTTCTATAAACTAAATTTTCTACAATATTAATACATGTACATGTATAAATCTTATAATTTAAAAAGACTCTTTTTAATATTGTTTCTTTTCTCATTACATATATATATATATATGACTTACTACTCATTTAAAAAATCTACCCTTTGTCCACATTTGCCCAACATTATTATCTTCTCCCTCATTTTATTTGTCTTTAAAGATAAAATATAATTTAGAAGAAAACAAGAAATTTACAAAAAGACATAAAAAAGGTAAAATATGATTAACACCTTTGCTTTCAAATTACCAATAGCCTGCTAATTTTTTTGAGAGACTGGAAAGTATACATTAATACAGTATAACGGAAAGTTTATGAATTCTTACAGTATAACGGAAAGTTTATGAAGTTAACTGCACTAAACTATATTTACTGCTTCTTAAAAGAGAACTGAGATGCAGCAAAGACTAGGTAGAGATAAGGGTATGACTCTGTCTGCTCAGTCACACTGCTCTGGGCACTGGCAGACACACTGTAGTGCTCAGTCCTGAAAAGAGCTTCAGGAAATCCTACAAAGGAGGCTTAAAGAAGGTAAGGAACTTGTTGATGAACATTTGCTTGTGGACATTAAAGCGCTGAAATTCAAACCCAGGCATGTCTGACTCTAGTGCCCATGACTTTTAAATATGTCTTAGATATATCAGGAAATATGATTAATAAATGCGGCAATATCTAGATAGCAACAAACTGGCAACATTTTCCTTCATGTTAGAGCATTTGATTATGGAAGCTCAGTTAAAAATCAGAATTCTATTAATATGAATTGACGTGGATGACACTAATAAGAAAATAAAGTACATTTGGAAACTTTAGGAGAATTTTTTTTTTTTAGTTTGTACAAAAGAGAAAATGTATAAAGATCCACAGACTGTCAGCAGTTATTATAAAACCTATTAGTAACTTGTGTATAATTCCTTATCTAACATTCACTTCATCTCTAGTTTTTGCCATTTGGAAAATTTCTATTAATGCATTTTAGTACAATTAATGAGTACCCAGCAGTACTGTTAACAGTTTTATAGCTAATAGTTTGGACCTCTTCCTATGCATATATATACAAATATAAGTAAGTACATGTAAAATATATGGCTTTTATGTTTACAGGAATGCTGTCATCTCCATACTATTTGGTAACTTGCTTTTATTGCATGGCAATGCCTTCAAATGTCCCTTTAAAAAAACATCTTAATCCAATCTATGACTACCTAGTACTTATAGGTATTAAAATTTAATCCAAAATTTCAGTGTCATGCCTAATTAAAAACTCTCCTCTAATCAGAGTACGAGCTAGATTTGTGACATGAGAAGTTTGGGATAGTGAAAGAGGCACACTGTTTTTTTCTTTTCATACTTTCCCAAGCTCTTTTGCTGTTGAGAACACATCACTGCTGCTCGCATTTCACTGAAGGAAACTTAGTCACAGGGTCACCTCCAAATGCCAGTATCGCCTTTTAAAATTACGTATCAGGAGACCTTCATTACAGGGTTAGGTAAAGTTGTAAGAGGGAATCCTGATGCTATATTTTATTACCAGCTCCATCCTCTCTTAAGCCTTAGTGTCCATTCCTGCTGGTAAAGCCTAATGTGGACCGTACTACATGCTTTTTCTTCCCAGGTGTTGCCTTGGGTTCTGAAGGGAAAGGAGCCACAAATGATAGTTATCATTATGACCAGAAACACTTTTGGCAAATAGACATTTACTGTATAAACTTGTAACTAATACACACACTCAGGACATTTTTAAAATTTAGTTTTGGTTTTCAGAACTTGATCTGGATTCTCTTTTTATTGTACTATATTTCCTATTAATTAAAAAAAAATAAAGCTACCTTTTGTTTCTGAGAGTGGTTTGAATTTGGATGCTGGAATGACTAATTTATTTACCCTAAAATTGATTTCCTTCTGTTTTCCAAAATTTTTGATTTCTCAATTTTATCTAGTACATATTTTACTTTTAAGTTCAATACTCTGATTTATCATCATCATCAACCATTAGAGAAGAGAAAATTTGTTGAGGCTTTACTATGTGCCAGGCACTGTGCTTAGGATTTTATTTGCATTTCTCACTCATTTAAAAAAAAATGAGAAAATCCAATTAGTGTAGAAAGGGAGAATAAAGTATATTTAAGCTCTATGTCCTAAAACATGGCCCAAACCTCTAGACACAAACTTTGAAATCTCTGTGTGGGAAAAAAAAAAAAAATCCCCTCCCTCTAAATTCCTCTAGCTTTTTTTTTTTTTTTTTTTTGTCAAATGTATAGGATTTTGAATCAACATCACTCAAAAACTATTTATTGTGGAGTTCCTGTTGCGGTGCAGAGGAAAAGAATTCGACTAGTATCCATGAAGACGTAGGTTCATTCCCTGGCATTGCTCAGTGGGTTGGGGATCCGGCATTGCTTCAAGCTGTGGTGTAGATTGCAGACACAGCTCGGATCCTGCATTGTTGTAGCCGTGGCATAAGCTGGCAACTGTAGCTCCAATTTGACCCCTAGCCTGGGAACTTCCACATGCTGCAAGTATGGACCTGAAAAGAAAAAAAAAAAGATTTTGAATACTATGTGTTAGTTCTAGAAAATCGTTGTTAACAAGACCTTAAAATTTGAGATGACAGATAGATGTAGGACAAATGGCAGTATGATAAGCATAAGAAGAAATAAAGGATTTACAAGGAAAGCTAAACTAGGCTTAGGGCCAGAGCAGAAAATGCTTCTCTGAGCTAGAAATGTTACTGAGTTAAAGATGGGCAAGAAGTAACGAAGTCAGGAATAAAAACAGCATTCTAAGCAGAGGAAGTGCTAGAGCCACCTATTCCATAAAACATACAGTATCTCACTTAATCTTCAAAATAATTCATAAAGGAATCATTATTGCCATTTTACAGATAAGAAAACTAGCACCCAAATTAGATTAATTAATAAGATTGGAATTCTTGTCTATCAAAATCCAAATCATTTCCACCATGCTAAACTTCCTGTCGGACCAGCAGATAGTAAATTTTTCTGTAAAAAGATAGTAAATACTTTAGGCTTTGCATAACAAGAAGCAGCATCAAGGGAGTTTCTGCTGTGGCACACAAGATCAGTGGTGTCTTGGGAGCACTGGGATGCAGGTTTGATCCCCAGTCCAGCACAGTGGGTTAAGGATCCAGCATTGCTGAAGCTGTGGCAGAGTTTGAAATTGTGACTTGGATTTGAACCCTGGCCGGGGAACTTCATATGCTGCAGGGCGGACAAAAAAAAAAAAAAAGCAGCAGCATCAAGGATAGGAACTTGATTAACAAGAGAAAAAAATTTCCACAAACTGGAGTTCCTGCCATGGCTCAACGGAAACGAATCTGACTAGCATCCATGAGGGCACAGGTGCGATCCCGGGCCTTGCTCAGTGGTTTAAGAGTCTGGCGTTGCTGTGAGCTGTGGTGTAGTTCACAGACCTGGCTCAGGTCCTGCGTTGCTGTGGCTGTGGTGAAGGCCGGCAGCTACAGCTCCAGTTCAACCCCTAGCCTGGGAACCTCCACATGCCACTGGTGTGGCCCTAAAAATGCAAAACAAAAAAAACATTCCACAAACTTGATGAAATTCAAAATTTAATAATAATAATTCAGTACAATGTTTTGTACTACAGGTTTACTAAATGAGAAAAATGAAAGTCTTTTAGGGGGAATAACATTTCACTTAATTGGGGCTCAAAGTTAATGTCCCCTGTAATTAAACAAACTGCAAACATTTTTCTATGAAAATCATTCTTAATTTATGGACCATGCCAAAACAAGGGACCAGTCAGATCTGGTTCATGGGCTGTAGCTTGGCAACCCTTGCATTAGGCCATGAGCATCGAGAGTAGTACTGTCCAAGAGAAATCTAATGTGAGGCACATATGTAATCTTAAACTCCTAGTAGTCACATTTTAAAAAGACAAAAAGAACAGGTTAAATTTATCTTACTAATTTATTTAACCAAAATATTACCATTTAACATAATTGTGCCAAATCTTTGAAATCCAGTGTGAATTTCACACCCACGGCATGTCTCAATTGGGACTAATCACGTGTCAAGTACACCACAGCTCTGGAGAACTTGTCTGTTGGAGGCTAGGAATGTATAAATGAGAAAAGTAGAGCATATAGAATCTTATGTTCAACTGAAGAGTATGAATTCTTTTTACGGTGGCAACTGCCTACTCAATTCCACAAAATGTTGTCATGTGGAAAAGTGGTTCAGTGTATTGCCAGATATTCCAGATTTTCTGAGAAACCAAAATCTAGAATTTTGTAAAACAAACAAACAAACAAAAAACCCTCCTGATTTCTAGGTTATCAGCAACTTAAAAAATTTATACAGACTGTTCAGGTCAAACAATTCAAAACTGAATATTAAATCTGGCCATCACGGCCTCTACGTTTCTGTCCTCTATCTATATCTGTCTTTTCAATATCTAAGCTATAGTACTCATAGGTGCTCAACAAATT